>BLKR01000707.1:0-422740 GCA_011170035.1 Teleogryllus occipitalis
ACCTCTGTACCCCGCCCCCAGTGCACTCGCCGCCCCCGCCGTCCCCAACGCCCCCGCCGTCCCCAACGCCCCCGCCGTCCCCAACGCCCCCGCCGTCCCAACGCCCCCGCCGTCCCCAACGCCCCCGCCGTCCCCAACGCCCCCGCCGTCCCCAACGCCGCCCCTGCCATCCCCAACGCCGCCCTCGCCGTCCCAACGCCGCCCCTGCCGTCCCTCCTCCTTCGCCACCGCCGCTCCCTGCCGTCCCCTAACGCCGCCTCGCCGTCCCCAACGCCGCCCCTGCCGTCCCCCAACGCCGCCCCCGCCGTCCCCAACGCCCACGCCGTCCCCAACGCCCACGCCGTCCCCAACGCCCACGCCGTCCAACGCCCACTGCTGTCCCCCAACGCCCAATGCCGTCCCCAACGCGCCCACGCCGTCCCCACTACGCCGTCCCCAACGCCCACGCCGTCCCCAACGCCCACGCCGTCCCCAACGCCCACGCCGCCCCAACGCCCACGCCGTCCCCAACGCCCACGCCGTCCCCAACGCCCACGCCGTCCCCAACGCCCACTATCCCCAACGCCCACGCCGTCCCCAACGCCCCCGCCGTCCCCAACGCCCCCGCCGTCCCCAACGCCCACGCCGTCCCCAACGCCCACGCCGTCCCCAACGCCCACGCCGTCCCCAACGCCCCCGCCGTCCCCAACGCCCACGCCGTCCCCAACGCCCACGCCGCCTTAACGCCCACGCCGTCCCCAACGCCCACGCCGTCCCCAACGCCCACGCCGTCCCCAACGCCCACGCCGTCCCCAACGCCCACGCCGTCCCCAACGCCCACGCCGTCCCCAACGCCCACGCCGTCCCCAACGCCCACGCCGTCCCCAACGCCCACGCCGTCCCCAACGCCCACGCCGTCCCCAACGCCCCCACCATTCCCAACGTCCTCGCCGCCTCCATCAGGACAGCGGAGAGGGGTACGGTAAAGGGTGGTTGTGTCGCCTATGAGATGTACGCGACAGCTAGAGGATGTAGGCCGCGTAGACAGGTAGGCGACCGCAAAGACGGGAGGCGTCGGTGAATAGTAGGTGGCGGTGGCGGAGGCAGCAAAAGATAGGCGACGCGCCGGTGGGAAGAGATTGGCGGCTGCGGCGGGGAGAGGTGGGCGGCGGCGTGGGCGGGGCGGCGCAGTCCGCGCGCTCAGAGAGAGGTATTTGACAGGTCGAGAAATGGACGGCGACAACGGCCGCAGGCGAGAGGTGCGCCGCTGCGGAGGAGAGAAATCACGGCGAACGTAAAGTGTATTTGTCAGCCTTTCGAGCGCTCGCGCCTGGCCCTCTGACGGCTTTTTCGGGGGCATCCATTCTTGATATTCATACTCATCCCACCTATTTATTTCGTGATATTGTTTATTTTTCCGTACAAGAAGGTTCGCTTTCTGCAGAAGCAGGTTGCTCGGGAACGTCAAGCTGCATATCGCAATGAAATTCTTGACTTTCATTGGAAATACGTGTGATGCATAAGTTCCTGATATTATAGTAACCGTTGGCAATCTGGTATATTTATATTAATGACTACTCGAAGCTTTTTGAAGCAAAAGCAGCTCGTATTTTAAACGCTACATTAACAACAGTAATAAATAATTCTTTGCATTTCTTGACATTATTTCCGACTAGCAAAATACCCGGCGTTGCCCGGGTTTTCTTCATATTCAATCCTTGCGAATGAGGGAATATATCAATTTTATAAAAACCACGGTGCTCAATATTATTATTTTTAACGTAATTGGTTCCAATTTTAATAAAATTCTATAATTTTCTTTCATTTTATTTTACAGCAAATTGCTTTTAGATGAAATTTTTATTATCTTACGCACCGCTACTGGCCTCTAGCAAATAAATTAGGTACCAGTATTGCTGCAGCACTACTGGGCTCTGGCGGAGTATATTAGGAACCACGTGCTCTAAGCGAGAGGCGAAATATGGTCGCGGTTCATCTACAAACATATTATTTAAATTATTTATTTTCCGCATTTGGGTTGTGTTAATCTTTACTTCCCTACGTCACTACGACAATCCAGGAGAAGAGCCTGTAAAAATTTCATATCTATTCATACGCTACATTTTGTGGTATCGATGTCGATTACACGTTGTTGAATTTACTTTTGTTAATATAGATAGATAATATCGATAGATAATTTATTTAATTTGCTTTGGGCATTAAGCGCAGTGGCAAATTCTTTACCAAGTTATCTTTCAATTATTAGAATTGAATTTAAGATACAAATGAAATCTTACTTTTTACTTTGGTTTAAATTATAAATAAAGACTTCATCTCTTTCAAAAACATGATAAACTTGTTGCAAACATAAGTATCTTAGCACTTTTACTGGTGAGCTCTGCAGCTGATACTTCTTCGGGCTGATAGTCTTATATTCTTAGTACATAAATTGTTTGAATAAGAATTTCAGGGGGAACAAACTTTTGACGAATTATCAAGAGTCTACTGTTTAGAAGAGTAAAAAGAACGATCGAGATTTTTATTACTTAATTAATAGTGTATCAATTAAAATTCTTATTCGCGTGACTCAATGATCATTTGTTTCAATGATGACAACCTTATATCCTTTTACATGTGCTAAGGAATAATGACGAATTTGTAAGATTTATAGGACGCCAACAACACAAAACCTTGTAAATATGCCACTACCAAATAAGGCATTACCTCATAGGGGTGTATCAAACACAGTCAAGAAAAAATATAGAATTTTGAAACGTTTGCTGTAAGTATATCGGTAGGATCACATGAACGCGCAACAGAAGTTTCGTTTAATCGAGCATAATTCAAAAACCGTGAGTGTATGTTCCATGAACACCCGGTTTATTTATTTATTTATTTATTTTACGTCAAAAAAAACAGGTAAAAACTGCGTATGACGTGACGGTTTTGGAATATGTGTCGCAGTTATGTTTGTTTGTTTCCTCTCCTCTTATTTACACTGGCATCAACAGTCAGCGACTATTCTATAGGATTACAATACAAGTTGTTTTCGGTGTAGTTATGTTTATTAAACCGTAAATAACAAATTTATAATTTTTACTTTTTTATATTTAGCTCTTCTGGGTACCCCAGGCTATAGAGTGGGCGGTCACAGAAGTGCTGAATCTAGAAATAATGGAAAATTAAAATTGCCTCATTGATATTCTGTTCAATTTAATTGTCCGGGCCTGAGGGGTCTTCCATAAATTACGTAACGCTAAAGAGGGGGAAGGGATTTGAGGGAGCGTTACGTTGCGTTACATAGGGGTAGGGGGTATTTCTTCAGTATTACGTAACACTGATCTTTTTTTACGTTTTTCAACAATTGTTGAAATACTTCCTTTTTTGAGTCCAAGACTAAAAAATTAAAATATTCACTAATTAATTTGTTTTAAAAATATAAATAAACTAAAGTTATTACAAGTTGTTACAATAAATACAAATGTTTTAGCAATTTCCCTATTGAATCTGTAAGATTACGAAGAAAAAATTCCAAACTGATCTGTAGTATATTTTGGAATCCAATTAAATTGGCGCGGTAGGCTTTCGCCCATGCGCCATCCCCGACGGCATTTGCACGGCTTGCGATAAGAAATTTTCTCGTCTGTGCGACTTTTCTTCACTCACAACTTGCCCCTAATCTTATTGTTAGGTGCATCTCTAATTCCGACTTTAATTGTTATACATTTTATTACAAAACACAAATAATAGATATTTTGTTACTGTTCTACTAAATTTATTTTCACACTGGGATTTATGAGGGAGGATGATTGTTGCAAGCGTTACCTAATTATTTAGAGATGGTTCAAGCGCGTTACGAGTGTATAATAGGGGGGAGAGCAGGTATTCAAAATACTCCAAATTTACGTTACGTAGTGTATGGTCGGCCTTTAAGACGTTCTGATTGTTAATAAAAGCAAAGTAATTAGATTATTTACCCCCACTAGTACTAAAAAATATCCTATAACGCTAAAACACAAAGATCAAGGTGTGACAGTTTGAATTTGGGTTTCATATTGTATCCATTTTCCCTTTTAAAAATGTTATTCACAAAGTGGGGAATGTGCACTTGGGGCCATCTAGAAATTATTTAATAACCTAAATAAAAAGTTGTTTTGCCAAAGCCTGCGCATCTTGATAAGTAGATCGGTAATACTTAGCAAGTTTTGCCAAAAATTACCAAATTATAGTACTTCTAGAAAATATTTTTAATGACTGTTGTTTCAAAACAATGAGTCAATATATTTCTTAACATAGTGCCAAGTTCTTGCTGGTAGCGAGATAAGATTTATTCACTTACTTCAGAAGGCATTTTCAATGACTTCTTCCCGTGATAAATTGACCATATCTATCCTCTTTTACTCGCCGATCTTTACCGAAGTTGAATGTATTCTATCATAAAAAAGTTTTATGCGCTTCTTGAAAAGTTAGAAGAGGGGTATGAAAGCAACACCAAAAGTGAGCTTTTGCAAAGTACTCTGCGTTGAAGTTGACGTGCGAATTGCAGGCCCATAGTAAGAGTCACGAAGGGCGGATTTATTTGTCAGTTCTGTGATACGAAGACACGTGCATTAGTGCATTATTTCTTTAATTGAAGAGTAAATTCAAAAATATAATAAACACACTAATAGAGAACAGTTTTCACGAAATATTTAAGTTACGAAAGAGTTCCGAGTTATATTGTTAATTTATTCATATTTTATGAGACAAATGAATTTGTTTCGAGATATTCACGTATCAATGAATATTCATGAGCTATTACACGAGACAAAATGACGGAATTATGACGATGAACATAAACCCATATTTTCCTTTTATATTTTGAGAGATGTTTTATGTGTCAGTTTATTCACAGCCGCTTTCATTTACTCTATGTTCTCTCCTCAGAGGCTTGGAATCAGTACAATCCGGGTAGCATTCCCCGCGTTATGTGATCATACGCTTATATCCAGCCGATAAATTTTAATAAGAGAAGAGATTAAAATCAAAATGCATGAAATAAAACAGATTAAAAAATGTATTCGAAAAAATTCACAATTAAAAATGATCGTAACTTTCAATAACGTAATCAATACGCAATATTAGTGGTATGTAGCAAAAGTTGCTCATCTACTGATCGACATTTTAAAAACAGTAATAATTCTTTACTTTATTTTAGCCTATCGGGTGTCTCATTGACAGCTTGCTAGCTGCTGTGATTCGTTTCTGGGTACGATTCCCGACCGGGTCAAAATGAAGCTGTTACTTTCTAATACAAATCGTCTCATTGTCTCCAGCTTTGTGACGAAATAAAAGCACAGGGAGGTCAAGTAAGCTAGGTATGGTGATGTGAATACGTCATGGTCGCCAAATGTCCCCCAACCCCAGGCGAGGATAAGAAATAAAAACAGAACCCCACCCCTGGATACACCACTAGCTAGCAAAAGTCGCAATTATCCGACCCCAAATGCCAATTATTACATACGTACATACTACTATTCCGATTGCGCTAGCCCAGTTTTGGTCTTGGAACATCCGGAATTATAACTTTATATTCGTTCAAATCACTGGTTATATATTGTGTTGCTTACGTAAACCCATTTTTTTTCACGAAATTTTTGCGCATATATCCCTATAATTTCACATGTGGTAAGAATAATTCAGATTCGAAATTTTGCGCTATGAAGTTAACATTAACCCGTACCGGTTTTATCTGGACATTATTAGGGTTTTAAGTATTGTATTGGACGGATCAACAATAAAGAATGCATGTCATTTATAATTACATGTTATTTATTTATTGATATGTGTTTATAATTTATGGACTACATTTCAATTTTCACTAATTATTCCGACTATTTTCTCTCCATCGTTTCTTTTCTATATTCACGTAAAATATTCACTAATCCTGCACACGGCACAATACTATTAATGTGTGCAGGATTTTCACACATAAAGAATTACATTATTTTCAATCCTCTTTCATAAAAGTTCAAAGAGTTTTTAACATCTTGCTTGACTTATACTCTCCTCGATGGGCTTTTTGCCACCTGCAACATCAAAATTCTTGATTCTTTCCTTTTTTTATTAAGTACCGGAAAACATAAATGTCAAAGCTTCTTTTCATTTCATAAATTGTACTGTATCCATCTATATCATTCTACTGTTACTACAGTATTCGCAAAGAATATTTTTGCTGAAATATATAATTTATTTTCATGTTATACGAGCGCATTTATTAGATGTTTTGAGCATCTTCTTTACTAGTTTTTGGGAAACCATTTTGTGCGGTTTTATTCAGCAGCAAATTTGATACTGCAGGCCACTAGGAATAATGAACTATTTTGTTAATGAAGAATATAGCATACTAATTTCATATTAAGGCATGACATAGCTCAATTTAACAATAAGTTTCAATGGAATAGTAATTCAAATGTGTTACAAACACAGCAAATTTATTAAAATCAATGTAGGGAACATTGCTGATAATAGAAACTGACGAAAGTCGAGAACGTAGTAAATGTGACAAAATGGTCACCGGTGTGAAATTACAGTGAGAGAAGTCCAGTAATTTCACTAGTCAGAATCCAAATTCTATTGCATTTCCTTTAGGAATTGTTCAGAAGAAAGAGTGCAATCAGATTACGCAATTACGATAGCGTATACTGAGCTTCAATTTATATAGAATAGAACGGGATATTACTCCTATCCACACTTATTACATACGAGTATCAACCGTGACCAAAGATGATTTTCTTCTCATATAGCTAATAAGAAAATGAAACTATTTACTGCCACGTGCATTTTTATAATATTCTTTACCAGCAGTATTAATCATATTATGTTATTCGTTTCTTGAAGTCATAATCTTTTCGAAAATGAGACATCATTATCTCATTTCAGAGTATTATCATTTTTTAGTCCTTTAGACTTTGAATTGTATAATGGCTCGGGGTATATTGTTAAAGTAATAACGAAGCTTTAACATTTTAAAAGGAAAAATATCTTGAATTACAACGTGCGTTTTCAGATTTAGAGAGAACAATGGGACGCAACATCACTTTATATATACTCTCTTAGAGGGGAAAAAAAGGAAAACGAGAAAAAAAACAGAAAAGCATAAATGTGCCTGTTATACCTCCCTTTGTGTATCTGACTCAGAAATTAGTTTCTGCATTATCAAGTAAAGGAGGTCAGGAGGCTTGAAGCACGTTGGATTTTGAAATATTTAGGTCGGTGGACAGAGAACGCACCACACAGGCCGCGTAAACCAAACAGCTTACTCCATTTTAATCACTTACGAGGAGCCCCTTGTCAGACGCAAGACCATTTCATTCCATCCGCATCTCTCCACGAACAAGAATATTCACTTAAGAGTTTCATTCTGCGGTTCATATTAAGCGACGTCTCGAACGCATAAAAATGTTTGCGCGGATATCTTTCTATTGTTTTTATGATGAGATGAAAACCTCCAACTCGTCGCCCTCGTCATCTTTCTTTTTGTTTTCCCAGCGATTGATTGATTACTGATTCCGGGCGCGTCAACTACTGAGGTCATTAGTCTCGTGAGTGTAGTGCATGTTCTTCATCGGGAGATGGCGGTAATCTTCCCCCACTGGATGGCGTGATCCGGCGACGACCTACCGTCGACTAGCGGGGTTTTCCCCAAGCAGGTATCTCCTACCAGCGGGACACCGCCCCAGCCGGGACAAGTACTAAGCTCCCAACCGGTCTCCCGGAAGATGTGGTAGTGTAGTGCATGTTAGTGTATGTGTGTAAGGGGAGAGGATAGGACAAGGAAGAGGAAGGAAAGATCGCGCGCTGTGTATGGCCCGTTTGTTAGGGTACTGCTCCGGCATTCGCCTGGTGTTGATCGGAGAAACCACGGAAAACTACCGATCAGAGCAGCCGGCCGCTAGAATTCGCCTTCAGAAAGCGACTGAATTCGACCTAACTGAAAAGGTAGTGCCGAAAATCCGTCAGAGGCACTGCAGTGACATCAGTTGATGCACTGAGCCACCGCTCCCGGTTTTCGTAGCGATCTATACCTCCGCTTCGAAAATATCGCTTTAGCTACCATTAATACGGAATCGTTTTAACGAAAAGAACACCGGCGCGGCAGAGCCAGCGGCGGCAGCAGCAGCGTCGGTGGCTGCATTCTCCCCTCCTTCCACCTTGTGCGTGTGTTGGGGGAACTTTCTATTCATGAAGCAACCTCGGTAGGCCCTTGAAGTTTTAAAAGTAGGCGCAACAATTTCCTCCATGGCTCCCTATGCACACAGAATCTTTCGCTCCTCCCGAAAAGAAGTCCATCCGCATTTTACGGACGCGCGGGGCTATTCTCGTTGGGGAAGTTGGTGAAGTGCGACGGGGACACTTCCCGGGAAGATCCTGCCCGGGGGGGGGGGGCAAGTGGAAGGGGATGGAGCGGAGGGGAGAAGAACGTGGTGGAGAGTTGGACGACGGAGTGCGGTAGGGTTGCCAACGGGTTCGGTGGTGTATAACGGTTAGCGTATCGAACTGTTGTACCCAAGATTTTATCGATCAAAGTCATAGATTTTTAACGGTGAAAAAATCATTTGTACACCTTTCTTCGGAGGGTAAGTAAATCCCGCTTTCCCATGTTGTAGATTTACTGCACGTAAAAGAACATGAAAAAGCCGAGAAGGGTGGCCGCTCATTTTGACTGCGGATTCGGTGGTAGAACGGTTAGCGTACCTGACTGTTGTATACAAGTTTATGGTTTTAAACCCGATCGAAGCCGTGAATTTTTAAGGGGAAAAATCCTTTGTACGCTTTCCTTCGGAGGGAAAGTAAAGTCCTGTGACCCATGTTGTAGATTTACTCCACGTAAAAGAACCTCAAGACTAAAAGATTCCTCTGAGCTAAATTCAAAATCGCCAGTTTCGTCGCCGAGTAATACCGTCTTTCTCCACTAGATGGTGAAAGGACTCGACACTCGATAAGCAAAGCAACAAAAAAAACGCATCAACTCCATTTCTTTTTATCAATGTTTAAATTAGACCAACATCCGCTCTATTTATTTCTTCTCTCCATTTACGATTCAAGTGAAATGATTCGTTCACCAAATGCAGAGGAGGATGGTCTGAGCGTTTTTTTATGTTAGTCACTAGACGAATACACTATCATGCATGCGTGTGTCAGCGTTCAGAGAAAGAATCTTCATGTTTTCTATTCTAAATCAAACATTAAACAATACAACGTAGCAATGTTAGCCACATGATAAAATAAATGACAACAAAAGTTAAAAATTACTATAAGGAGGATATTGATAAAACAAAGGAGGACGAGAGGACAGTTTACGTCAATGATGGACTGTTCTCCGAAATAGAGGAGGATTGGCAACCCTAAAGCGCGGCGCGATGTGATTCCGACGGACTGCTAGGTCACAGGGGGTTTGGAAAACTGGAAAAGTGCCTTCGCCGTACGTTCAGTGATTTCCAATCACGAATACTGAAATAACATTTTTTTATTAGGGCTTTTTTCCAGCCGACAACTGGTTACCCTTTACGCCCCGATGGAACGCATATTTGACCATACACTAGACATGAACACACTCGCGGGCTCCTCTGATCTGGGCTCAGTAGACCGCGAAGCCCTCCGCGACAACACACACATGAAAGCTAAGGGACAAACAACCATGCCCAAGACGGGACTCGAACCCACGACCTATCAGACCGAAGCGCTGATTCGGTACACGCTCATAGCCACCTCGGCCATTCAGGTCGGCGAATAGAAAATTGAAAGTAACTTATCCTACATTAAGGGCACGTGAAACTCACTAGGTCTGTTTTTTTTATCTTTTTGAATTATTTACATCATTTACACCGCTAACACACATTTTGTTGAATACTGAAATTATTGAAGTCCTGGAGTTTGGTTGTACTAAATTATCGATTACATCCATCGAAAAATCCATAGTGAAAATCGCCTGTTTCGACGCCCGAGTGATACATTGCCTCTGTCAGAGAACGAAAGGAGCGTGGCGAAATTTGCGAGGTCAGGCTGAAAAGCTCGGCCTGATGGCCTATGGCCCTACGTAAAATGATTGATTGATTGATTCATGGATTTTTCGTGTTTCCGGGCGCGTCAACTGCTTCAGTTATTAGTCCCGTTAGTGTAGTGCATGTTTGTTCTCGGGAGACAGCGGTGATCTTCCCCCGCTGGATGGCGAGATCCGGCGCTGACCTACCTTCAGCTAGTGGGGTTTTCCCCTAACCAGGACTCTCCCACCAGCGGGCCACCGCCCCAGCCGGGACAAGCTCTAAGCTCCCGACCGGTCTCCCGGAATATGTGGTAGTGTAGTGCATGTTAGTGTGAGTGTGCAAGGGGAGAGGATAGGACAAGGAAGAGGAAGGACAGATCGCGCGCGGTCCGTGGCCCGTTTGGTAGGGTACTGCTCTGGCATTCGCCTGGTGTTGATCAGAAAAAACACGGAAAACTACCGATCGCAGCAGCCGTCAACTAGAATTCTCTCCAGACAGCGACTGAATTAGACATAGATGAAAAGCTATTGTCGAAAATCCTGCCGCCGTTAGGTCTCGAACCTAGGACCTCCCGGTCCGAGGCGCTGCAGTGGCATCAGTTGATGCCCTGAGATACCGCTCCCAGTACGTAAAATAAAACATCATTGATTAATTGATTGAGGTTTTAAATTGACCGGGTAGTGTGAACGTGTGCTTGTGTCCCTCCGTCTTTTATTCGCAGATAGAATTCTTCCGATGCACTAACCGGGGCAAATGGTATACTGATGCGGCTCGCTCTAAAGAAGATCAGACCATTTTCTTCATCTTTCTGCAACATTTCGAAATTCTCGAAAAAACACATTCTGAGGGTTTTAAAATCCGGGAGACGCCGCATGCTAGGTACAGGTGACAACGTTTCGGCCGCTATTCTGCGATCTTCCTCAGGGCGAATGCGATGGCACCATTTGTTTTAGCCCGCCTATACTCATCAAGAATGGGTATCCTGGGAGGTGTACCGGTAACAGCACACAACGCTCCCCCGATTTAACTTGAACGATAATACGTTCTCGTAGTACGCGCGTCTTGTGGCCGGATGTGAATTTTTGCAGGAAAGTCACACTCGTATCACACATTTACGTAAGTGATAAATATACGTTATATCGTAATGTTATACGTTATAGTGTTAAGTGATAAATATACGTTATATAGTGTTAACCATTATGGTGAATGTTTCACCATTCTTTGCATAACTTCAGCAATAATGTTCTTCCTTCTTTTTCATAACAATATTAACTTCAGCAGCGCATTGATTTCTTCTGAGGAGTAATACCACAAATTACTGTAGTAAGAAGAATTGGAAAGAAAATGAAGTTCTGAATTTCGTGTGTTTTCGCGCACAGCTTAAAATACTTATCTTTGTTTGCATGATAGGCAATTACTTAAACTTTTATCGGGTAGACTTTTATCGTGTTTGTCCACTCTCTGATGAAGCTACACGCACAAAAAGGACTTCTGCCTTTAACTCATTTTTCATCAAACACGGACTTACGGGATGTTCTTGCAATTCCGTTGTATATGTTTATTGTGTATTTTAACCTTGTTGTGGCCCCCACCGGCTGAGTCACCTTGTTCGCAACATTCATCGCTGATATAATAACGTGTTTTCTTGAGCAGAAAATTGATTTCTGTGGTAAACTTCTCCTACTATTATGAGTTGGCCAACGTAAGCATCACAAATGGCTGTTCTGACATTACATCATAGATTCTCGTCAAGGACACTAACTCTTTCGCTTAGTGATTAGATGCTTCGTCGGCAAAAAAAATCCACCACGTTAATTTCATAATTGCACAGAATCGCCAAAAATAAGTTATCATATTTTGATTCTCCAGCACTCTGACGGATATGTGGCGACTAGAAGATGAATGAGAAGTAAAAGAAGAACAAGAATATAAAGAAAAGACAAGGAAGAATGAACGGAAGAATAAGAAGAAAAATAAAAACAAACTGCACTTTTTATACAGTATTAATTATATAATACTCTATTTTCGATAAATTACCGAGGGAACTGGCTCTGGACGTACATCGCTGACTTTGCATTCGGAAGGCCGGCGTTCAATCCCCGGGCCGATCATCCTGGACAGAATTTTTCGTGGTTTCCCCTCGGTCACACAGGCGAATGCTAGGATGGTTCTACTTGAAAACCACGACCGTGAAACCGACCGAATTAGTTAACGACGTGAAGTCACGAAGATTAGCGAATTCGAGCCATCGTGGGTTCCTGTTTGGGTGACCGACTAGGAACCACGAGAACTAACGGCGCCGAGGCCAATTGCCCTTTACGGGACAGACAATGGCTAAACACAAATGCAAACGCTAACTCTCAATAAATTACGCTTTAAAATAACCTTTTTTTAAATTTTGAAAATTGTTGATCTTCATTATTATTATTATTATTATTATTATTATTATTATTATTATTATTATTATTATTATTATTATTATCATCATCATCATCATCATCATCTTCATGCGCGCTTTGGACCTCTGCAGACTCAGTGTGCCGCACCGAGAGAGTGACTCAGTGCATCAACTGATGTCACTGCAGTGCCCCTGGAATGTCCTGGGGTCCGAGTCTCGACAATGGTAAGATTTTCGACACTAGCTTTTCAGCTAGGTCGAATTCAGTCGGCTGCTCTGGAGGAGAATTCGGGAGGTCGGCTGCTCTGATCGGTAGTTTCCCGTGGTTTCTCCGATCAACACCAGGCGAATGCCGGAGCAGTACCCTAACAAACGAGCCACGGACCGCGCGCGATCTTTCCTTCCTCTTCCTTGTCCTACCCTCACCTTACACACACACTATCATGCACTGCACTACGACACAAACCGGAATACCGGTCGGGAGCTTAGAGCTTGTCCCGGCTGGGGCGGTGCCCCGCTGGTGGGAGAGTCCAGGTTAGGGGGAAACCCCGCTAGCCGACGGTAGGTCGGCGCCGGATCTCGCCATCCAGCAGAGGAAGATCACCGCCACCTCAAAATAAAAAACATGCACCACACTTGCGGGACTAATGACCTCAGTAGTTGTCGTGCCCGGAATCACTAACAACCAACCAACCCAGTGTGCCGCGCGACGAAGGGTGCGTCGGGAGCTGTGCGAGCTGCCGCGGGGGAGGGGGCGTGGCGGCGCGAGGCGGCGCGAGGCGGCGCCGAGCGGCGTCCGGGCGGGCGCAGGGCGGCGGCTCGGCGTCGGCGGCAGGGGCTCCTTGTTTGCAGAAGCGCCGAATGCGTAGGCAGCACTTTTCGGACTCGCCGAGTTTTTGCAGCGGAGCGGGAGATGAGCCAGCCGTTTCGCGCCGCGCCACGCCCCCGTCTCGCGAAGGGCCTCGCCCTGCAGAGGGCGGGCGGAGGGCGACGCGGCGGGGGCGAACGTCGGCGCATGGCAGAGCAGCGCGCTGCGGGAGACTGATGAGATGGCAGGCGCGCAATGAGAATTCGCAGGGGCCGCCGAGGACGTGGCGGTGAAGTGGATGCACGGCGATAGCGGAAAATTTGAGTGAATAACGATGGTGACAAAGAAAGCGGCGTGGGTTCCGAGATAAGACAGAAGTGCGAAAACATGGGGGAAACGAAGAGAACAAGGAAAGTGGGGCGAAGAGTCACAGATTAATAGCAGCAGATTAGTCATTTAAAGCTCAAAGAGAAAAGAGAACGATTTTAGGTAATAGGATTGTAGAAAAGATGAGTTAGCCCAGACCAAGGAATAAGTACATGGATGTTAGTGATAAAACTATTATTTTATGGCGATAACCGTAGAAGGTTGCAGGGACGATACCTGAGGCTGCGTGCGAAATCATGACGATGAATGGCAATTAATAAAGTTTTTCTACTCTTGTTGTATATTGCTGCCATTTGATGGTTGTCCCCCGTTGCATAATGACACTCATTACGATACAAATTTCATTATGATACAGGTTCTACACCAATCACAGAAAATTTTAAAAACTAAGTATTGACAATTAATCATTGATAATAGGTCTAGTGAATTTTTCGTTGAATTGTGTACATTAAAATTACGTTTAATATTATATTATGCTTGTCAGTTTTCATTTCTTTTATTATTATTCATTTTTACGTGGAATATTATTTAAAATAAATTGTATTGTAATTTCACTATGATCCTATTTGACTGGTGCAGTAAACCAAAAACCACCTGCTGTAGGGTAGAGAGGGAGCCGTCCGCTAGATGGCCTCGGCTAAATCCTGCATGTCAGCTGTCACGAAACGATTGAATGTAAAAGTTTAACTTATAAACGTTACCACAAGTCGTAGCAAAAGTATCGTACGAAACTCAATGTAATGGGTATTATTACACATTTGTGAAGTTGTCGATACTCGCTTGTTCGTCGCTCATATCGTAATATCACACTCTTGTATGCCCATCACTACATCATCGTTTCATAATGTACTATTTTGGCGTTTATGTTTTTTTCATTTATTTCTACTTGGCCCGAAGACCCTCAGCATCCGAGTACGATACAGTGAGAGTACCCTAAATTACGTAAACATTGTTTAAGAAAAATTATAGACATGAATACATTGAGTACACGTGAATTACATGTGAGAAGCCACAACAGGTACATGATGATCAGGGAGGGTCGAAGAACTGTCGCGGTAGTTTCTGCTTTAGTCTGTTGTGGTGAGGATTTTGTTTTCCAATTGTTTGGCGTATTATTGCGCATCGTAACCTATGGACGAATCCACTCCATGCGCTGAAGGTTGGGGCAACGAAAGGGAAGCGCCCCGAGATCGGAGAACCAAGTATTTTGGCATTATATGCGTTGGAAATTATACGATGCACAAACTCAGAGTTGGTTTATGTAAATCGCCGTGGTCGAAGGTTGCAGCAACGTTGCCAATTTGGACGTGCGGAGCGGAGCGTCGACTGGATCCTAAAAGCTAATGCCTTAGTTAATGCCTTATTTTACGTGACGAGACTCGGGCCCGCTCTTCCGTCTGACCACACAAATTTCGCTACGCCCCCTTCACCATCTAGCGGGGAGAGGAGGTATGATGGGCGACGAAACAGGCGATTTGAATTTAGCTCAAATGCTGCTTTTAGGCTTGAGGTTCTTTTACATGCCACTACATGTACAATCTATTGCATGGGACTGCCGGCTATACTTCCCCTGATGAAGGCGTACGAAGAATTTTTTCGCCCTTAAAAATCCACGGCTTCGATCGGGTTTGAAACCGAAAACTTGGGTACAACAGCCGGCACGCTAACCTTTATATCACCGAATCCGCAAATTTTCGCTTAGAAGTCGTCATTTCGTTTTCATTAAATCAATTCCTACACGTAAAATAAGGGTATGATCTTTTGTTTCTTAAGCACATTTTAACGAACGATGAATGTTTCATTTAGCGTATTTTCAAAGTATGTACCATTTGTGTTGCATTTTCTGTCTTTGATCTCTGACTGCGAAAATACCGTTTGCCAAAAGTCAGGAAAAATATCCGAAAATTGTCCTCATGATTCCACCATTTGGAATTCGACAAGCACATCAGGATAAGTAAACAAAATTTCAAGAATTGAGATAAAAAATATTTTCCTATCAAATTGTACATGAAATAAGTTCTTTGGAAAAGTCGATAATGATCATACGTCTTCATGTGCAGCGACGCATGAGAGAATTGTTTGCGTCTCTTGTGCGTACCATCTCGCGTAGAAAGATAAAGAACGCGAATTCATCAGCTGCATGTTGCCGGAGTCATTGAACAGCAAGAATGAATTTTGGGCATCTCAGCATTTCCGAGGGGTTACTACTAATAAAGCAATTTACTGGATAGAAGACCATCGCTCGCATATACTGTGACAGACATTCGTAATACATTCTCCATGATTACTTACATTTTCTGGAGACAATAATAGAATTTAATACATGTTATTTTTTAGATTAACTTACTGTACAGAAATATTGGCTGAAACAACGTAATTTACTACGATATTGTTATAGTTCATCTAACAAATTTCTTGTAAAATTCGGCTAGTGAAATTCACGCTGAGTATTTGTATTATTTATTTGAAACAAAAGGGTCTTGTGGATTTATTTTTCAATTCACTTAAGTTCTCATTCATATCAACTTCCCAACCGGAACGTGCGTGATCGAGAAATGTCCACATCCTCGCATCCAGTCGAGTTAACTTGCAAGCAACAGACAGCATATTTGTATTGGACGGGTGTAGTGACTATCAACGACACATTTGTCTAATGACTGTCAGTTTTTGTGATTCTCAAGTTTCACCGACTCATTCAATCTATAGTAGAAGATGTCGTACTCCAGAATCCAAAGATAATATCTGCCTATAACTCACTTCGACCACATTAATGAAGCAACTTTGTTAAGAAAAATTAAACAAATACCTCCCGTATTGCATAAAAAATCAATCCCACTTAAAGTATAGAGAAAAAAAGTCACCTCGCAGATGTAACTACAGGAGGTGCTGTTCGTGAAGGGACACAACCTCTACTTCCGTGGAAAAGGAACAAACACCAAGATGGGCTATACTTCGAGCAATAGAAGTAGATGGCCGAGTCGGGCCCAAAGGCTACTTCAAAGTGAGTATAGAGTGGTAAAACTGGCGCATTATGGTACTTGTAAAGTGGGGCTAAACTAGCCAGCCAAGCGATGATAGACGCAGGGTATCTCGTAAGGGTTCTTTAGGCGTAGTTTGATAATAGAGGGAAAGGAAGTTGGGTGAAAGAAAGCCTTTTTAAATATAGTTTTTCTTCCTGCTCAATATTATTGTTTTTCAAGAGGTTTAATACAACTTTTTTACAATAATACTTTGATACGATTCTCGCAATCTATACGGTTAGTAACCTTCATCCTCATGAGATGTTTTAATGTAATAAATTACTCTTAAAATGATATGTTATTTTTTCGGATTTAATGTTTTAATATTCCTCGTAAATATTAGTTTTTATTTAATTGGAGGTTCTTGGTGGACGAACCATGTGATTTCGGTATTATAAGTGTTTTCCAAAATTTAGTTTTGTTTTACTTACGTTAAATGAATAGGTAAAAGGTGAACAGAGTTTGGAGATGTTACTTAGTTCGATAATATAAAAAAGGACTTAAAAGAAAATAATCGACAATAAAATAACACAGACATACACACACACACACACACACACACACACACACACACACACACACACACACACACACGGATTTATGCAATAAATATTTATTCTACACTACCTGAAATACCCAGCATTGCTCGGGCATTTATTCTCAACAATGGTCTATTAGACAGGAAAAGGAATGAATTATATGAATGGCCCTCGTCCTATCCTATCCCTCTCCCGCAAAGCCTGCTCTGCCTGCCCTGCCCGCTCTCATCCTGCCCCGTTCTTTCCGCGCTGGTCAACCCACTACTTCTCTCCCTCCCCCCTCCCTGCCACACCTTGCCATAAGTTCGCTACCGCCATCGTTACTGTGAACAGATCACATAGATGCATTGTTGCATATTCTTAGTAAACTCTCTGATACAATTTTTAGAATACTCTAAGCCTAATTGTCCTCTTGTAAGAAATTAAAACTCTTAGTAGGGAATTTCATAGGCTTTTACAAACGTTTATCTTTGGTAGATTTTCCAACTGTTTCGAGCTATTTGCGTAAATCTGAGAGAGTACACATTTAAATGTTGCTCTAAGAGGTAAAACAGAACGATGAGTGTAGTTTTAGGATGTATCACATGAATAGCAATTTTTCTTTTTGTTTTGATGGTTGCGTGTAAATATATTCATTATGAACAAAACTATAGATTTGCATAAAAACAAACAAATAAAATCTGTTATTTATATAACAGACAATAATAATTTGAAAAATGTATCCCAACTTATGCCCGCTGTAACACACTACGTTTCAGTGAAAACCCCATCAAAATATGTTCAATCTTTCTCGAGATTACCCCGGACAAAACGCAAAAAAATTAATTTTCATCTTGTATCATCTAAAGAAGAAAATGAGATTTTGAAAAGGCAGAAATTCTAAAAAAAAACAGACAGACCCTCCAATTGTATTTATAAAGAAGATACTTTCTTGGCAACGAACACTTTTTAGTAAATACAAACACGAAAGATTTATACCAACATGCAACTTTGCAAACATAAGAAGAAATATGCGTGTGTATATATTCATATGTTCATTAGAGAAAATACACACGTGTAGAGATTTTTAACCACGACACAATCAACGCCACTCCCAATTCCAACAAATTTCGACTGTTATTCTTCAACATTTACTCAACGAGGTTGACGATAAAAGCCGCGAATGCGTCTTCCATGCGGAGGTATTCCGCGCGATGGTTAGCGAACGACGCGACGCAGCGGTGCGATATAGGATGGAGAGAGGGAGGGAGGGAGGGAGGGAGGGAGGGAGGGCGGCCGGGAGGGATGGGAAGGGCCGGGCTCAGGGCCCAGCAATCGAGCGACGGCGAGAGTGGGTCGAGGTGGGAATGAAGGACGGTGTGTGGCGGGGAAGAATAAAGAGGGGAGAGAGCGGCTTCAGAACGCGTCGTGGCAGAGGGGAGCGGGAGGAGAAGAGGGATTAGGGGCTCGACGGAAGGTGGAAAAGAGGGAGTAGGGAAAAAAGTGCGGACGGTACACGGGCGTGGCGGGGAGCGAGAATGTATTTGATAACGAAGCAAATAGAATAAGGGGACGCGGGTGGAATGCGCTGTTTATCGTTGGGTAGGTAAATCAAAAACTTTTGCGTGTTAAGGTAAGATGTACACTGTCAGAAATGTTTGCATTACTTGTAATGTAAAAGTACAAGAAAGTAATTTTCATGTACGTAAATTAAATTTAATGTACACGTACAGTAAGTTTAATGTACGTGTACAATTAAATTTCATGTACACAAGTAAGTGAAGTTAACGGTCTTACATTAAAACCACTGATTTTAATTTAAGCATTACATTTAATGCACATGTACATTAATTTCCCTTTAATGTACAAAGTATATTAAAATTCATGTACAGTCGTACATTATATCTTCTTTACATTTAATGTTATTTGTGACAGTGTAGCAAAACAATGCCCCGGACAATTTTACTTATTTTGCTCACGCATTTCCAAGTCGACGGCGAGGCTCCCGCCATATATTCCCGCAATTAACATAAAGAAGCCTTCGATTTCAAAATTTCCAATGGATTTTCCACCAAAATACACACATACGGCTTATCGTGACTCACTTATCTCGTGTAACTATAACTCAAGTACCTCTATTATGTTAAAAACGCACGATGCACATGTGATCCGTTTATCCATATGATTTACCCTTTTTTGTAGTTTTTTTTAATACACGCGTGCGTTGAGAACAGGTCGTTAGGAGCAGGGCTGGGCGGGGAAATGGCAGAGGGGATCGGGGCGGGGAGGGGAGGGTGGAGCAGAGGCAGGGCGAGTGCGGAACGAGAAGGGGGAGGGAGCGGGGAGAGGGAAGCGGGGCAGAGAGGAGCAGGACGGATCTAAGTGGGACGGAGCGAAGCGGGGCGGAGCGAAGGCGGAACGGAGGGGGGGGGGAAACAAGGGGTGGAGAGAGGGGAGAGGGAAGCGGAGCAGAGAGGAGCAGGACGGATCTAAGCGGGGCGGAGCGAAGGTGGAGCGGAGGGGGGGATGGTATCGGACGGGGAAACAAGCACCCACGCGGGGGAAGAGGAAGGGGAAACGAGAGGCGGAAGAGCAGCAGAGGACGCGTGGAGGGAGAGAGGGAGCGACCGGGAAATCGGTCGAGTGCGTCCGCTTCGTTTGCATGCACGGGCTACAGCCAACGTAAGAACATTCCGCCTGCCGAAAATGGGGACTTTTTTTTTGTTGCTCTGCAATATTGGAAAACCTATCGATATGAAAATTTTAGAATTTTTATTTTGCTTACAGGCTTGATGTGAGGGAAGATGTTTTTTATCACTGTGATTCCTAAACGAATCATTGAAGTTCGCTGGATATTATCAATGCTGATATTAGGATGTTGAAGGATGAATCGACGAATAATCGACGATTATTCGTCGTATTGCGTAAAGAAAAAATATACAACGGTTTGAAAAAAAAAAACGAAAGATAATAAGAGCGGAAGTTTCACATTGTCTAGTTTATCTGGCTCATGAAGTGACTGTTATTTTGACTTTCGCTATTAATGTGTGCTGCAATCCCCACGCGAGGTTACAAATTTGCAAAACTACAGAAATGTCGTTCGAATGCTTCTTTACGAAATATATACGATCAAATAAAAACCTCAGAAAACTTCGTCTTTTTCTACAAACGTGCGTTTTCCTGCATAGCGCTAACTGCATTTTTGTGGCATTTCACGGTGCCGCGGGTTACAGTCGAGTTGTGGAGGAATACGGAAGGATGCCACACGCAATACGTGTGTCATTACACACAAGAACGGATGTTGCGATGAAGGATCAATGGTTTTCTGTCAAAATGTCAATTACATCGGGATGGACGTTGAATTAAACTGCCGATTTTTTATCTGATACTGAGTGTCATGAAACTTAATTCTGAACAGTATAAACATTGAATGTATTAGATACTAGACAAACTCCAGTGGTACTTTTCGCAACAAATATTTTCGGAGAATAACTTCCCTTTCAGTTAGCTAAACGAGACAAGAGAACCGCAAACAGCCAATCCATTTTCAAACAACGGCAAACTTAACAGCATAGGACGTTCAGTTACCAACTTATCAACTCCAAGACCAAGCCCTTTAACCAGAGATGCCCCAAGTGCTCCAGCTCATTAGCAGGGCGGTGGTTTGATGTGGGGCGGGCGACACGGAAACCTTGACGAAGACAGGGCAGCGCTGGGCGACGTACGGCGGGCGAGAAATGAGCGGTACACCGCAAGTAGTGGGGGCTTAACAGGCGACACGACCCTACGTGGCGTATCACTCTGTCACGTGGGGGCGGGGGGTGGGGACGGCAGACAGGCGGGCGGGCGGCGTAGTTGCGTCGACGAAGAAACGTCTGCGTGGGGATACTGACGCGGCACGAGAGAGAACGGCATGCAAAACCGCCCGCGAGTCCATTTGTCGACCGAATTCCGCGCTGACTGATGGGTTTTGGACGGCGGTATTAACAGAGTGCTTCATTCACTCGGAGAGGCGAAAGAAAGAGCGTTCCCCTTTGACTGTGACCTGCACGTAATGGGCAAGCTTTCGACAGATTGCCTGTGGCCGCTCATACATTTACGGTAATAACATTTTCTGTGAATAATAACCCCAAGGGAATGTCAGAAAACAGTGGTAGGAACACACATGTGACGTTTTACTAATTGCAAGGCAAGTCATAGTTACACACAGAAACTGTTAATCATTAATATCAATAATTAGTTCATGCTGTTTAACAAAATGAAAGGCATTTGGAAAGCTAGCTTCAACAGACGTTCCGAACAGGAGAATCTAGTTTTCAAGACACTTTTTAATCCTTTATCGCTCTTGAAATGAAAAATGTTATATTATCCACACTGTCGATAAATCAATAACATTAGCTGAATAGCTTTTCACCAACTGTTCATGCGGAAATGCTTTCCTCATGGCAAACAATAGGACAAAGCCTGTCTGAGAGAACACAACGCGACTGAAGACAGATAAATGATTCTCAATCAATTAAAGTAATTCTCAAAATGTTTCAATGTCGTGAATTAAATCATTTTGACAATTACTACTCTGATTTTTTTCAAGTGTCTCACGTAATTCAAGCATTCACAGAATGTTTCTACGATGTTAAAAGAAAAGAATTTAAATCACGTTATTTGTAAATGTTCTCACGTACTGTGATTCCTGCACTTCTCACAGAACAGGCAAGACAGACCACAAGGGACGAATACCTGGTGTTGTCATATTTTATATACCATTGAAAGTGAAAAACAACGCTACACTTCCAATTTCATAAATTAAATTAATTCAAGGATTTACTCCGTTGGTTGAAGGTTCATGTAATCAAATAAATATTTTAAGTTTACCCCGAGGAAATCTAATTCTAACTCAAATTTCGATTGATGCTTCATTATAATTTATAATGTGAATCATTCCATTCTCAGAAACACACCATCGTCTCCGCTATTACACAAACAAATTTTTCATATGTAATTTTGTTGAAAATAGCATTGAGAAAGCACAGCAGTCTTAACTGTTTTGTTTCTTTTCTATTGTCCAGAAGGTTTTGTTTAAAGTGTCGAATATCTGAGGATATTTACAATTTTTGTCACAGAAAAAGTTCACTTCTTTCGGATAAGAATAACAAATATTGTGTCTTAGCGGAATTGGGGCGCGTATTACAACAGCTGTATAGAGCTTAGCCCTACATTCGTGTCCGAATTAGGCCGTCGTAATTGCAGAGCATTTTCTTTTGGCAAATGACATTAATGACTTTCCGAGTCTACAACGGTGCTTAGTGTCTTGAACATGCGCACTTAGTCCCGTTGATTGATTAATTGATTCATTAGTGATTCCGAGCGCGTGAACTTCTAATCTCATTAGATCCGTAAGTGTGGAGCATATTTTATTGCCGAAGGTGGCGGTGGTATTTTTCTCAGCTGGGTGGCGAGATTCAGCGTCGACATACAGGTCGACTTACGTAGTTTTCTCCGAATCAGGTGTCTCCTACCAGCGGAACACAGCTCCACTCGGGCAAGCTCTAAGTTCCCGACCGGTCTACCGGCATGTGTGGGCATGTGAGTGTAAGTGTTTGCAAATAAGGGGCGTGAATAGGAGAAGGAAGAGGAAGGAAATAGAGCGTGCGGTCCGTGGCCTGTTTGGTAGGGTACTGTTCTGACATTCGCCTGGTGTTGATCGAGAAATCACGGAAAACTAACGATCGGAGCAGCTGGCTGCTAGAATGATCTTCCATACAGCGACTGAATGCGACCTAGCTAGGAAGCTAGTGTCGAAAATCCTGCCAGCATTGGGACTCGAACCTAGGACCTCCTGGTCAGTGGCACTGCGATGACATTAATTGATGCCCTGAGCCATCTAAGCCGGCCTAAGTCCCGGTGAAGTACAGGTGGAAACGAAATGGGAAAATTGCAAAATTCTCTTTCTGCGACAATCATGGCTTGTGAGGCCACAATGGTAAAGTAATTATTTATTAATAAAATTAAAAAATTAAAATTAATTAAATTAAAGTAAAAGAAATTAATTAATTAAAGTAAATACATTTTTAAAAAGTAAAAAATTAACTTAAAAAAGTAAAGTGCTGCAGTGCTTCTTGACCGCTGAAATGACTCATTTTGTGGTCTGATAGTGCTAAGCGCCTAATATTTGATTCCATATTGTTAAGCCCCAGACCTCCACGTTCAGGCCTCATCTGAAAGATGTGGAAGAGAGTCTTTTTAAATCGGGCTCCTGCCCCAAAACTACATGGCAGAAGCAAGACGGCTTCCTTAACCCTCTTTCATATCGCGATGAAACAGATTCTTGTGAACAGGGCAACCTGCAATGCATTCCAGTATGACGGAATGCCGAGCTGCAGTGACGCTAGGCGGAAGGGTAAGGTCTTTGATCTCCTAGAGCTACTGAAGTTGCATTGGTCACCATATTAAAACCAAATAATCACGATTTTCGTATATACGTAAGTAAAGATATAGAATAACCTACCTCCATAGTTAAGGAAGAACTATTGAAGTTTTGAGGAAATAGTATGTTATATTGTACGCCTGTATTGAAAGGAAGTACTAAATTATACTTGCATTTCAACGAGGGAAATAGGTATCAAAGATTGCAATATTACGAGAAAATATATCATAGGTCACCTTTCCTCTAACTCATATATTATTTAAAATATTTAAAAATCTAATATCCACATTGAAACAAGTGAGCAACAACCGGTTACTAAAAACAAAATTCGCAATCTAAAACTCCAAAATAACACATGCCATACTATCTTACCATAGAAATTGAGACGTAGCGTGCCGGCCAGACAATGCCCAGTAGGGTACGGGTGTCCCAGGTGTCATTAGCTCAGCAATATACTCGGTTTCAATACGGCGGACAGAACAAACTACCGCGTGGAATGCAGGGAAGTTTGCATTCTGTATATTATCTATTCTGTGATAGACGCATGGACGCAGCAGTCTCGGGTCACGTGCCAAGGAAGAGGGAGGGAGAGAGGAAGGATGGGACGGAAAGGAGAGGGGGCGGGACGGAGCACGAAAGGTGGAGCGGGTGAGTAGGAGAGAGGGCGGGGCGGGGCGTGGAGGAAAGGGCGGGGCTTGACGGGGAGTAGATTCAATTAGTCACTTTCATATTACACCTTATAGAATTAATTCCTTTTCCAGACTAATAAATGGTTGTGATAATTAAATACCCGGCCAATCTCTGGTTTCTTCAGCTACTCTTTAATTGTTATATTTTGTTTAATTTCTTCACAGAATGGCAGCCTCGGTAAATTTTTTTGTCAACTGTATTATTATAATTGATTCCAATAGTCCACACAATGTAGGGCAGAGTCGATCATTCAAAAGCTAAGTAGACTAAGTAAACAAAACAAGGAGACTTAAATCGTACAGTGCTTGTGCTATATTCGCGGAGTTACACTTAGACAGCGCTTTAGAAAACTCCAATCATAAAACGCATCAAATATTTCGAATTACATACTTTGGATAATTTACTTTATATGTTGAAGCTATGCATTAAATTCTTCTGACGAATCGAGATACAAAACAATCCGACAAAAAGCCTTCACGCGAGCTCGCCATTGGTGTGAAATTACGTGTTGCTGCGGTTCGCACGAAGCAGATTAATAGCGGAATTTGTTGAAGCAATGCATCAAATTCTTTAGATGAATTCAGATACAATGCAATGCACTCGCCATTGATGTGGCATTACGTGTTGTTGCAATTTGCACGAAGCATAGTAACAACAGCATTTGTTGATGCAATGAATAAAATTCTTTTAAACGAATTGAGATACAATTCAACGCAACAAATCAGCCTTCATATACAATCGCCATTGGTGTGGCATTACGCGTTTCTGCAGTCCGCACGAGGCAGAGTAACAACGGCATTTGTTGAAGCAATGCATGAAATTCTTTAGGCGAATTGAGATACGAAGCAATCCGACAAAACAGCCTTCACATGGGCTCTACATCGCGTGGCATTACACGTTGCTGCAGTCCGCACGACGCAAAGAAACAACGACATTTGTTGAAACAATTCCTGAAATTCTTTAAACGAATTGAGATACAATGCAACGCAACAAAACAGCCTTCACATGCACTCGCCATTCGTGTGCATTACGTATTGCTGCAGTCCGCACCAAGCAGAGTAACAACGGCATTTGTTGAAGCAATGCTTGCAATTATTTAGACGAATTGAGATACGAAGCAATCCGACAAAACAGCCTTCACATGCGCTCTCCATTCGCGTGGCATTTCGCGTAACTGCAGTTCGTACGAAGCATAGTAACAACAGCATTTGTTGAAGTAATGTATAAGATTATTTTAAACGAATTGAAATACAATGCAACGCAACAAAACAGCCTTCATATGCACTCGCCATTGGTGTGGCATTACATGCTTCTGCAGTCCGCACGAATCAGAGTAACAACGGCATCTGTAGAAGCAATTCATGGAATTCTTTAGACGAATTGAGATACGAAGCAATCCGACAAAACAGCCTTCACATGCACTCTCCATTCGCGTGGCACTACGCATTGCTGCAGTCCGCACGAAGCAGAGTAACGACTGCATGCCGCGGCGTGAGGGCCGAGCGGGGCGTCGTAGAGTTATGGTTGGTGCACCGGCAGCCGTCGGGGGCGGGGCCGCCGAGGCACGAGGCGAGGCGAGGCGAGCGCCGACGCGTACGTCATGCGAGAGGCAGCGCGGCGGGCGGCGCCAGAGGGAGGCACGCAGGGGTGTCGCCGACGACGTGCCAGGAAGAGCTGGCGACGAAAGGGAGCGGGCGAAGGTGTGAGGGGGGAAACGGGGCGGCGGTGACGGCAACGTGGGAGACGCGAGTGACAATGGCCGTGTAGACAAAAAGAGCGACGGGAGGAGGGGAACCATGTGGGTGACGAGCGCAGCTTCCAGCACGTGGACGGTGGGATTGGAAAGGAGGGTCACCCTGGACAACCTGAGGAGACTCGTGGGCTGGGACAGGAGGAGACGAGGGTTGAGAGGGCGGCAGGATTGGAGTAGGGAGACGCAAGCGCTGGGTGAGTGAGTAGCGGGCCCAGAGAGAGTGGTTGGGAAGTGCCAGGGATAATTGGGAACGGTGAGGACGGCGTGGGTGGTGAGGATGATGACAGTAGCGAGAGCGGTGTGAGACGGTCAGCAGTGGGCAGGGACGGCGGAGGTGGCCGGTTGTGGGAGCAAGCAAGAGGTGGAGGAAGTCGGAAGTGGCAGTAATCTGGAGCAGCGAGGGCGGCGGGGGCGGCGGGGGTCGTGAGGGCCGAGAGGACCGAGAAGGCCGAGGGGGCCGTGAAGGCGGCGCGGGCGGATGGCCAGGGCGGGCGGCGCGGGCGGGCGGCGCGGGCGGGCGGCGCGGGCGGGCGGCGCGGGCGGGCGGCGCGGGCGGGCGGCGCGGGCGGGCGAAGAGGGCGGGCGAAGAGGGCGGGCGAAGAGGGCGGGCGAAGAGGGCGGGCGAAGAGGGCGGGCGAAGAGGGCGGGCGAAGAGGGCGGGCGAAGAGGGCAGGTGAAGAGGGCGGGCGGCAAGGGCAGGGGCAAGGGCGGGCGGCAAGGGCGGGCGGCAAGGGCGGGCGGCAAGGGCGGGCGGCAAGGGCGGGCGGCAAGGGCGGGCGGCAAGGGCGGGCGGCAAGGGCGGGCGGCGAGGGCGGGCGGCGAGGGCGGGCAGCGAGGGCGGCGACGAGTCTGGTGAGAATGGTGAGGGTAGTGACGGTAGCGGGAGCGGCGGGGGTGGGTGGACAGCGGTGGGCGGGGACGGTGCGGGTGACGGAAGGGCTGTCAGGAGAGCGGCCAGGGAGCGAGGGAAGTCGGAAACGGCGGTAGGCGGCGGCGGCGGCGGCGAGGGCGACAGAGCGGAGCCGAGAGCGACACATGAGACTGCATGCGTGAGGAAGCGTAAGCGGCGGGCGCGAGCAGACGGCGACGGGGGCGGAAGCGCGGGCGGCGGAAGAGAGCGCGCCGCGGAGCTGCTTTGGCAGAGCGGCGCGCCAGGCGTGGCGCCCGTGGCGGCGGCGGCGGCGGCAGGGCAGGGAGCTGGCGGCCGACGCATGCGTGCACGATTCATCGAACAGCGAGCGGTGCGAAGCGCTTTGCGATTACGCCCGGGGTTTCGCCGAGGCCGCGGTGGCGGCGGCGGCGGCCGGCGGTTTCCTGCGTTGCGGTTCCAGTCGATCGCCTCCCCACCGCCGCTCCGGGCAGACGGCACGCCCGCCAGTAGCGCCGCCTGCGGTCCACGCGCTCACTCGCCTCGCGTCTCCGTTTCGTTCCGCCCCGATCTGCCCCGCCCCGTCCCGCCGCCCTGCCCCGCCCCGCTCCCTTCCCGCCCCGTCTTCCCCGCCACGCTACACCAATCCCAGCCCCGCTCCTCTCCGTACCCTTCCCCCTCGTCCATTCTCCGCCTCGTCCCCTCCCCGCCTCGTCCCCTCCCCGCCTCGTCCTCCATCCCCGCCTCGTCCTCCATCCCCGCCTCGTCCTCCGTCCCCGCCTCGTCCTCCATCCCCGCCTCCACCATTCCCCGCCTCCACCATTCCCCGCCTCGTCCCCTGCCCGCCTCGACCCCTCCCCACCTCGACCCCTCCCCGCCTCGACCCCTCCCCGCCTCGACCCCTCCCCGCCTCGACCCCTCCCCGCCTTGTTCCCCTCCCTGCCACCCTCTCCGCCTCGTCCCCCATTCCGCCACGCCCAGCCCAGTCTCGCCACGCCAGGCCACGCTCAGCTCCGTCCCGCCACGCCCCGCCACGCCACGCCACGCCCTTGCCACAGCGGCGCGCACTTAAGGGTGGATGCTCCGCTCGGCGCGCGATGTGATTCCCGTCGTCCGCGCGCCCCATAGCTGGGGTGGCGAAGCGAACGGTCATTATGACCGCAAGCACATTGCGTCGATCGAAGGCTGCCGGCGCAAGAAACTACCTGCATATAATCATAAGCATTTAACAGGGGCGGGTCCAGAGACAAATTTTGGGAGGGGAAATTCAAAATGTTTGGGTCGAACGTGTCGTATTACATATTTTGTGAAATATCGCAGGCTACACTCAGCTCATGCAGTGATACGATTTAATTCGTTTTAATGTTTATCCGAAAATATTTTTGCTTGAAATTTTCGCGACAAGTTCAAATTAATAGTTGCTAAAGAATTTCATGGGGAGGGGGACTCCCCTCATTTTCCTCCCCGTGGATCTGCACCTGCATTTAACAATAAATGAAGTAATAAATTAATAACACCCGTTTACCTTTATTGTATTACTATTACTATACGGCGTAATATATTATTATACGGAATCCTATTTATCTCCATTTGGAATCATTAAAGTCATTACAAAGGAAATAAAATATGAACTCTCTAGAATCTTTCTATACATTTACACAATATCAGAGTCTTTTTTTCCCACTTTTTCTAGAGTTTGAATAAATATCTTTATTCTGATTGCTAAAGAAGCGTTACGTGATGAGATATAATTGATGATTATAATATATACACTATAGAAAATTAGTGAAAATTACCACATTCTGTTGAAAGCAATTATCCACTTATGCATCATTCCATTTTGTTGCTTCAACTAATGATTACATGTCACCCCCACTAACCCCCCGATCACAAATTCAAAATCATTCAAATAACATTGAAACCTAGGCAAACCTCTGGAAAATTCAACTCAATCCCGACAAAACAATAGCAAAAATCTTCTCATTCAGAATGTTTACCTCCCCCACTCCGCTAGTAATAAACAACTCTCCCATCACCTGGACCTCACCATCACAACCCATAAAATACTTAGAACTTTATCTGAACACGAGCTGGAAAACCCACATAGATATCAAAACTAAACAAGCAAGAAATATATCATTCCAACTCCGGCCACTAATCAACAAACACAAATCCCTGTCATACACAAACAGTACAACAATATACAAAACTATAATCAGACCACTACTGCTTTATGCCATGCCCAATATGGACAAACGCAGCCTCCACAATGTCAATAAAATTCAAGTAATGCAAAATACATTTTTAAGATTTATCACAAATGCCCCCTGGTTCATAAGTAATAAACAACTTCACTCAGAATTAAACATCAATTCAATAATAAACCAAATAGCACAAATATCACACAACTTTTACCAAAACCGAACAGACATACCAGCATCATCCCATTACAAACTACCGAAAAATCCAACCCTCACCCGAATAAAAAATAGACTTAATTTTGAAGCCTTCCTTAAAATTTTAGCCAACCATGATTCTTTTATTTATTTATTTATTTATTTATTTTACGTCAAAAAAACAGTTAAAAACTGCGTATGACGTGCTATGGGGAAAAGTGAATTGTGTGCACATTTTCAAAATTCTGTGATCCCGACACATAACCCCGCGGTTCTCTCCTAGAGTATCCTCTCCAATGTATAGATTAAGTTAGCTTAAATATTTTAACTAGAACGTCTGAAAATACATCTGTAAAGTCATTGTACTGAACGATGTAATCCATCCAAAATTAATAAATGTATTTTAGACCCCATAAAAAACTTGTCACCCTTGGAAAAAAATAATCGGAAATATTAAATTCATTAAATGTTAATGTCAAAACTTACCACTTGTCTCATTTTCCAGCCTTTGCATATGAACTCCTTAAAAAGCTGACGACGCGACTTCGCTTATCTTTCATGGGATAATTACAGAAGTGAAATTCAAAACACTAAAGAAACAACGACACTAAAAAATATAACTTACTGAGGAAGAATAAATGAAAGTTTACATTATTGAATTTAGTGACTCGAAATATAACAACTGGCACAATTTTACTATCAATATAATAGTAGGTTATGTACCAAAGCCATGAAGTGGTTCTTTTTCGAACGAGGTTGATAATATTCCAGATGTCTCCTATACGCATAAGATATCTGGATTACGGGGATTGATGAGAAACACCCGCAAGAACAAATAACTGACTAGTGCTGCAACAGTACATACTATTTCGCATTAGTTCGAACTTTTGCAATTTTCGAAAATTCAGAATTCAAAGAAAATTACACCTGCGCCATATTTAGGCGTGCTATATTCGTGAAAAACTGTAGAAAAAATTTGAGCTGTTTTTGAGAAAATTTAGTTTTGAGTTCTTTATAAATTGCATTAACTTCGATCAGAAATTACACGAAAACTATTTATTTTATCAAAAACATTACTTGATTTTTAAAGATCAGGTTTTTTAGAATAGATTTCGTTTAAAACAAAAATCTCTCTTCAATTATGTATTTTTGCAATTTTTTTTTGTTTTGAAAATACAAAGAGATCGTCGAAAATGAGACCAGCAACATATTTTATCAATCGTTGATACATACAAAGTGAAAATTTTCCAAAAAATAATTGTTTAAAAATAGAGAATTATTGAATAATCGCAAAGTTTGCAGAAGATCTACATCTTACAAATGACGAGTTCTAATTCTAGAAAAGTAATTGGCCGCTGGTAGATGGAAAGAAAGGAAGACTTAATGTATAGAAAGGCAAAATTGATTAGTTGTCACCGCCGGCATATTTGCTAATAAATGCCGTTGTCGCCTCCTGTATGACGTAGGAGTATAAATGCCTGACCTGACGGCTAGGACGAAGTAAAAAAATTACAGCCATATATTGAGTGGAATAGTCTCTCGCGACAGTCCATTGCAATAGACCCCTGCCAAAGAGAGCGAGATTTCGAGTATTTCACTTCGCCAACTCGCAACGCTTATTGTCTCCGCCTACCGAACAGGACAATATGCACCCAGTAATTGTCATCGCTAGGTAATTGCAGGCTTAGTCTCGCCAACCGGGTTCTCCGCAGCTTAAATATGATCGTTCCCACATGAAATCGATTTAAGGCTTCCGTTCTCTTTATGCAGCCTGTTGTCGCATTCATTACTTTTCGGGGAATCACCACCTCTCGTATTCATTTTTTTGCATGTTATCTCTGTTCCACATGACGTATGTATTATACATATCCTATAGAGCACACTAGTAAGATTTCTTAACAATATATTTTTTTCATTCCTAGAGGTATTTTCGGAAACCTGATGTTCCTTCCAAAAATGAAAAAATTTGTTCAAGTTGTTATTCCTGGAAATGGAATCAAAAAAATCTTTTATTATTCGTGGAGCAATTTGTAATTATTACATTTTCTATATTTTAATATTGCAGTTTTATCCTCCCTCTAACACATAATTAGAATCGAATACAATTAAGATTGTAATGAAAGTAGCTTTCAGCATGACTCTTGTGCGATGAAACTATTCATTAGTTGTTGATATTCATTAAAATAAAATAAAATATTCATTAAATATTATTCAATGATAACATACATGCCAATACGATTGAGTACATCAGTGTATTTTATTCAATCGTTTTATTACACTTTACATTTGACTTTTCTAAGACAGATTCACACTCTAAAAAAACTTCTCTGTATCTACCTCTCCTCCTGTTGCCGTTGAAAAGATACATTCCAAGTTGGGAAATATATCCCAAGTTGGAGTTGGTTTTTATCATATATTATCATGCTTACTCTATTCAAATTCGACCACATTAATGGTTAAAACCCTTGCAATCGATGCGAAAAAATCTTCCTCCTCAAATACGAGATGGTAGAATAATTGATTGATTGATTTTCGTGTTTCCGGGCGCGTCAACTGCTTCGGTAATTAGTCCCGTTAGTGTAGTGCATGTTTTTCTCAGGAGATGGCGGTGATCTTCCCCCGCTGGATGGCGAGATCCGGCGCCGACCCGCCGGCGGCTAGTGGGGTTTCCCCCTAACCAGGACTCTCCCACCAACGGGGCACCGCCCCAGTCGGGACAAGCTCTAAGCTCCCGACCGGTCTCCCGGAATGTGGTAGTGTAGTGCATGTTAGTGTAAGTGTGTGTGTAATGGGAGAGGATAGGACAATGAATAGGAAGGACAGATCGCGCTCGGTCCGTGGCCCGTTTGGTACGGTACTGCTCCGGCATTCGCCTGGTGTTGGTCGGAGAAACCACGGAAAACTACCGATCAGAGCAGCCGGCCGCTAGAATTCTCCTCCAGACAGCAGCTGAATTCGACCTAGCTGAAAAGCTAGTGTCGAAAATCCTGCCGCCGTCAGGACTCGAACCTAGGACCACCCGGTTAGAGGCGCTGCAGTGACATCAGTTGATGCACTGTTCTACCGCTACCGGTTGTCTTATATGACTAAATGAGTTTCGAACATGAGAGTTTATGTGAAAGTAAATGTTACTTCACTGTAACAATGTTTCAAAGCGGACTTGCGTAACGAAATTAGAATAAATATTCAGAAAATATGAGATCCAAAAATAGTTTTTTGATACTACATGATACGTTAAGAGACAAAACTTCTCAGTAAAAATATGCCAATTCAGTACGGCGTGGAATGTTTTGCAACAATTAGAACTAGTGGTACAACAGAATAGCACAGACTATCTCCCACTAATTAGTTTTCTAATTTCATGTGTTGGGCTAGCTTTACGGCCATGCCCCTTCATCCTCTTGCAAGCTGCTATATATCTCCGCCCGATGTCCATTATTTTGAAATTTTCTCAGTTTTTCAGTTTACTAAGGATAGAAACAAAATATACCTTTCAAAATAGTAAAAAAGAGTAGAACCTCGTGCCAGTGCTCGATACCCATGGGCAATTCGGTAGGGATTCGTCTCGGCGTATTGTGAGTGATACTTAATCCTACTTCTGTGCTAACCCGGGCAGCTCGAAGACCTGAGATGGAGGGTTAAATGGGAAGACACCTCTTTGGGATGCTGCGTTCCAATGCATCTGGGTGCGTCCCCAAAGGTGAACTTGTACATACGGAGTAAAATTTTTCATTGCTGATATTTTTAATGATATCCTAATAGCTTCTGATTTAATAATTGGGCATAACGTTTCAAAATAATTGTATTTATAGTTCTGTTTCGTTGTAACCAATCTAGTTTTAACTTTTATTTCATTCATCATTCAACTCTCTCGTTTCAAAGAAATATCCACTTACTTTTCACTGGTTTCTTTTCATTATTAACCTTGCTGGCAAACATCAACTTTTTTTCATTCTTGTCATTTCAGGTTTAATTGCTGATATCCATTCATTTTTCTTTTCTGAATTGAATAGCTTGTTTCAGAAACCCGTCGAAAGCTTAATTCCTCATTTCGACAAAAACTAAGAAAAAGTGTCCTAGCAACGGAGGGGTGGTTTTCTGATGTCAAAATATTCTCGGATATTTAAGCAGTTCATAAATAAGTCTTTTTCAAGTAAATATTTTTTACTGATCACATTAACTTATTTTAAAAGCTTGAAGTCGTGAAATTAAGGGGTTTCTCTACTAAAAGATTATTTTAATTTGTAATATCACTTTTTATAAAGAGTTATTATTTGTAATAAAATGAAAAGTTGCTATCTACATTAATTATTTTGCAAAAAATCTTGCAATTGCATTAAAACTCTTGAAAAATCAGACTTGTTTTTCGTCTTGAAGAGCCCTCACCATCACCTTCAACATCTCTGCTTGGTCGAAGCAAAATGTCATAAAAGTGTTCACAGCCATCTACATAAGGTCTCAGTTTCTTTAAATCTTTCCTTGCGTCCCCTTCATCGTCATCAGAACGAGACATTTTGAAAAAAATACTCGCTTTTTCTTCCACACTAAGCAGCACAATAAAATCACTTGCAAAAGACACAAAGCAGCACTCTGAATCAGAGAATAGTATATGAGAGACGGCACTTAATGTTAATCTTAACGCCCTTATTCAAATCTCTAATTTTTGTGGAGGAGGAAGCATCCATCTTGACCCCACTTTGAGCCAACAGCGGCGAAGGGCGATCTGCTAATGAAGATGGTGCGTAAACGACGACCGGGACATTTAAAAATTACATTACGAAGCAATTTTTCAAAATAGCGACAAATTATAATTTTATGAATATTATTTTTTATGTAAAATAAACACGCTAGGCAATTTGAAAGCCAATAATTATTAAGATTAGGAATTCTGAGTCAGTGAAAGGAATTGTAGTCCAGGAAGTGCAAAATAAAACGTTATTTCACAAACACAATATTTGTTTTTAAATTATGTAAATAAACAGTCAAACACAATAAAAACAGTTTAATTTAATTTTTACAAAATAAATATAAGCAAATAATGTATACAGATTATATCAGTTTCCTGTTGACTGAATTTTGAAACCATAAATTTAGAAAATTGGTAAAATAGAACAAGTGACCATTATTTCTTTAATATTGTATCATTATTGTTGGCGTTAATGGACAGCGCACACGCTAGGCAAACTGGCGCACAGATGTTCCCTGATTCGCAGCCGGACTACAACTCGTTACACACAAAGCACAGGTAACACACGCACAGCACACGCGTTCACAACAACGGTGTCACGCACGGTGCAACAATAGTCAAAGAGAACACACAAGTGTCAGCTCTTCCTAACGATAAGTGTCCTACGGGCGGGATTGTATCGCCTTGTCGACAACTCCGACAATTATCAAAACAACATGCAAGTTATCAACGCGTGAAATTTCAGCACATTATTAAAATTGCAATTAAGGTATTATAATATAAATGAATATGATTGATGTTTTATAAATACACAAGAAGATTTCATTTGCACGAACGGTCCACAAAAACCTTTTATGCTTTCTTTCTTCATAAAGAAACAAAAGTATTAAACTGTGTTAAAAGAAACAGGTTTTACTTCCTATCTAGAACAAGTATTGAACTATGTAAAGATTTGAACTGATTCTACTTCAATTTTATAAAATGTACTTGGGCGGCAATAGATGGCTGCTGGCGAGAGAATGGGGCAAGACAGTGAAGCCAGTCCACACCAAGGAAATTAGAACTCTTTACTACGAGAAAGTCTTTGAAATTCTGTAGCACCACTAGTTACATTTGTGCAGAAAATTTAAAGAAAAAAATCGGTTTTGAGAACAAAATTGCGCACATTTCAAGCGTTAATTACGCAAAAACTACTCATTTTTTTAAAAAACAATTTTGTATGAATTAAAGAGTAAATTTTGAACAACAGACTTTGTCTGAGACAAAAGTCTCTATCTTCAATTTTGTAGTTTTACTTTTTTTTTTTTTTTGCAATTTTCAAAAAACCGAGCAATACCCGAAAATGAGACTAGCACCACATTTTTTATCGACTTTTATGTGATATACGGGGAAAACGTAAGGAAAATTGGGAGTTCTTTTTAATTAAATAAGCCTCTATTTCGCGCAAAATTACACCCAAATTACTCATATTTTCAAAATTCCGAAATTTTTGTAAATTTCGAAAACAGATTTTAACGAAAATGAAATCTGCACCATTTCTCTTAAATGTCTTTTGCGCTATTCATTAACAAAATTTAATAAAAAAATAGAGCCATTTTTTTGAAAATTTTGAAAATGTCCGAGGGGCCTTTATGTAATGTATCCCCAAAAATTAAAATATTGATTTCAAATTCTAGGGGCCACGACATCAGCTAGAACGATCGGAGTATATCAATTCTGGAGAAAATCGTCTGAACGGTTTATGCGGTAGGGGACGGACGGGCAGACGAACGGACGGACAGGCGTTTTTTCGGTGTGAAAGTCGCACAAAACATGGATTCTGCCTACACCATATGTTAGAAGAACTTTTTCCTATTTTTGGCTACTGGATTTATCCACTTTTTCATCACCAGTGCCCGCAATAAGAGTTTTGTGTCGAAAATTCTCCAGTTTCAAACGCAGGTTTACAATACTTTCTCTTCTTACGTTAGTAAGTGCGAGGAAGTAAAAATATAATTAGAAATTAATGTAGAAATTAAAGTAAGTGCGAGGAAGTACAATGCAATTAACAAAATGTCCCCTAACATATCTGCAATTTAAATCGTTCTTAGAACATTAGTTTGGAACTACTGATTATGTTCTATTCGTAAAAAATCATACCAATGACATTGAAGGAATTATCTTAATGATGAACGACACATACTTATTTCTAACTGAAAGATACGTCAAAAAGTGATTCTCTAGGATAGTAAAATTAATTAAGATGTATAGTATCAAGAATCATCTATTACTGACACTTGTTTGGATAACCTTTAAAGAATTATTTAATGAAAATTCTTCAGTGGAATGTTTTCCACTGATTTATTGCCACGCTGGAAAGTCTTCAGCTGCTGTGCAATCTACTGCACACACTGGTAGGTATGATGAGCATATATCTATAGTTGACAGTTGCGTTCTGTAGATAACAATTACGATGTGTTACAGAAGGATACATCAGGGAAAGTTATGAGAGATACTTGAATCATTTTAGAAAGATGGGGGAGTTCCAAGTATATTTCTAATAATGTGTTTTATCGATTGTATCCATCAAGTGCCAATACACCTACAGCCTATGGGTTGGTAAAAGCACATAAAAAAGATTTTCCAAGACCTCCTGTAGTATTATCAGTAAATTCTCCAAAACATATGCTTAGTAAATACTAAAATTAGGTTAATGGCTGCTATTGCTCACTTATCACCGGAGGTAGCAAGTAATCCTCACGTGAAAAAGATCTGATACTCCAAGTTAAGCCACCTTCACTTTATACAAAATCCCTCTCCCCACGTATCATCTGTGCAAAGTCCAACTAAATCTAGATCAATTTTTTGAAGTTTGACGGTTATTTGAATCTTAGACGGTTATTTGAATTTAATCATGAAGTAATACTTCATTCTCCTGAAGATAAAATAGCATAGCTTACTTCTGTAAAGCCACAAATATTTTTTCGAACATTTGTACCCGTTGTCATTGTAAATATAACTTCTACTTTGTATTATTTGAGGATCGTCCATTCAAAAACAAAGACGTTCATCGTAAAAACATTGAGTTGGCTTTGCTGTAATACTAATGATCGTCAGCTGCATCTTCTGTCCTGAAGTGGAGGAACAAAAGCAAATATATCCCTAATAAATATATCCTAACTTGTTAACATACGAGGTTCCGGCAAAATCCATTGTGTCCACAGTGTTGTTGGAAGCAATAAATTCATGTCCATGTCACCAAAAAGATTCCAAGATTCACGAACACGTGCCTGATCATATCGCGAAGTTCATTCGGTCTATGAAATCTTTACAACAGCGTCTTATTTTATTTATTATAAATTGTTTATTAAAATGAAATTATTTATTAACATTGGGATCTCAAAGACACAAACGCTTTTAGTAGTATGTGAAAGAACGTACAGAACATCAGAAATGTATAGCGAACCATCATTCAGAAAACAATGAGAGGGAAGAAGATTCATACAATCAAAGTTATCCCTCAGCAATTTGTTTATTTGGTGAAGTTCCTGCTTTGATCCTTTGGAAACGTTATTTTTATTAACAAATATGGTACAATTTAGCCTTCAGCAGACGTCATTTGAAACGGGTATACCGTTGGCGAAGAGATCTAATGTAGCAGGTCAATTAACGAAACTTTTAGGAGATGCATGGACAGAATTCTTCAGATAATCCTGGCCTGAAATGGTATTTATTTGTTCTTGATGGACCAAAAGCTCAAAAGCAAACTGGTTAGCCAAGAACTGAAAGATAATTGTGATTGTTCAGAAGATGATCATGGCCAGCACGTATGGATTTTAATTTCAGTTTAGTACTTTCTTTAGGGGCTAAAAAAGGTTACATTAGCTAGATAACTTGTTGAAGTGTTTTTTTCTGTGTGGTAAAATTAAATATTTGCACACAAACTACAGTAACATAATATATTCCAATCAAATGTGATGATAATAGTAGCCCTAAAAGTAAAGATGACCACAGGTGCTTTAGACAAAAGGACATACGTCCAAATTTTCCAAGCAAAAGGAAACATGTCCAATTTTTAACTTGAAATATTGTCATAATTATAAATAAGTGATCTGATGACAGTGGACGAAGACTATTGTAACCACTATTGTATATACTATCTGATTGTAACAATACTGGTAAGTAGTACTGCATATTACATTGTTTGAAAATGCGATAAATTGTCAACAATCAGTTTTTTGAAAAATCTTATTAGATGGACGTATTAATATTTGCATGAACGCTTCTCATTAGGCATTGATTTAATACTGTATCCAATTGCATTATTGTATTGACTGAATACTGCATCTAATTGTATTATACGGGGTGAGTCACGTACCTTTAGCACCTCCTGCAATTTGTGAACATGTGAAGTTATTCCAACGGAATTTTCACGGAAGTGCATGAGGGAATGGGAATAATTAATACATTTCTGCATTTCTATTGTATGATTTGTATTTTTCGGTATTCTGAGGTAACTTTGCTTTTTCAAATGAAACTATACCACTTTTCTGGTCTATCTTGACGAGCGTAAAAAGACGAATCCAGTGATATACATATTGCCGTATGTTAGATGAGCATTTTCTTGTGTAAAATTGATTTTTTGCGAGTCATGTTTAACGGATATTGTAACGCCTCGAGTACGTGCTAGCAGGGAGAACGCTGCGGACTGTTCCATCTAAAATATGCGTTAACCACGAGTCGCAGAAAAACCAAATTACTCAAAAAATACTTATTTAATATATGACAATACGTATATAATTGGATTCGTCTTTTTACGTTCGTCATGATCGACTAAAAAAATATGTATATTTCCATTTGGAAAAAAAATGAATTAGCCCTTCACGCACTTTTGTGAAAATTCCTGAAATTGTGAAAAAATGCTTTACACGGTTGAAGTTATCTTCAACCGTTCAAAAATTACAGGTGGTACTAAAGTTACGTGTCTCACCTGTATATTGATTTAACATTGTATCCAATTGTTGCATGTAGCTTGAATAATTCATCAATAATTTTGTAATGTATCTGTAATTGTCATAGTTGCTAATAACCACGTTGTTGTTGCGGCTATAAATAAACAAATTAAAAAAAGATGTTCAGAAGGAGTTCATAATCACAGAAGCAGTTTTTGTTCAGTTATTGTGGAAAAATGTTTGAAAACTTGCCAAGAGTGACTTTTTCTTCTCTCCAGTAACGGCTTCTACATTCCAATTGCTTGGCTGCTCTCTCGCAAGTGAATTCTTGAGAAAAAAAATCTAATGGAAATATTCATTCCCAACCCAAGTTGTAATTATGGTTCAATTATTAATGATGAGAAGGCAAAATTCACAGCTAAAATATTGATTTTATTTCTGTTTGGAAAGGAGTTGATAGCTGATATTTGTTAAAAAAGAATATAATAACCCAAATTACAAAAAAGGGTATGAAATTTATCAGTTCTAAAACAGTAGTGTATGATTGATTGATGATTGAGTTTAAGGGCGCTTCAACAGTTAAGGCCATTGGCGCCCGTGTCAAATTAATTTATGATCAGTACTCACTGTGGCAGTGCCAAGCTCAAAAAAAAATTGTTAAATAGAATATAAAAAAGTAAGTAAAAATGAACAGTAACGTGTCCAAATAAAAAAGGATGTGACAAAAAAGACAGATAAACATTTCATATTCAGATAAGGCTGTAGAAATTTGTCCCTCGTAAAAAACTAAAAACGTTGCAGCGAGCAGGTTCGTAATTTCTAAGTATCTCCGGATAGCTAGCAAGGTGATGCTTCGGCGTCTCTCTCCCCCCCCCCTCTCTCTCTTCCTCTCTCTCCCTCACTCTCTCTCTCTTCCTCTCTCTCCCTCACTCTCTCCCTATCACCCCCTCTCTCTCTCTTATCTTACCACAGAGATAACATACTTCATGGTCAAATGTGTTATGAAGTAATCGCATGCGTGGGGTGGGTACCTGCAGAAAAGATATCTGTGGGAGAATTACGAGTAGCAGAGACCCATTCGAAGGCGTGTCAGAATTATCTCCTCGCGCCTAGCACCACGAGATGAGGAAGACCAAAGATTTATGGAATCCTTGGTTCTCGGGAGCAGAGTTCTGCCATTCTCTTTGCCATTCACTGAGAGAATAGAGCATTTGATAAAGATCTTAGTGTTTTCCATGGGGACTGTAAGAATGTCTAACTCTCGTTTACTATTAACGCAACTGTTTTTCTAGGCGATCACTGCGCCCTCAGAATTGATAATTACCCCAGAAATACGAAGAGGGGCTCAAGGAGCCCACCTCCTTGATAATGCGTTCAGTTATCTTGATTCATGTGCTCTACATTATTGAGACACTATTTTAGTTGTTGAAGCAGTTTCACTCTTCGTTTTTACGATTGCAGAAGATTTGTGTATCTCTTTTTTTCATATATATGTTTTATTAGTGCGGGTTGGATAAACTTCCTTTCGTAGAAGGCATAGTTTTCGCTTGTGCTTTTAGATGTTATAGCTTACCCCTTTTTTTCTACATAGGATTTTATTTGCGCTGGCAATGTTGTCAACATTCATACTTGTGCGTACTACGTGCATACTTGTCGTAAACGCCCCTAAACAAAATTAGCGATTAGGGGGCGAATATTTTTCAGTTGGTTGTTCACTCAAGATGTCAGAAATGTTGGCTGAATGCGAAATAGTGTGTCTGTAAAGAAAAATATAATATACCAGATTGAAATGGAAAGTGGATTCACTGAAGAAATTTGTATATCTAAGTGTTTAGTAAATACATTATCTCTTGATAAGAACATACAATTTTATATTTTGTCAGACTGTATTTGATCTTTATTTTATAGACTGAAATTCAGTATTTTTGGATAGCTGTTTTACATTAAAAAATATAGAATATTATTACAATATGTTTGTAAATACAAAAATGTGTTATTACACATTAGAACGTAATTAGAACGTTTCGGAAATTATTATTTCCATCGTCAGGATGGAATTAAAATGTCAAAATCCAATAAAAACAATATTTCCAACAATGAACAAAATGAAAACTTCGAAATTCAAAAGAATTTTATCATGCGTTCTATGTAGTGACTTGTGTACATTGATGTTATCTAATTCTTGTTTTAATACTATCCATTGTTTAAAATTATGTATTTATTTGTTTTTGACATTTTAACTCCAGCCTGAAGCTGAAAATAATAATTTACGAAACGTTGTTCATGGTTTATTACACAGTTCAGTATATTACAAACATATTTTATTATTTTGATGTAAAACAGCTATCTCAAAATACTGAATTTCTGTCTATGAAATAAAGACCAAATACAGTCTCACAAAATTGTTACATCTATAGACAGAAAATAATAATTTTATTTCTTTTTTCTTTTCTACGAATTATAAGACTAAGCTCGACGAGTTCCCCCTTAGGAATAAACGTTACCATGTAAACTCTCGCATTGCTAGTGTTAATTGCGCCGTGACGCAATCGAGGGGCTTTCTAGAAACACTGGACAACACATCTTCGCACTAGGCCATCGGATGGTCGTCGTCGACAGTGGATGTGACTGATTGGACTTTGAAACAAATAGCCGGTACCCTCTGGAGCAGGCGGTGGGTGACCTTCGTCTCGGGTTCGCGGGAACCTCGCGTGCACGCCGTCCGCGCCCAGGATACGGATCGGACGGTCTGGGTGGGCGCGGGCCGCGAGCTGTGCAAGAGCCGGCAATGTGTTGCCGTACAGAGGCCGACTCGAGGACGAGTCGTAGGTGGGTTGCGGCGCTTCACGCCATCTAATGCTTGAGATTAGTGCGTAGTGGTGTGGTAGCCGTTACGGGAAATTACTCCGTGTAGGGATATTAGTAATTACGTTATTTTGTAATAAGGTGGTGGACTGATAATAAACCTCTAAATTACTAAACCCACACTCGTCTGTGTTATTATTGCAACTGCATGACGCCACACTATACTGCGGTTTTACTTTGCTGCGCCTGACATTTGATCAGCTTTTACGGTGCCGTCCAATCATCGCTACGTCGCTGCAGTGACGTCATAATGGTGGCGTTCAGCCTTCCGATTGGATGACACCGCAATAGCTGATTTACTTCAACCGCAGCGCTGTGAAAACCGCCGTATAATGCGCCGTATGTCTTGGCCCCAGACGGGGCTGCACGTTCACGCTCTGCGGGAGCGATGCTCGGTGCTTCGAAAGTCGCACGTGCCGTTTTTACTTTCTAGTATACGTACATATATACGGAGTATTGTACATAGTATAAAGTTATGTAAAACTGCGGAAAGCCGATTTCGAGATGTAAACGGAAATACACGTTTTGGGGTCCCCTGATAGCGAAAAGTGATTATTTTCAAAACGTCCATCAGTGTATCCGTCCCTCTGTCCGTCTGTCTGACCGTCCAGCTGTGAACATTACTAGGACTTAAACCACACCTACATCTCAAAACTCAACCTCCCCTCTCAATCATAACGGCTTATCAATCGCCACTCACATTTGTCTTTGAACAACAATGTATTTTTTCTACAAGGCAATTATCAGGCCAATTTGGAGCTACGGTATTCAACTCTAGCAAATCCAACATAGAAATTCTCCGAAGGTTCGAGTCAAAAGGTATTCGAAGGTTAGCCAATGATCCATGGTACGTGAAAAATGACACTACTGCGGGACCTACAGATACCTACGATTTATGAAGAAATCACCCAGCGCAACACTGCGTACCAAAACGGCTAAACAGCCATCCAAATCCATCATCCATTAACTTACTGGACAATAGTAAGGAAGTACAACGATTTGAAAGGCATCATATTCTGGATTTACCCCTTCCGGTTCAAATGGTACACGTAATAATGACTAATTACAGTTCTTAAATGATATCTTGTATTTATCACATTTACTGAATGTTTGAATAAAAACAGATTGTAAATAAGCAGAAAAAAATAATAATAAAAAAACTTCATAGAAAGATATCCATGCTGATTTCTCCTTTTCATGCATAGAGTTTTTAAATGCTGCATCGGATATTAATCTTGTTTTTGTGAAGACCATTACATAATCCTTTTAATTTTGCTTCAAATTGTATTGAGAATTTCTCACAAATGTACTTGAAACAGTTTCCTTCCTTACTTAAAGCCTTTACGAATTGTTTCATTAAGCCAAGCTTAATGTGGAGACGTGGCAGCAAAACTTTAGAAGGACTCGCAAGGCTTCGGCGCACAACATGTCCTCGAGGTGGCCAGTCTTTCGTATTCCAGTGATTAACTCGTCGCGCCCTACTATACCACAAGCAAAGAAAGCACGGACATTTGGTTAAACCAGATTGTTTACCCAACAGCATCGTAAGGACTTTACAATCGCCACAAACTTGCCAGTTGTGTTCACTATAGTTTACTCGCAATAACATTAGTTGCAAATTTGCGCATGAATCTATGAGGATCACTGAATAGGCAACAGGCAATGAATCCAAAACGTTTCCATTACGAAGGAGAACATCCTTCAAACTTCGCATGGAAGTATTAATGAATAGTTTGTATGTCTAGGATCTTAGTTGGATCATAGATTAGAAGTCCAACTTTTAGAATAATCATCAGACCATCCCAGGTATATTAGTCCCACAGGGGACAGGTAAAATGGCTGACCGAACTACTGGATACACAATTTGTTTTTTTATTTTCGAATTGTACTCCTTTACATAACACGAACAGAAGTGGCAGTCATTACTATGGTTTGACTGCTCTCTCTCCAAACCATAGGTATTCCCAAAGATAGCATCAGTTTTTTGCCGTTGACGCAATGACGATTATCTTCAAAGTATACCCTACATTCTTTGTAGGTTGCCCAATGTTTACTTTGGTCTCCAAGTTTGATTCCAAAATAGGCAAGATATGATTTTGTTTACCAAATCTGTAACTTAATGTCTCTGCATAGGCAATGTGTATTTCCCACATGTATAAAAAAGTACTCTGGATCAATATTAATTCATTATAATTAATGTTGTGAATTACAAATTCACTACATTCTACTCCACAATACAGCTTGAAACTGATTTATTTTTCAAATGACATATACTAATGCAATGTAAGTGAAACTAAGACTATTAATGTACGTTTTCATGAAGATAATAAAGATAATATAAGATTCTGTCTGTCCCCAAGGATTGGCTATCTCCATAGAATAATGACGAGGGTGCACGATATGTCGCTCTGACTCTGAGGAGCTCGCACCCCGTGTCAGACAAGAATCATCTGGTTTACTGTAAACGCATCAAAAGCATTCTAAATACATCTGGTTTTCAAATACTTACATTATAAAACTACACATGGTAAAATATTGACGTTTATAAAATTACTCTTTGGACATACGAAAATTACGCTTTAAGGAAAATAAAATAAAATTTAAAAAATAATAAATGGTACGTGATAGGAACTTTCTGGATTTGAATAGGATTTCAGAATGTTAAAAATTCCCCCAAAGCATTAAACTTTGCAGCAATTTCATCGTAGATCAGTGTTCTTTCATTGAAGTACTAAATACTACGTAGTCGACTGAGGTTGTGAAAAACAAAAACAAAAAAATGTAGGTTTATCAACTGTCATCTATGTACTGTAAGTCATCTTGCCCTTTTGTTACAACAAATACAGTTCATGACTGTAACAGAAGGCAGAGTAAAAAATACTTAAACACACCCTCCTTTGCTGTTTTGAAAGTATGATCGTAAACCAGTGACCTCGCCTCTGTAATGTGTAATAATGGCCCTGGCCCAAGGTGTTTTAAAGTTTGAATTCCACATTTGCCTACAATACTATCCAAAACTGAAAGGTGAAAGACGAGTTACTCAATTTTTCTGCGAACAAAAAAACTGGCTCTTTCGTCTCAACTCTTCACGCGACCTTCACCGCTCAGTCGTCGGATTCACGAATTTCGCGGTATCTCACGGCCGAAGGAGCAGAACGACACCGCAATGCGATTCCCTGCAGACGCCGGTCACAAGGACAGATTTCGTTCCGGGAGGAAAAAGTGCTTAGCCTACCAAGACGGATGACAGAACTCCCAATGAAATAAATTGTCTTATTAACAAATCGAAAATGTGTTTGGGTGTATGTTCGTTTGTGTGATTCTTGGTATTATATCTGGAAGTAGCGATTAGATAGGTATGATTTTATCAAGAGGTAAATTTGATGGGGCAAAGTCGATTTAATTTTATACAAAAGTCCTTCATGCCACACTTTGTCGGAAGTCTGTTTTATATCGAGAATCACTGCAGCACACAGCAGTTTTGACTCGAAGCTTTGAGTAAGAACTTCAACAACTCGGTCTGCTTGTTCAACTGTTGAGTGTTGTTCTCTAAATCCAAACTGATGATCTGGTATTATTTCTTTAAGTAGAGGTTTTAGTCGTTGAAGTAGGACTTTTTCGAATACCTTTGATAAAACTAGAAGCAGGCTTATAGGGCGATAAGATGTTACTTGGTTAGGTGGTTTCCCTACCTTAGGTATCGCTATGATCTGAGCTATTTTCCTTTGTCCCGGAAAGTGATTGCATTGAAGAGCGAGGTGATACATTCGATAACCTCCCGAGATAGTTCCTGCAGGACTTTCCCTGTGATAAGATCATAACCTGGACTTATATTAGAATTGACAAAGCGCTGAATTGTTGTTTTAATTTCGTTGGAGGAAAAAGATTGTGTTGGGAATGGTAATTGGCAGGGAGCGTCATTATATTGATGTATTTCTTTTTCATCTGCATTGTTCTGTGAAGCTACTGGTTCAAATACAGAAGAGAAATGTTCTACAGATCGTTCACTTTTCTACTGCACTTCTTGCCCAAGTTTCCTTCCCTTCAAGCCCTTTCTTTCTTATTGGTGGTACGTGAATTTTTGGACGTTTAATTTTCTTAGTAGCTTTCCAGAGCGAATAGTTTGTTGCAGCAGTTGCTGTTAGTCATTGTACATATTGTGCAAATGGTTCATTTCGTAGCTATTTCAATAGTTGTTCCAGCTGACTGGTAGCTCTATTTAAATTAGCTTTGTCTTCTAGGTGCCTGATTGTCATCCATATTCGTCGCAAACTGCGTTTCTCTTTTATTTTTCCTCTCACGTTCACAGGGATTGTCGATTGCTTACGATATAGTTTGAGATGTTGAATCCCATGCGGCCTGTTGAATACAGTTTGTCAAGTATTCAGTGGCTTCATCAATATCTTCTGAGTTTCTCAGTGGTACGTTTGCTGAAAGGTTGCTATCCAAAATTTCACGAAATTTGTTCCAGTCTGTGCATTTGTTGTAAAGTCTTGGTGGCTTAGGATATTGTATTACCTCAGAGTTAATTGTCAGAATTACAGGACAGTGATCTGATGACATGTTCCTATGAAGTTGCTTCAAAATTTCTTGGTAACAACAGGGATTCCAATTACCAAAATATTGTAGCTAACATGCTCGAAGCATACCAGAAACTTGGTTCTAACATGATTATGAAAATTCATTTCCTGTTTTTTTACCTAAATTATTTCCCTGAAAATCTAGGGTTTTTAAGCGAATAGTAAGGCGAACGCTTTCACAAGGATGTGCTGGAGTTCTAAAGAAGGTACCAAGGACGCTGGAGCATCAGTATGCTTGCAGACTATTGTTGGATGTTAAAGCGCTAAATACGTGAAGACAAACATAAAATAACAAGGAACAGGAGTAGTTTTTCAAGTATGAAGCAACATGTGAAAAAATTGTGTGAGATAGTGAAGGAACAGGAGTATTTTCTCAAGTAAGAACAACGGGTGTGAAGTATGTGTTTCCAATAGCGAAATCAAGACAAAATAAAGCAAAAGCTCTAGTGACCTGTATCAACAACCATACACATTAACTTCAGCAAATCGGGTATACTAAATATTGTTTTTCTTTAAAATAAAAAAGGATCATGAACATGTTTGTGATGAAATTTGCGTAAGTATACAATACATGTAAAGTGATTTCGCAAAAAAACCTTACGTGATTACGTGTATACTGATTGAAAATTCGGATTCAGCACTTCAACATTACGTACAATCAGGTTTTTTATTTTAGGCACCAAACAAAAAGTTTAAATTCGCAGGCTAGTGTAATCTGAGACACTCTTCGCAATTAGCTTACGTTTAATAACTTCTAACCGAATGCATAATCGATTACTTGCGGAAAGGTAAGCCTCTCTAGGCAAAGGTTCAGCATTCTGACAACTGAGGAACTACTCTAATCAATAAAGCGGATACAAGACGCAAATTGGAATCTAACAACCACCAGCAGCACAGACAATGCCTTAGTGCATTGTGTAGACATTACAGTTCTGTGGAGTCTATTCAATAAAGTCATTTGTACGAGTAATTCTGCTGATAAGAGAAGCTCAAATTATTGCCCTGTTGTTCATTTAAGGACAATATACTTTCATTAGAGAAAAATGAAAGTTCAAAGTTGAAATATGTTCAAATGTATTGAATATGAATCAAATATATTGAACCACTGGTTACCGACTATCACAATTAATTCAATTAAATTGTCTATCACAATTAATTCTTTGTTTTATCACAAAGAAAATCACTTCGGTATATTATTTTTATAATTTAATGTGAAAGTAAAAAAATCATTGACATTTTTTGCAATTCAGTTCCTAATAACAGACAGCACAGAGCGAATTCACTCGCCTTTTGCTAAGGAGGTCCGGGTTCGATTTCCGGACAACCTCATGTGAAAGGGTATAGCCGAATAAGGGGGTGAAAATTACCCACAAACCAAATCGATAATCGCGATGCTCATATGAAAGAGAGTAAAAACTACCGTAGATTCTCAAAAAATCAGCCTCCTAGGGCAATTTGTTGCAGAGATACGAGAAACGTGTTTTCATGTTTTATTTTTTTTCTTAGCTTCTATTGCATATATCAGACTGAAAAAAATTGGAGAGACAGGGATAAGAAGTTGAATTGTAAGATTTTTTTGCAACCAATTTTGACACCAAATTAAAATAGAAAAAAATAATAAATTTTGGAAATGGATTTTCGACGTGATAACGTTGGAATACTGTTTCAGATTTTTGCCCTAGAATGTGCCTCAGAACATTCTGTAACATATATTTTTTTCAGATTTTTAAGCAATGTGGACAATTGATAAACGGACGGACGTTTTGAAAAATCTACTTTTTCGGTATCAGGGGACCCCAAAACGTGTATTTCCGTTGAAATCTCGAAATGTATTTTTGTCAGCATTACATAACTTTCTCTATACTTCGTATATTTACACCCTTATATACGTATGCATACGAGAAAATAAACATAAATAAAAATAAGAAAATGTGTATTGTACAATGCTGTAGGACTTAGTTGAGTGGGCAAAACTATTTTATTAGGTCTGTATATAGGTAGATGCATAAACAAGGGTCCGATGCTAATCTCATGTTTGAACAAGTACTCATATGAAGCTCACATTTGGACAAGACAAGACAGAATAGTTATTTTGAGGCATTACAAGAGTTGGCGTTTTAGATGCACATTCATTTTCTAATGTGAACAATTATCATGCATTTTTACTTTTTAATTAACATCTGCTTTCCCTTTATTTTTCCTCGACTATTTGTTTCTCGTAATGCAGAACATCAATCGCTGTGTTTCCTCAGTTAAATTAACACGTTAAACTCCATTATGACTGTAAATGAAGTCACTTACGTATTCTGAACTATACATTTTAATAATTTACATGCAATCACCTCAGTTCTCGTAAATACTTAGATTGTTTATTTTTCGTTGTTGTGAAAGCTAAAGTGAATTATTCTTTCAACCTTCATGAGCATTTCCTCTCATCAACCTGCAAACTCCACATTTGTGTTTGTGTGGAGACGTGAGCTACGTTTCGCGTTGAAAGTAAATCGAAAGTGGTCGGTGGAAGGTCGGCTCGCCAAGAAAAGGAAGCACGAGGTTATTCCGCTCAATTAGTATGTTGCATTCTTGAACTGTTGTTCTTCCGTATTCCAAAACAATTAACATGTCGGCTTTCTTGTCATAAAGTTGACTAGCTTACGTTTATTTTCTGAACACATGTCAGGAAAAAAATGCCAAAATAAGCCTTCTTTTATTTACGTAGGATGCTTAAAGATAGAAGATGTTGAAAATCTAAAGAATGCTGTTTTTAATTACATTACTAGGAAATTAATATTATTTCTATATTTCATGAAGTTCTATTGGGTTAGAGAAACTTGTCTTTTAAACGTTTTATGAGAAGGACAATAATTACAATCAGCTTCAACAATGTTTTATGTAGTATGTAAAAACTAGTGCTAAATAGCACGTACTTTCTCGCCTTCAGTAATGGTTATATAATACTATTTATACCACAATTTCTGCCCGAATTAACATACCTCAGTCCTTATTTTTTGTAAAACTCATTTGAAATCGTAGAACATTTGGTGTGAAAATTAAATAGTTTCAAGCAATATATTTTTATTCAATACTTTAAATGAAAATATATTTCTGCCATTGAATTAATTGTGTAAGGTATGTAGTGCATTTGCGAACATATCGGATGAGCTTTTAGCCTTACAATAGTCTGCGTAAGTAGTATGCGAGAAAGTAAAATAATCAGAAATTAATAAAATAAAACGATAGTACTAATAGTGTTGAGAAACAAATGTAAATAGATCGAAAATTATAAAATAATAATTATTAAACACTACGGTATTGTAATATTCTACAGATATGTAAACGTATTAGTTTATATTAACGCCAACGAAAGGCAGCAGTCATTATCGCTTTCTGTTATCAGTGCGGAGTGACAACTATGGTTACAAGTAACAATGACCGCTATCCCATACAAATTGGGATGTACATTTTGCTAATTATCATTGTTGACACCGTAAGAAAATGAAAATGGATAGAAAATATAATAATTAAAAATAATATTTTCATATTAATCAAAATTAATCCGTTTCTACATGCATTCCCCTCCGTTCCCACATCTTATTAAGCAAACCATCCATTCGTTTTCACACAAGCACAGGACGCAATATAAAATGAAATAATATAAATATAATAATAGTAATAATAATAAAATGAAATATGAAATAATATACAAATTTTAATTTACGTAGCATCCAACTGTGTAGCAACACTCTTTCTTTTACGTTCAAGAAGCTCAGTAAATTAGGAGCGGGTGACTTACGTTTGTCGCAAATTAGACAAAAAATACTCGTATTTTCCAAAAATTTCACGTGGCCTTATTTAAATATGTTTTTGATGACCACATATTATTTACAAAAACATTTTATGTTCATAATTGTAGTTGTACGAAGACGCCGAAACAAATATGATTTTTTTTTTTCAATTTTCGAAAAATCAGGGTTTGCAACCAACATGAGACTTGCACAATTTTCGTAAACGTCCTTCAGAATATCCAACAACAAAATGTCATCAAAAACGATCCAGCTATTTTTTTAAAATTTTGAAAAATGTCCGAGAGTCTGCATGTAAAGTACCTTCAAAATTGAAATATCGATTTCATATTCAAGGGCTCGCGACATCAGCCAGACCGATCATATCAATTTTGCAGAAAATCGGCCGCAGTTCAGCCGCTAGCGTTGTTCACAAACAGACTGACGGACGGACACACGGGGGACGGACAGACGTTTTGTCGTTAATCGATTTTTCGAAATCAAGGACCCACAAAACATGACTTCTTGCTACACCACGTGTTAGAGAACTTTTTTCTCAAATTTGCATCTGAATTTATCCACTTTTTCGTTGCTATGGCCCTGTAATAAGAACTTTTCTGCCGAAAATTCCCCGTTTTTTCAGCAGCATTACATAACTTTCTCTCTACCGCGGTAGCTGTAGCGAGAAAGTAAAATATATCAAAATGCAATGCTCAGAAGAAGCTGGAAGTGCCGCAAGAAGGAGGAAGTGCTACATTCTTTTCTTAGATGCAACGATTCTGAATACTGCTGCCATTGAACGGATGAAAGCGACACTCGCGTTGACGATTTGTTGTTGTTTATTTTTCTTTTTTTTTCGGGCGTGTCAACCGCTACGGTCATTAAATACATTAGTACATTTTATACACCGGGAGGTGGCGGTGTTCCTTCAAGCTGTAGCCTGAGGTACTCGTCTTTTTTTTCACTTTCCCCTCGCCAGTAGCCCTGGCAAGGCGGGAATTTATTCATGTACTAGGGAATACATATGAGCTCCAACCGTTTGGGTTTATGGAGCTGAATGAGGGCGATATCTTAAACATACTAATTAAAAACTAATATTAAACCTAATTAAAACTACATACGGCCACTTTGGGCTATTTGCTTTAATAATATGAATGTTGAGAAAAAGTTTGTAAGTTCTTTTATTGTTTATGTTTCTCATCTTCTGTTTTGTTCATTCACTCACTCAATCATACTTATATTTACAGACACATTCACTCGCACATTCACACCACACTACACTTCACTATTTACACTGTACACTTTTTAATCGCCACGGCGCCGACTTGTCTCAAGCGTCCGTGGCGCCGCGACGTCTTCAGAGCCTGGCGGTCCAGGCCCGGCTGAGCACAGTTCCGCGCCTCCCTCGCGGATTCCGGCGTTGGTGAGCGGCGACCGCCTCCCGCGCACTCGTCGCCGTGCGGGGTTCCCTCTGAGGGCGGCGCGGGGCTGGGAAGTGCGTGTGGGGAATCCTGCGAGGCGGCCTCGGCCCGCGCTGCGCCCGCACCACGCCACGCCCCCGTCTCAAACTACCCCGGAATGGCTTTCGTGGCTACGGAGCGGCTCGGCCGAGGTGGAGTGGAGTGGAGATTTTTTTTTTTTTTCCTAGGGCTTGTATCCAGCCGACAGCCCTTTACGTCCCGAAGGGACGCATATTCGACCATACACTAAACAAACACTTGCGGGCTCCTCTGATCTGGGGTCAGCAGAACGCGAGGCCCTCCGCGACAACACACACATACAAAGTCAAGGGACAAACAGCCATGCCCAAGGCGGGACTCGAACCCGCGACCCTTCGGACCGAAGCGCTGAGTCGGTACTCGCTCTTAGACACCTCGGCCATCCAGGTCGGCGGAGTGGAGATTTGTTGGCGCAAATAATATATTTGTACTTGGTTACTAGTTTTCAAAAACATTTCATGTTTTCGATATGGAAAATACGTATATACGAGTTTAAGTGAAAAACACTAACGGGCAAGCATTATATAAATGGGTAATATTACAACTTTCAAGACACTGAATTCCTTAAAAACTGTGCGGACGTATTAAATACCCAAAAGGTTTTGCATATTTTGCGATTAGATTTCTTCTCATCATTCCATTGTTATTAAGTCTGTGTTCCGCAGTGGAAAAAATGACCGGAAAACTGGCCATAAGTCTAAATATCAATTGATTTATACCAAATTTGGTATGGATACTTAGTTAATGTTTAGAAATAAGGATCTAATGTTAATTTGCAAAAAAATTCGAAATGGAGGCTAATTATGAAATTATTACACATAAGTTTTTATTTCTTTGCAGACTTATTAATTAGAATTGACAACTACAGTAATTAGGTTATTAAAATTTTTGTACACATATATAAGATAAGGAATGTGTTTAATTTATATCAAATAATACAAATAAAAAATTGAAATGTGTGGAATATTGCTTAATAATCATTTTTCTCACAGAAAATAAAATACATAAACATAAACGTAAAATAAAACAATAGTGATAAAATTGTACAAAAATTGTCTAAAAATTGTACAAAACGTCATTCCAAAATGATGCCTCTAAAGTGTGAGTCTTCTCATTTTATATTATCTCTCATAAAAACTAAATCGGCAGATATCCGCAGCTAATTTTTTGCAGCTAACTTCTTGATATATTAAAGTATACAACAAAAATCATCGCGGGATCTCGTGGGAAGTATAACTTTTACTCTACGCGAAGATTAATGTTTGAAAAATGTATCACTGAAAATCCAACATATTCAGCTTGCGATTGTAAGCACACAAATGACATATTTATAATACTTTTATATGCAACGTATAGTACATACCTCTAGGAACACTGTCCATGTCGTCTAACGCCGTTTAGTTTCTATACGAGGAAGTTATTTGTGCTGAAACGGAAGCCACGCGGCAGGTTCTCAAACGCAGCGCGGGAGACACAAAGTAAGGGCAGGTTTGTGCCAACAGTGTCATGAATCTAATAGAGTTACAGTATTGATTTTAACGGTATTTAATGAAGAATTTAATATATTTTCTATCCCTATGAAGCAAACGTCGATTTTCGATTTTTCGACTTTTGGCCACGTTTTGGGGAAAATTTTCCACAGTGTTCCGTTCCAATTATTTACCACACGATACCGTGTTAAGAATAATTTGAATACGTTTGCCTTCTTTGATTTCCTTCCTTTATAAATATATTTATTCCTTATATATAACTAAAAAAATTTTGATAATAATATTCATTATTATCTTCATATTTTCATTATATTCATTATTATCAACATTTTGTTTAGTTTAGAAATAACATCCCGTTCAGCAACATTCAGTAAGGTTATTTTATTAAGAAATAGACTTTAGGATACACATAGTTATCTAGATTTGACCCCACAGTCTGTTGTTTCAACTTTGCATGAAGTGCAAATGCAATGTGATGCAACATTCTATTTGAAACTTACAAAAATGACACCCCCAGTAGGAATTTCAGTGCAGAAATAATTATATTATTTATTTCACTTACGAACATGTTTTTGTAACTTCAACATCGGGCATTTTGAATCAATTATCCGCCTTGAGAAAACGAGGGGCACTCGTATTTTAACTCCCATGTGTTTTCAAACACACTTCATCTCTCACGTTCGGCATGTATGTTTTTCTCGGTGGTCCATACGTCCTCGAACACTCACCACCGCCGACAACGCAAGAACAGCTGCCACCGACGTCCCACAGCGACCGTCTCCACCACAGCCACCATCGCCACCACCGCACCGCCGCACAGTGGGCCAGAATCCCCAAAAGGTGGCCAAAATATAAAAAGCTGTCAAATTCGTACCAAAGTTAGTATATAAAACTTATCGAAGATGCTGATTAGGGATATGATATCAAAAATTGAAAAACAAAATGGCGGATTCAAAATGGCGGACCAAAAATTGGTAAAATTAATTTTTTTCATATGAAAATTATATTCTGGGACTTCTCGAAGTTACTGGTGAAGAATATGACTTTAAATGTTAAAAAATACAAAATGGTGAATCCAAGATGGCGGACAAAAATTGATAAAAATAATTTCATTCATATACAATTTTTATTTTGGTAATTAGAGATGTTGGTGATAAAGATTATGAGTATCAAAATTTAAAAATATAAAATTGTGTCCAAAATGGCGGATAAACAGTCATAGATCTTTTTATTTATACAAAAATATTGTAATAACATAAGAGTTGAAAAAAATATCTTAAAAAATGAAAATATTCGATGAAGAACCGAATAAAGGATATAGGATGATGTAAAACGTTACAATTACTTACAACCATTACAATTACAAACAGTACTTATAATTATCAGTTGTCGTTTGCTTCTTCTTCTTCTTCTTCTTCTTCTTCTTCTTCTTCTGTTTCACCTTCATCAGATTCTATTCTTTCTTCTTCTGTTTCTGCATCTTCATCGGATTCTTCTATTTCTTCTTCTGCTACTGAAACTTCGTCATCATCGAAAACTTCTTCTTCATCATCTGTATCAGAATCTCCATAATCTTCTGCCACAGGAACTAAGAGGGCAACAGCTTCAGGAGACAAACTTTTTAGTTTCTTTGGAGATAGTTTCCGTAGAAAACAAATGTAGGGGTCCGTGGTTGCCAACAATCTCCTAAAAACGTCTTCCATAGTCTTAACTCTCGAAAACTTCCGGGGAAAAACTTTGGCGGTATTGTTTTATTAATTTATTAGTTGATTCTTGAGCATCCTCCGATAGTTGACCGATTGGTAAAATGGCCGAAGAAATAATGTCTGGTCCGTGGATCAAGAGCCTATGGACTGCTGTTGGCATGTTGTACCAGGAATATTCGTTGACGTAGTGTCTGGCAGTTGCTATGGCATAAGCTCGGAACTTTTCCACATCGATTTGACGTTCGCTGGAAATCGCTTGCAAAATAATGTGGAAACGATGGATTAATTCTTCGGAAACTCCAGTTATCAAAGTTGATGTTGCTGTGTTTTCGGAGAAACGTCATCCAGTCATTTCTTGAAGTCCGGAATCCAGTCATTTCTTGAAGAACGGAATACCAGTCGCGGTGCGTCTACCTCTGTCCTTTTCTAAGTTATTCATCCCACTGTGACAGAGAAAGTGATCTTTCCGTCCTTTTCTACGTATTAGATTCTTTACAATGCTTCTACGCATCGATTATAATTAAACATTTTTAAATGTAGTTCAAAATAAATTCATTTTATTGTTATTTATCAAGATGTCTTAATAACAAAATTATGCAGCTACTGTTAAAACGTGGCTCGAAGCCGGAGTTGTTACTAGTAGCTGGATTTGAAAGTCAATTTACAAAGAAAAATATTGCTTCTTGCGGACAGAATTTGAAAGAAAGCGGAATGTCGTGGAATTCGTAACTTATCCATGGTTTTATAAGCACATTTTACAAAATATTCATGCATTTTCCGATATTTTGTTAATTAAAAAAAACATGTTAAATTAATGATTTAATAACGATGCATATGCTTTTTAAATAGTACATACCTCCTGCAACACCTTCCATATTAACAATATTCACTTAACTTGTGCTGAACAAAAATATTTAACTTCAACGTCAAGCCTGTTTTACAGCCTGACCTGCAGCACGCACCGCTAACAAAGAACTGCCACGTTCGACCTGAAATATAACGGCCGAAACGAATAGCTGATCATCCGAACACCCGGCATTCAATAGTCCCAACATTACTGTAGCCAACCTGATAGTCAAAAATACCCATTTAAAAACTTTTTTTTTCCCTTTTTGGCCACGTTTTTAAGATTCTGACCCACTGTGCGCCATCACAATCATAGCCATATCATCACACCGACGCCGCCGCCGCTCGTAACACCACCGCAACCGCCGCCACTGACACCATCATCATCTCGTTCGGTGATCCCTCGCTATAGAACGATTTTCCTAAGGATGAGCCAAAGTGACAGCTAGTGCTGGCAACATAACTGTGAACGTTCTGTGGTCGTTGTGCCCTCAAGCCCATTAGACTCCCTGCATTTGTTCGTTTGCAGTTGGCTAACTTGTAAATGGCTTCGATGCTTCCTTTTGTGAAGTCCTCTGCCGACAAAAATACTTTGAGAAATAATTGAAATTAAGAAGTGTAATGTTATGTACTCTTCTGTAAAACTTCTGTTTTTCCAATAACATTACTTTGAATTTACTTTTCGTGTGATAAATATTAAGTTTATTTTAAAACCGTGATGGGTACTGGTGCACGTATTTCCGTCTATTGTGCTGTTGTGTGGCGGGCTGTGTTTGAGAGCTTCCTATTTACGTTCGTGGCAGTTTTCTTTACAGATCGAGAGAGCATGTTAAGAGATTTTTCCACATACGTAATTAAATTTAAATAGTTCCCGGAGACTGATGAGACCCGGAGAGGGATGTTTTCGCAGGAGCCATTAGCCCTTTACGAAGGCATTAGCTCTTTACCCATCTCTTTACCCACCCCCCAGAAGTCATTAGCCCTTTACCCATCTCGATCAGGTTTTTCGTCCAGTTTCCCTGATCCATTGAGCAAATGCTGAGATGGCCCCTTGTTTTGCTTCTGGACATAAATGTAACTTCATTTTCTGTGCACGTCTTCTAGAATTCAGTGGGAAATACAATTATTCAAATTATCGTTTCCATGTTGTCGCGGCATGAAGTAATAAGAGCCAAAATTTATTGCTTATTTATCTTTGAAACTAGATTTTATTACATGGGAGTTTTTTTTTCTCCCTTTCAAAAAGCGAAATTTATTGCTTATTTACCCTTGAAAATAGATTTTTTACATGGGAGTTTTTTTGTTTTTTTATCTCCCTTTCAAAATTCAAAATTTATTGCTTGTTTATCCTTGAAAATAGATTTTATTACATGGGAGTTTTTTTTTCTCCCTTTCAAAAATTCAAAATTTAAGTAGTATATGACTTAGTGTAGGGATCACAGAATTTTCAAAATGTGCACACAATTCACTTTTCCCCATAGCACGTCATACGCAGTTTTTAACTGTTTTTTTGACGTAAAATAAATAAAATAAATAAATAAAAAGGGGGTGTGACTGAACAGCGGCGGAGGGATACTTCTCTGAAATACACGTGATGTTCAATTGTTTTCACGAACTGTCACTTTGGCTCATCCTTAGGAAAATCGTTCTATACCACCGCTCCCGCCGCTCTCGTGCTCTCGTACCTCGCCGCCTCGGCTTGTCACGCAGAGAGCTTGGAGGTCGCCCGGTCGCGCGCAGATCTCCGGCGCCCGAGCCCTTCATTTGCAATGTCTCCAGTGGCGCGGACGGGCAGGCGTGTGGTTAGTGCGAGGTCAATACAGCCACTTGTAGAATGTTCTCTACACTAAAAACCATTTTGCTGGACAGAGTTACTCTTTTTGTTGTTGTTGTTACACGTTTAATAACTCTTGGTGTAGGTACACGAAATTGCAGGAACTCTTGCATCATGAAAGGGAATGCTACCACGCGCAATGAAGTCACACGACATACCCTTTGACGGGGAACCCACATTTCTCTCATACAAATGTTGATAAAAAACACTTCTGAAATTTAGCTTGGAATACCAGCGTAGCATGATTCTCCAAACCATTTAAAACAATGAAACTAATGGTGCTACAAGATCGCACAGATTTTCTCGTACTAGTTAGTTATTCTCGTACTAGCTTGCCTTTGGTCTGACCTAGCTTCTCTGTATTGCCACATATTTTCGCTAGCTGCCATCTATCGCTGCCCAAAGTACATTTTTGTTAAATTTTCTCAATTTTTCGGTTTATTAACAGTAGAACCGAAATATTACTTTAAGAATATTGAAGAAGAGTAAAACCTCGCCCTAAATAACAATTTTCATTGAAAAATTTGGAGCCGTTTTTTAAGAAAATGGCATTTCAGCGTTAGTGTAATTGAGAAATTTGAATATTTTTTTTCATAAAACTTTTTTTGAGCATTCGAAAAACTTTATTGGAAGTCATTTCAAGCACTTCCACTCACGAATGCAGTTGAGGAGGGCTTTTTCAAAACCGGGTAAATGAAAAAAATCCAATTCAGGTTATATATAGTTTAGGTATTTTTCACCCGTTTTATCATACCTAAAATCGGGTTTCATCAAAACTCAAAATATTATGTAGAAAACCATAGATTTAAGCACATAAAATCACAAGATTTTAGCAAAACCCGATATAAATGTATTCTAATTCGTCATATGAGAAACAACCTTTTACATTTATCAAGTTTTAAAAAAACGCACCTCAATTGTGCATACACATTCCTGGAAATGTGCATATTAACGGCGTGAGAGATATTTCAAAACATCTGTGAGTTTTTTTAAGAACAAAAGAATACACCCACATTAATTTTATGTCATCTCAAACAGGTAATTATCACAAGCCGTTTGAAAAGTTTAAAAAAACATTTTGAGGCGTTTTTGAGAAAATGGCGTTTGAGCCTTTCTGAAAATGCAGGATTTTGAGCTCATTTTCGCAGAAGATTGTTGAGTCTTCCAAAAACTTTATATGATATTATTTAAAGCACCTGTACTCACAAATATAATGATGTGAACAAACCGCCGATAATGTACTACATATTAACGACGTGACAGACATGTCCAAAAACTTACATTTTCTAATTTTAAAAAAAGAATAGAGCAACATGGCTTTAATGTCAGCTCATAGAGTACATTTATCGCTATCTCTCCCAAACGTTTAAGAAAATATTTGGAGCCGTTTTTTGAGAAAATCTGATTCTTCTTAATTTTTTTAAAGAATTGCACATATTGCATGCAATATTGCGCGAAACTACTAAAATGTTGAAACAAATATATCTGATCTTAATGAGAGAACTATTTATGAACAGAAAATTTGAGAGGCTTCATGTAAAGTACCCCCAAATGTAAATTTTCAAAATCACAGCGCTTCGAGTCGAGCCAGACCGACCGGGGAATATCCATTTTTGAAAAATCCTACGTATGGTTTAGGCGCTAGTGGTGTTCACAGACTGACAGACAGATAGACACACAGGCACACAGACGGTCGGACGGTCGGACGGACGGACGGACGGACGGACGGACGGACGGACGGACAGACGGGCAGACGGGCAGACGGACAGACAGACGGATGTTTTGAAAAAAAAAGCAACACCTTTTCGGTACAAAAAGGTACTTCCGTTGAAATCATGAAATTGATTTCTCGCAGCATTACATAACTTCTAGGTGTAGGTGGCGAAGTCACTGTGGGCCTGGACAAAGCCTTGCCCAGGGCAGATCCAGTTTTGGGAACGTCGGAGGTCGCCCGGTTAGGTGGTCTATTCGCCAGCAAGGAAAACAACCACTCCCATGGACCTTGCACACCTTTGTAATCGGTCCGTGAAATGGCATCCGAAATTTTTCCTTTTTTCCTTTCTTGGAGTGCGTATTGCTTGGCATGGGGTTGCTCGAATGCCTTCTACAACTCCATGCGCTAGTCCGACACTAAGCCAATGTACTTGACGCCCAAATATTCATAAAGAATATTTCTCATACGCTACATTTTTGTTTTGACAGGAAATCTGTAGTTTCAGAAGAGTGTTGAGAAACACCATGCAACAATACAGAATTTTTTATATCATATAAAACTAGTGGTGCCATAACAGCACGGACTTTCTTGCCCTTAGTAACGGTTACGAAATATTATTATTCCGAAATTTCTCTCCGTGTTCGCACATATCAGTCATCACCTCAGTCATCATCTGTACAACACCTGTAAAACTTATTGGACCATTAGATGCGAAAGCTAATTTTTATGATGCTAGCATATCAAAACAAATTCGATAATTAATACGCGTTTCATACAACTGTAACATTTCAACAAAGTGAGGGGATTCTCTGCGCGACGTGCGGCGTTGTGGAATTCACATCATCTGCGATTAGTAACAGGAGCCCGCGAAATTCGAATTCGCAAATTCGAAAAAAAAAAAAAAAATTACACTAAACTACTCACATTAAAAAATATACATTATCTTTTTAAAAGAACAGATTCTTTAAAACAGATTAACTTAACAAAATATACGCAAAAACCACATACATTTTCGAAAAATTGAACACAATCTTTTTTAAATATCAGTGTTTGATTAACAGATTTCAGTAAGGAACTAGTGATGCTAAAACAGCAGGTACTTTCTCGCCCGTATATTCATGCAAAATAACGCGAAAAGTATTCAAATTTTCGAAAATTTTTGTACATGATTTTATTTCAAAATCTAGGTTTAGTTCTAGGTTTAGTTCAAAATATTTTAGTTCTAGGACGTCTGCGAGAACTTTTTGAACTTTTTGCAATTTTCGAAAAATCAGGGTTTTAACTAAAATTAGACCTGCACCATTCCCTTAAACGTCCTTCATATAACTAAAAAAAATTATTATTATATTAAATTTATTATTACAATTATATATAATTGTATAATAAATAATTATGAATAAAATTGTATAATATCGAAGAGAATGGTGAAGAGGAACTACCAAATGATTAATACTTTATTTACACGTTAGTGTACGTACGTGTAGTGTTTATTAAAATGTTATTGTAACTCAATAATATACGGTTACGTTGTATACTCGTGGGAAACGTGTATTTCTCCTTAGAAGGTATATGAATATATTGAACTAGAAAAAACGGAATAAAAATCTACAACATGTTCATAAAGCCTGTTGTAAAAGATATTTAATATGATGGACATTATTCAGTGGAAAATTATTATCAGTGGATATTAAAAAAAGAACGAAATTTTTATGACATAAATATTTACGGACTAAAATCCAAAGTGGACTACGATGTAGATTGGATGTAAATACTCATACTGGAGTAAGTGCCTGGTACCTTTTTATTTCTTGATTGTCTAAAATTCCATTTAATCTTTCACCCAACAATAGCCCGAAGGGTGTACCAAAGCTGCCTCGTTATGATAAAACTTATTAGTGGATGGACCGTCTATACAGAGATTCGGTGATGAAAAATTTACGTAAGTTAATTATCCTTACGTGAGATTGGGAACTCTTTTTGCTATTAACCAGGAATACTTACTTCCAGTTTCAGTACATTTCCAACTTTATTCTGCTGCAAAACATTCACAGTACATCTAAACATATATCGATAAGTACAACAATTTTCAAAAACAAAATATTATAATAAAACCCCGTCATTATTGCGAACCGTTTTGTTTCTAAACTCTTCTTTTGCATGCATGGCGATTATCATTCTTAAATCCTATCCAGAAATTCTTAATTTATTACAAAACTTCATCTTCCTGTAAAAGAGTAATTTACTGTGTCCCCTGTTAATCACTTTCCTTTCGTGTATCGTCTGCATGCTCGAACGGCGTCCAGTAATCCATTCCAAGTTCCATTTTATTGTATCTCGTCCCGAACAATGGCATCTGCTTCCTCCACACACACGATTATATTTCTACGTCCATTACTAATATCATCAGCATCCGCCCCTAATCGCGTCAACAGCTCGTCTCCGCGTTTCTTTATCTTACGCGCTCTTCATCTGTCTTCCTCCCTGTCCGAGATTGAATTAAAAAACAAGCTTCTCTTTTGTCCCTTAAAGCGTAGGCCATTTCCTTCCTAGCACATATTCTAATTTCTGATTGGTCACTGGCACTCTAGCACTGTATTTGTTTATTCTTTGGTTATTACTTCGTAATAATTTTCCTAATTTACTTTCTCATTCACAGAAATTGCTCACGTGACCTTTCACTGTTTTTATTTACCAATTATTTTATATTTTCCCCGCTGTCAATTTTGTTGCCATTCCCTTGTATCCTTATTATTTACTATTCGAATCTTTGCTTCTCTTCTGTCACCCATTGTTGCTGACGTCCTGTTTATATATTTATTTGAATTTATGGTTCCTCTGAACACACCCTTAGGATAACTTGTCACAGTGATGATGACGAAATGTCACAGGACAATCAGTATGTATCGACATTTCACTGTGAGAAAGACAACTACCGTGTTTTACGGTGTGTGCACAACACTTTTCCTTACGATAATTATAATGAAAAGGAGTATATGTGAGTATGGAAACTAGAAGCAGCAAGTGTTTGCATTTATTTTTCAGATCTCTCTTTTCTTCAAGATGATAAAGTAAGACAACCTCATATGTAAAAGAATTTGCCAACGTCCTGAAAGAAAAGGAAACCTCTCAACAAATACGAAATCTAAACGTGCTGCCAACTGGCAAACTCTAGCATATAGACACGCATCACCACTAACCGAATGCATTGCGACAGGCGCGTGGCAAAATATTCTCGTCTTGGTGATGCATACAAAGGGAGGCTGAGCGCGTCGCGATGTTTGTCACTGCGCGCACGCCGCGCGGCCCGCGTGAGCCAACGGTTGCGGCAGTCGAGCCTTCCGAGGAATACGTGATGACCGAAACAATCATAATGCTAACGAGCGCCACACAAGGGAAAGCATGTATGATTTGCATACTGCGTGTATGCAAACACATATCCACAGTCCACTCATACGTCCACAGCCCGATTAAAATTTGTTAAATTTGTTACGATAATTGTACTGAAAACCTTGCAGAGCAGACATTGATACTTTCTGTTCATTCTAGTGATAGCGCAATGGTAGTCGTATGAGGGCCGTGTGCATGTCTGCTTTTTCTCTATTTTCCCTTCACAGATTCCCGGGGACGCCGCGCTGATCACGTAAATACGCGAGACGAATAAACGAAATTCCGGTTTTTATATGAAGGAGAGTTATGAAGGAGAGTTTGACTTTTTGATATCACAATAGATTTGTCAAAGCTCATTGAATAACATAAGGGTGGTCGTGTGTGTGAATCAGTGACAGTTGAAAGTCAACTCACGTTACTCCTGTTGTAGGTTATTAAGTGTATCTCTGGTTCGATCGGTGGGTTTATTTGCATTTGGTTTCTTAAGTGGATCTTTTGTTACCGGTAATCTTGCTGTTGAGATACGTGTTATTACCGTTTTGTAAGTTACATATAACATAATATGATTAGTTACTTAATGCTATATAAGAGAGTTCAAAGAAATATTTAAAAATTTCAATTCTACAGTTCTTTAATATGATGTTCCAATTGTGACTGGATGAATACTGAACATTGTAATTAGAGAAAGGTTTGTCATAAGTGAGTAACCCGAGATGCCGTATTTGGGACTCGTGCTTCGCAGTCGCAGCCACGTGCAAGATCGTGGCAATGCCGCTGCCAAACCCTAAGAAATTTTATTCACAATGTAGCTAGACTTATGAAAATTAAAGCACTTATGACCTTGCACAAAAAGAGATGTAAATTTGTATGATTACGTACAAAATAAAAGTCACTCGCAAATGGATGCTTCCATAGTAATTTCTTTCTTCATTGAAACGTATTTTAAATATGAATTATTGAGATACATTCACACAGTAAGAGATAAAATTACCATTAAAAAGAGTATTCTGTAGTATTTATAGAGTAATATGTTCTTGCTATTAAAACCATTTATTTCGATCTAAATTCAATAAAAAACTATTATTACAAATCATTTAAAAATATATCCTACCTCTTAAATATCAGATTACAAATAAATAGTAACTAGTATATATTTATAATTATATATATATATATATTTTCCTTACATGTAAAAAGACTTCTGATACTTCAACTTCTTCATAACTCACTACGAGATAATATTTATAGGGAGCTTGTGGTCACGATGTGCAACCTCCATGCACGTTCGCAGTATCGTTTCCCTCCAAGGTAAACCTGGAGAGGCATCTGGAGAATCAGAGGTCACCATTGCTTTTCTTTTTATGTGAATTTAACATTGGTTTTAACGATCGCTATTTACAACAGTAAAAACTTTTCTAATTGTTTGAGGTATCAGTTTGTTCAAGATGTATTTTACAATCCTTGAAGGAACATTTGAGGTATTAGAGTGGACAATTAAAGCCTCAAATTATTTTAAAGAGCTTAAAGTTGAAGGAAGAATGAATAACACGCAATTTAGATTCAGAAATTTAATCTCTATTTCTCGTTTAAATACTCTCTTAATTTAATATTTTATTGTTTTCCTCTTACCTGATTCATTCTAAGTTCTCTCTTAATAAAGATTGCTCATTGTACTTAGATCATTCGAATATGAACCGGAATTGGATATTGGCGATACATAAGAATATAAGTGGAGTCCCTTTCTCCACCATAGTTTCTGCCACAGACATACTTTTTCCTAATTGCAAAGGAAGCTTTCTGATTACTTCAAGGAAAAAAGAAGACAGCTGCCGCAGTAGTAGATTGTGCACGTACTCTTTGACCGCACCGTCGTCTTCAAATATTTCTTCACCTAATGTCTCAGTGTCTTAGTTTTAGTGGACTAAACGTATGGCAGTCACAGTCAAGGCCGAACAGTAAAGTGAGTGCAATTTCGTGAATTTATTACGAGTCAGAGCTAGTGTATGCGAGCGGCCGTTGTCCCGCAGAATGACAAATCGTGAATCGGTAACCGCTATCCGGTCCATCCGTCACCAGCCGCCTATAGTTGCCGTCTGATTCAGTGGTATGGACACTTACGAGTACTCCTACCTCTTATGCCATATAGATAACAGCAATACGACAATCGCCTTCAACAAGCTCGCGCACTGCTTGAATATTGCCTTCAATGACGATGGTCGCCGATCGCCGTTTATAGCATTCATTTTCCGCTTTATCATGATCATTTCGATACTTCTGATCCCAATGGAATATTTGGTTTTTACTCAGAGAAGAATGCTAGAACTGTACTGGGACTCTTCAAAATTTCATTCAATTTCACGCGTATCAGTTGGCAAGAAAACGCGAATAATTACACGTTACACAGCAGACACTGATACTTTCTGTTCATTCTAGTGATAGTGCAATGGTAGTCGTATGAGGGCCGTGTCCATGGTTGTCTCTTCTCTATTTTCCCTTCACAGATTCCCAGGGACCCCGCGCTGATCAATTTACGTGATACGAATACGCGAGACGAATAAACGAAGTTCCAGTTTATATTTGAAGGACCCTCGTACCATTATTCTTATTTCCAGTTGAAAAAGACCACGTTGTAACACTTGTTTCATACTCAGGTATGACGTTTCTTGAAAACAACCACAGGAAAAAAAGGTTTAATGTTGAGAATATAAATAATTTATTGACTGATGATTACGATCGACGGATTGTACGAGTAGTAATTGCACTCACTACTAGCAATTGATTCGTTAACATATTCTTTCTTACACTTGCGTGCCAATGGTGCATTGTTCTAAGCAAAGTAGTTGAAGATAATTTTTCTATTCCAATAATGCTACGGATCTTTTTCTCACTTTCAATTTTTTCTGACTGAGGACTCCGGGGGATATTTCATTAGCATTATATTTCAGCAACGGTCATTGAGAAATAGGAAAAATATTGGAGTGAGAAGTTCTTTTTCTAACACTATTGTATGCAGGCATACTATACTCATTTTTACTTGTTAGTTTTCATGTTCTGTTGTTCTCTCAGAAAAAACTACTCAAAATGTTTGAAAATTTACTACATATATTAAGATATGTTTTAAAAACATAGCGTAACATAAACTTTTCTTATGACTTCAAACCAATAAGTAAATAGTATACTAATTAGAAACATCCATTAATTAGTGTAATGCCATGTATTTTTTAGGATTAAAAAAAATACTAATGTAATCGTGTACAAAGATATTTCTTTCATAAATAGGAAAAATCCTAATTTCTCTTAAATGGAAACGAAAACAAAATATTCTCAAATTCCTCTAATTTGCCAAATTTTAAGATGTTCATAATCGAATAATGGAAATAAACTTAAACATCTTTATGTGAAAATAATATCTATTAATTACATGGTTAACAATTCACGCTGCAAATTTAATTCCGTTGTAAATGTAACGTTGTATGAATGGAATGTTGTAATGTTCCAATCACGTAATGCTGGGTCACTGCAGTTACGTGGTTTTAGTGCTATTAAATTGGTTAAGAAGCTCTTTATTTTTTTTTTATCAGTAGCCGAGAGTATTACGACGGGGAGTGCGATCAGGAGTACCAGCAACTGGAAAATCGAAGGTTCGATCCAGGGTTGCATGTGTAAAATATCTGAGTTAGTGGCCCCTGTAGGATTCGAGGTCATAGAGCGACTGGTCTAAATAAGTGGTTTGCCTAGTTATCCTGATCACTTCCAGATGAATACCGCAGCAATAACAATATTCGTGGGACCTCGATTCCTTACTTCCTCAACCTTTCTTTCACCATTCGCATCTTTAAGGGTGATTGTCCCACCCTCAAAAGCCAATCCCCATTCACGGAGAAGAATCTCCAAGAGGAATAAAATATTTTAGACATTTAGGGAGCAAGTAATGAGACATTCAATACTTCGTATACATCTCCTAGAAAGTTTATCAAAAAAAGGAAGAAAAATAAGGAGATAAAGAATACGTACAGAATAGGTTCTTAAATGAGAAAATAAATTTCATAACAATGCAGAAAACTGTAAGGTAACCCCAGTGAAATAGTTACTACCAGTTTACTAAAATAAAGTATACCGAAGATAACCCCAAATCCACCGTCTGAGAATGCTGGATTTTCTAAGCGCGAAAAACACCTTTTCGAAGACCCTCTCGTGACTTCAAAAAGAACTGTGGCAGCGAAATAGGGAGTTCAAAAAATCGGTAGAGTTGTGCTCCCTGGACGCCAAACAACACCGTCAAGTCCCGGGGATACAGTGAACAAATATTTAGATCGCCAACATGAAACTAAACGCATGAACTTCATTTGATCGCTTGAACCTCGGATGGGGGGCGTTTGAGGCGGTGCGCTTCGCGGCCTCCAGGGGCGACCTTGGGGCGAGCGCAGGGTGCGGGGGAGGGCGGGCGCCCGCCGGCCAAGGCCAGGGCCCCTGCGAAGCGCATCTCGCGAGAGCAGCGAGGCGAGCGGGCGACCGGAAACGCTCATCAAATCATCACCCCGCTCCAACCGCACGCCGCGCCGCGCTTCCGTGAAGAGGCCGTGCGGCGGGTGCGCATACGAGATTTATGAGTAGACATCGGATGTTGAGGCACTAAAAAATCGTCATTTAGGCGCCTAAAAAGGCACTGAAAATGTCAAGAATAAGGAGGAAAAAGGCACTGTCTTAAGTTACATACACAATAAAATGGAAAATTGTAATTTTTGTGTATATTATTTTGTAAACTAAAATGCACAAAGCCAGTTCGTATATTTATATGTAAAACTAGATTTACATATTTACAACACTTCTGCATTTTATTCTTAATAGTTTCCATTAACCAGTAATATTTACATACTACCAGTCACTTTTCAAGGATCACAATTTCAAATTTGCGACGACTGGGAGACAAAATCAGTTTGAATGCGGAGAAGGATATCTGAACGATGTGACTGGCATATATTTTAGCAGTCCAGCACTAGCAACACTGAAACCTTCTGGGATTTTATATTTATTTTCACTTAAAATTTCGGTTCTCTCGGCGTTCTCTCTCTCCATGTTCTCAGATCATGGCTAGTATTTGTGAAATAGGGAAATGGAGAAAAATCAGTTGGTGTACTTTCACGAATTCTCTCGTAATTTTAAATTTCAAGACGTGAATTGAAGGTTTCGTAATGAATGGTCACGTTGGACCATCGCCGATTTTCCGATATCTTAGCATTGTATATAAATACACTAAATAAAAGGCAAAAAAGTCCTAAAAATGTATTTATGCAGAAAATAGGCATTTATGCTAAAATAAGCAAAAATAGGCATTATAAAATTCTGTCAAATGTCATCATTTGTCATGATTCGTGGACATATATTATCAGTCTTTAAATAAGTTCTCTAGAAAAAATAGGCATTTCCCTAAACATCCGATGTCTATTTATGAGCATGTGATACGAGATTTATGAGCATGTGAAGGTTCGAATTGAACGCCCTGCGGAAATATCTAATTTAGTCACGAGCCTGTGCGTGTCTTCGGTTCAGTGCGTGTGCTTCGGGCGTGGGTGTCGAGAGTCCAAATACTAGTTGCTCCTTGTGGAGTTTGTGGTGGGCATCACGGATTCACTGGAGACCTTTCTGGGAAAATTCATTTTTTCTGCATCTCACTGTACCATCTTTTAACTTTTTTCTCACGTATACAATTTTTTCTATCCTATCATCATCGTCGTCGTCGTCGTTATCATCAACGACATGTGGTCATATGTTTTGGACTGCCTAGCAACGAGTTTAATGTGCCAAATTAATACCATTCTCATGCTACTAAAACTATACAAAACGAAAATTACTTTTTATATTTTAATGGAACATTTGAATGAGATATCTTCTACATTTAGACAAATTTACTGCACATCCTGTTTACAATGTATTTATCAGGTAAAATTACTCCGTAAGAAGGTAAACGTTGTCAAGCACTGTTTTCCGTAGAGAGATTTCAGTCCATGCTGAATACCGGGATGAGAGAAACCGTAGCGAACAATGGAGGAGGAAAAACATCAGTTTTTCTCTACTAGAATCTCCATTGGTGCCTACAGTACCGGTAGCGTATAAGCAACTCTGACAGTTCGATGCGCTGTTGCCACGCATAGCACTACCTACATGAGAGAGAAATGAAATCTTACACCATTAACACTTACCGACAGGCGATGACATGTCTTGATATCATGTTCATAACCCTTTGCCACAACCGAACCTTATCGCCAACAAAACCGCGTTGCAAATTTGATGCGTCAGCTTCGGGTGGCTTCGTTCTGTTGGGCCTATCAGCGTTGCAACCGCAACTCTACCCACAACATTGTCGAGAAGTAATAATATTCCGCCGTTCACCGTTTCTGCCTTGAAATAGTCGCGATAACATACAAAAATTCACCATCCTCTTGAACACTAATGCGCGCTTGCGCGATGTAGCCCTCACGAAACTCTCAGCCTTCGACCAGTGCACCCGGACACAGGCAGAGGCACATTTCATTTGCATTGATATTGCTGATGGCAGGGATCTGCTCGCTTCTCGAGCGTCGTCTTGCGAGTGAAATGAACGGCAACGCTGAACCCTGGCTGTGAGAGAGTAAACAAATCCTCGCCAGCCGATTCTTCCCTGAAGCTCCAGATGAGGTCACATGTACCACAGCACGTGGCGAGAGAACTGTCAGAGTAGCTTATTCGCTGCCGGTACTGTAGAATCTAATGTCCATGCTCCGCGAGAATTGTAAAAAAGTATCAAATACTTTAAAAAATGCAAAGAAACGTGTACTTTGTTAGAAATAACTTGTTAAAAATGCTGCTATTGCAATTAGAGATAGCTGAGATTCACTTTTACATACGTTAAGCAAAACGTTGTTTCATAATTTTGTAGAAAATTCTGAAAGACATGCGAAACTTGAAGGAATGTGTCTGGAAAAGATTATATAATACTAAAACAGTTTCTTGTCATTTCTAAACTAAAATTTGGAAGGTTTTCCACATTAATTATGACAATGAAATTTAAACGAATACTTCAATTCTCCCTATTCATATTTTCTCCTATTCAGTGGATCTTGTGGATGATAACGTGGAATTATATCGGTGATAAACCACTAAATTGTAGAACTGTCAAGATACTGATCGCATTCGAACCATATTACAAAAATCAAACCCGAAAGTAATTCACACAAAAGGAACATCAGGAAATGTCTTAAGAGCCTCGTGAATGAAAGGGAATGAATTTAGTAGCCACAGCGAGACACCGTTTCACAAGAAACTACATTTTGATGGAAACAGCATCATAACCGAGTCATCAAAATAAAACCTCCGAGCTCTAATTGCTTTTCGTGCTTCGATGCATCTATAATCAATCAGTAAAGGATATTTTCGATAAAATACGGTATCATCATATTTTTTTAAAAATCACTCATTACCTAACATCGCCACAATTAATTTACAGTAAACAATTATTGTAAATAGCCTGAACATGAAAACAAATCCTGGGAGCCACCACGATCCACTTGCCAGGGTTAAAAAAAAGTTAATATCAGCATTGGGACTACGTAATTCCGTTTCATGAATCACTCCATAAAAGGTATCGTGCAGAAGCGTTACTCACCGCGACGATAAATGCCCTCCTCATGGCGGCGATGAGACAGAGAGGGTGTCGTTGGGACGTCAGCTCCCGAGCGAAGTCCTGCGCACACAGACACACAGCGGTCAGCGGCGGCGGCGGCAGCAGCAGCAGCGGGCGCTCACCTTGAGGCGGGCTCGCCATTCGCGGCTCCGCCCCCTCCTCCTCCCACTCCCCACCACCCCCGCCCCGACCCCCACTGCCGACAAGACGTCTCGACCTTGACTGCGCCTTCGGCTGTGGGTCCCACCGCGTATTCCGTCCCGGGGCGTCGTATTCTTACCTAATCGGCATCGACACTAGCGTGTCAGCTAGGTCGAATTCAGTCGCTGTCTGGAGGAGAATTCTAGCGGCCGGCTGCTCTGATCGGTAGTTTTTCGTGGTTTCTCCGATCAACACCAGCCCAATGCCGGAGTAGTACCTTAAAAAAACGGGCCACGGACCGCGCGCGATCTTTCCTTCCTCTTCCTTGTCCTATCCTCTCCCCTTACACACACACACACACACACACTCACTCACATGCACTACACTATCACCCGGGAGATCGGTCGGGAGCTTAGAGCTTGTTCCGGCTGGGGCGGTGCCCCGCTGGTGGGAGAGTCCTGGTTAGGGGGAAACCCCACTAGCCGACGGTAGGTCGGTGCCGGATCTCGCCATCAAGCGGGGGAGGATCACCGCCATCACTCGAGAAAAAGCATGCACTACACTAACGGGACTAATGACCGAAGCAGTTGACGCGCCCGGAAACACGATAAAATCAATCAATCAATCAACCTAATCGGCACACTCTCTTTACGAGGGTTCACAGGGAATCAGTTACTTGGCAGTGCTAACGACGGTTGAATCTCGTGCGCTGACGGTTGTGTTCGCCTTTCACTCTCACACTCGCCACGCGAGGGGATCCGTCTGTCCTTCTGGTGTCGGTGGTTGATGGTGTCGTCGATCCGGTGAGTGTGTGAGGAGGAAGAGATGTTAGCGTTTGATGGAAGTAAGCGTCAAATAAACGGAGCGAAACAGCCTAATGTTCTTTTTATCAGTTCACATTCCAAGAAGAGTTTTCTGAGACTTTCGCTACATGTCTAATAAAAAAGACACAAAATGTGTATCTTCGGGTAATTTCGATAAAATGGTTTACAACTCCTATTCGTTGATTCGTCAGTGATTCCGAGCGCGTCAACTGCTAAGGCCATTAGTCCCTTGAGTTAGTTGTGAGTGTAGTGCGAATTGTGTAGTGTGAATTAGTAGTGAGTGTAGTGCGTATTTTTGGCCCAGGAGGTGGCGGTGATCTGCCGACCTGGATGGCCGAGGTGGCTAAGAGCGAGTACCGACTCAGCGCATCGGTCCGAAGGGTCGCGGGTTCGAGTCCCGCCTTGGGCATGGCTGTTTGTCCCTTGACTTTGTGTGTGTGTGTGTGTTGTCGCGGAGGGCCTCGCGTTCTGCTGACCCCAGATCAGAGGAGCCCGCAAGTGTTTGTCTAGTGTATGGTCGAATATGCGTCCCTTCGGGACGTAAAGGGCAACCGGCTGTCGGCTGGATACAAGCCCTAGGAAAAAAAAGTAAATGTGGCGGTGATCTTCCTTCGCTAAATAGTGAGATCCGGACCCACCTTCGGATAGTGGGGGTTTTCCTCAACTAGGTATCTCCCAAGCGGGCACTTCCTCAGCCGAGACAAGCTCTAATCACTCGACCGGTCTCTCGGCATGTGTGGTAGTGAAGTGCATGTTAGTGTGCGTGGGCGTAAGGGATGAGAACAGGACCAAGAAGAGCAAGGAAATATCGCGCGCGGTCCGTTTGTTAAGGTACTCCGACATTCGTTTGGTGTTGATTGGTGAAACCACCGTTTACTACCAATCAGAGCTCAGTTAACTCGGATCCACCTTTCCCGGTAACTCATATCGAGTTTTACTCTCTACATTAATCTTTAACTGAATTCTAGATCAGTACAATCTTCTTATGTGATTGACGTATCAGTAACCTTTAAGTAATATTTCAGGAGTTCATGCGAAACGACACCATCAAGACATAATCTCAGAAATTTCCGTAATTGTTCATTTCCAAAACCACTATGACGACTGTGGCTTAATTGCTTAACAGCGCAGTGGACATCCCGCACGCGTTCCCCTGAGCCACGCCCGCGGCTGCGACCCCCCTGCCCCCACCCGGCCCCTCGCCCCCCACCCTGCCCCGCCTTGAGCGCAGTGCCACTTGCAAATTGCCCGACAACTCCACACGCAACCTCCGCCCGCTTTTGCGTCACCCTCTGCCCTTTCAATGATAAAAAATAGTGAATTACTCTGCGAGCGAGATATCGAGATACGCCGACTACGAGTGGAACCGCCGCCGCCGATTTTTTCGCCCCGATGGGCAAAGGAGACCCAGCGACGAAGGCAATCGGCTGCTTAAGGCTGCCGTGAGCAGGTTGGTGGCCTGTCGGATCTGTAGGGTTGGAACCGGCACATGGGAACGCTGCTTTCAAACTGAAAGTGATTTATCAAACTTATTGACAGATGGAGGAGCGTGTGTGCGCGTAGACGTGAGCGGTTGTTTGGCATTGCGCCACACGCCGCCCATCAATATCTCAGTAATGTTCGCCGCCCCTTCCACTGCAACTGCACTGCTGTCAGATTTCCCAGAAAGAGTGTGGGGACGCGTGGCATTCGTCTGAAAAACTGCTACGGTGTTCGAATCAGTGCCGGAAACGTCAAATAGTAACGCTACTGACTTGCAACAAGCGCCGCCAGCGTCATATGGTTCATCAACAGGCAGAGCGTGCCTAAAATATGAAATGCCTTTCTTTTGAACTTTCCTTCCCTGAAACTCCTTGTCTTATAGTTACGTCACGGAGCTCTATTACTTATTCATTCTTTTTTCCGGACCGACCAAGTCGGACAAGCAGCTGTTGTGTTGCAAGTCAGCGGGACAATGCTGCCGGGGTCGTGTGTCTACGCTACATCGGCGGCGCTCAAGTAAAACACAAGCGGAAGTGATAATTGTTGGGGCTGAGGTGCCATGCATTGTCCTTTCTTCAATGGGACAGGGGCAGACAGCGATGACAACATACCGACCCATGCTGGCAGACAACCATTGTTGACATAACTGTTTTATTAAAATGTCGAACACCTTCATTCAACGATCATCAATCTGTTAAGACTTTCTCAGCGCGCTAGTAAAACATACACCTTTGATCTGTACGCCCAGTCCTTGCATGGATATGAAACATTCTGATTTGTGGTAATTGTGATTTCAATTAAAGTTTGCACCTTTATTTATTTTATTTTTTGCAAATGATTAAACGTTGGGAAAATAGATGAGTGCTAAGAATAAATACATATTAAAAAATATACGTATAATTTTTTTCATAAATGTCAAATGAAACAGAGAGAAGCAAAGGAAAACATTGAAAGTAGGTTACACTTGCGAGATCAAGAGAACACAAGCCTCTTTAATTAACATCTAGACATTTTAATCAAAAAATGAGTGTAAAGAGACTCTGATGGAATATTTGCACGTACCTTTTAGTAATAATTAACTCTATTTAATTATCCTCGTTTTCTGAACGATAAAACAAATAGCTTTTTCACTTTCACTGCCCTATTTTTTCATTTGACTGACACTTTACCACAGAAACTCTCATGCTACATGGAGTTAAAAACGTGTGCGTAACAGGAGTAATTACACATATAAAAGAGTTTAATGTATTTGTTACGTACGCAGTTAACATTTCAATATAACATACATTAAACCAAAATTCTGCTTTGGGTAATTGGGATTTCACGATTTTAGAGGTGGCGAAAAGTAATATATTATTTACATAATTAAGCTGCCTGAGTGGGACAGACGTTTGGAACAACGTCTAAGTACCCGAGCCAAAGGCCGCATGTTTGAATTCCTCGTAAAGTATGGGTGTTTTCATCATCAGATAGGGCCGTGATGAACTTCTCATTCCTTCAAGACTCACTGCTGAACCGTCATCCGTCATCCGATCCACAAAACAGCAAAGGTAGGGCATCATTGTACGTCTACATTCGGGGACGTAATGCAACCATTGAGCAATGGTATTGCACCAATAACAATACTCCTTGATATAGCACCCACCACCACAATTCATATCCACAGGGATGCACAGTAATGGAAGCTTTGTTTTTGCTCTCGCGAAACAATTCAGGTTCTATGAGGAAAACAGATAATTCTTGTGAGGAAGAGATGAATCAACTGATGAAGCGACTTGCTGTCGGAAGTGGTTCTCGCCTTCCAGATGTCCACGAGCGGACCTGCTTTCGATTTCTCCCAGTCCCTATTTTCCGACCGAGAATCACTGTTTACGGGGTCGTGTTTCCGTTTACGTAGGGTCATTTACATCAGTAGAGCGCTTCCGTTGGAATCAACGAGAATGGAGCAAAAGTGAAAGTTTATATGAAAGAATGTTTACATCAGGGGTTTTGTGTCCATGTTCGAGAAATGAGGGACTATTTCAGATTCTGGGATTCACTTTCTTTTCATGTATGTAACATGAAACGAATGTGAATGAAAAATTAGTGAATTGATTTCCGTCATTATTGTGCGCGGTAAATGAAATGCAGAAATTAACAATTCATCAGATTTCATGTAATTAAATGTCTAGTCTAGAAATAATATATTTGTCGCTCTGACAATGTGTGATAGGAATATTGAACAACGAATAATTAATCCTATACATTTTGATTTGAAAAAATTGAAGCTGAGATTTGAAACAGTAGGAAAAATCTAAGTTAATGATCTGAAAAGCGGTTCTTTTCTAGAACTTTATGTTCCTAAAAAAAGTTCTCTTTTATTGAACCATGACAGCATCTCAAGGGGAATGGCTTGTGTGTGTGTGTGTGTGTGTGTGCGCGTGTGCGTGTGTGTGTGTGTGTGTGTGTGTGTGTGTGCGCGTGTGCGCGCGCGTGTGTGTGTGTGTGTGTGTGTGTGTGAGTGAGTGAATGAAGAAATAGAAAAAAATGAAAACTCACTGAACGTAAAGATAAATATGCTTGAATATTCAAATTATACGTAATATATGTGCTGTGGTTCCATGAAATGGAACGTATCTGCACTAATGTGACGTTAAGAATAAGAAAAACCTCAATTTTGTTAATTATTGTCTATATAATAGTCTTTTTGCACGTGAGTTTTGTCCTGCCCACATGCATCTGCTAGACAGCTTTCATAGAATGGAATGTACCCAGGTATTAGAGACAGATACCTTTGAAAACATCATAATGGAATGGTGAATTAATGGATTGTAGATTACTGGTACATATCCACTGGCTACGGCGAAAATAATAAATAAGAGACAGAGGAAGTCATTAATTACTGGTGGTCGTTTCTAACTAAGAATTCACGTTGTCTGCAGGGGAAAGAAATTTTAATATTTGTGTTATTTTTATAATTATTTTTGCTGTAAACTGACAATGAAACAATTAACACAAAGCCGAAAAAGAGTTTCAAAATCCGCGTTGAAGATAAGTGTCTTACAGCAATATTATCTCAAATTTTTGGTCGTAAAATCCGCATATAAGGTTCTTTTGAGCTGCATATTGGCACAAACGTCAAGATTAGAATTTATTAGTGATGTTACGTAGGGGGTTAAGATTGGTGCAGGTGGTAAGGAGATACACGCAATTTGGTACTTGAAAAACGGATTGTCTCCGTGGATAAACGTCTGTGACACGTATGGACGTGTCTTGGCCAGATTAGAAGATTTTGAGTTGAAACTTAGTAAATGCGGCACTGCTACGATCTATTTGTTCTGTTCCTGAGATTATTTAGATGTTAAATTTTAGAGATATACTCCGATTTAAACACAGTGTCACTTCACGGTCACGAGCTGGAAGGAGAGGGGAACATTATCATCCAAATGGGAGCTCCAGTACCAAAATTTAAGTCATATCGAAGCTTCGGATTGGATGACTGTCTCCCTATCCGTCCAGCTCGTGACCTTGAAGTGCCACTGAGTTTAAATCCAAGTATATTTTACATGACACCACTGAACCTTTTTCAAAATTTGCTGAAAAATAGCTTCAATTTTTTTCTTTACACTTTTGACTCGATTACATATGAAAGTGTGTTTACAAATATTATACAGTTTCAATTTTGAAATTTTCATTCACATTTTCGAACATTGCATATTAAAACCTCTGAAATTTAGAAATTTCTGAAATTTCGAACCTGTCCTACAACTTCAGTATTGAAGCCAGAGATTTTTTGACAATGCAATTTATTGTAGACCTTATAGAAGTAATGTAATGCACAATTTTTTAAAAAAATATGAGTACTTGTTGAGTAATAACACTAGAGGTGGAAAGGTTTGGGCATGTCGCGAATTCCCACTGTTGTTTTTAGCTCCATCGCCTGACGTTGAGCCCCACTGCGCCACCCAGTACTGGAATCGCCGTCCCCTGTACGCTTCCTCCACTGACTGATCGCCTTGTTACGGCGGGCTGACTCGTCAGAATCGGAGGAGCATCGGTGCCGCTACTTAGGAAACTCTATTGTTACATTTGTTTCTGAGTCCGCGAGTTTCCGGTTCAGTTTGTTTTATTTGAACAAACTACCTGCAAAAGCACTGGAGACTCTTCCTTCTAATGTAGTGAAATTTAAAAATATACTTAATTCTATGTAGGTCATCATACTGAGACTTTTATCATTATTATTATTATTATTACTATTGTTATTATTATTATTATTATTATTATTATTAATATTGATATCATAATTATTAACACTTACTTGTTTTGATGTAACTTTTAAGTTATTGTTATTATTAGTTATATTTTTATAATCGTTATTATTATTATTATTATTATTATTGTTATTATTATTATTATTATTATTATTATTATTATTATTATTATGATCATGTCCCTTATACAGTGAAGTGAAGTGAAGTGTTAGAAAAGCTTATAAATCAACTTACAGATGACTCAAAATCAATCTCTAATTCTAATTGTAATTATATTTGTAAATATTCGTAATAGTTTTGTAATTGTCGTATATCTAGTTGTAATCATGTTTGCCACCGAGCATTAGCTCAAAGCGAACTTTAATAAATCTATCTATCTATCTAACTTTCTGGTGAAGGATGCGACTGTGCGTTGCATTGAAATGTATCACCTGCTTTTCTAAATATCATTCTATCCATAGTTCTCTAATGTAAATAACTCCATTGTCTCCTATCGCTTCCATTTGACAGCATCCAATTGTAGGTTTTCCTCGAAATGTAGACAATATTGATATTTTGTGTAACTAAAACGAACAAAACTGCATTATAGAATATAAATTATTACTCCCAGGTCATCTCAGGAGAGAATCAGGCCTCTTCTGCTTTAGAACAGTCTTTACACTCGTGTACCGGTCGAGGTAGCTCAGTGCATGAACTGATGTCTCTGCAGTGCCTCTGACCGGGAGGTCCTAGGTCGAGTCCCTGGAGGGGCAAGAGTTTCGACAATAGCTTATCAGCTAGGACGAATTCAGACGCTGACTGGAGGAAAATTCTAGCGGTCGGCTGCTCTGATCGGTAGTTTTCCATGGTTTCTCCGATCAACACCAGACGAATGCTGGAGCAGTGCCCTAACAAACGGACCAAGGATCGCGCGCGATCTTTCGTTTCTTTTTCCTTGTTCTATCCTCACACACTTACCCTAACATGCATTACACTACCACACATGCCGGGAGACCGGTGGGAAGCTTAGATCTTGTCCCGGTTGGGGCGGTTCCCCCGCTGGTGGGAGATACCTGGTTGAGGAAAAACTCACTAGCCGACGGTAGGCCTTAGAATACGCCGGATCTCGTCACCCAGAGGGGGAAGATCACCGCCCGATGAAAAACATGCACTCCACTTACGAGACTAATGATCATAGTAGTTGACATTCCCAGAATCACCAACCAAGTGAATCACCAAACAGTGAGACATTTAGATATAATTAAAGATATTGGAAAAATGATACATACATTCTTATTGAATCACTGATCATAAAAAACCAAACAGTTTTAATATTTAGTTAGTTGTTAACGAGTTATAAGTTAATAGTTGTATCGAATTAGAGAAGTCTTGGCCCATCACTTACTTATCGATGGGTAATTAAAATTCATGGTTGGGAGCAAGGAAGAGTCAGTATTTTTTGACAGTTAAATTTGTTAGTTCTGTTTATTAGATACTTATGCGACTTGTCCTCAACGATGCAACTACACTACCACATATTCCGGGAGACCGGTCGGGAGCTTAGAGCTTGTCCCGGCTGGGGCGGTGCACCGCCGGTGGGAGAGTCCTGGTTAGGGGGAAACTCCACTAGCCGACGGTAGGTCGGCGCCGGATCTCGCCATCCAGCGGGGGAAGATCACGGCCATCTTCCGAGACTACACTAACGGGACTAATGACCAGAGTAGTTGACGCGCCCGGAAACATGAATAAATCAATCAATCAATCAATCTCAACGATGCGACTTGTCTTCAACGAGTAGTGGTGGTAATAAATAAATGCGAGTATTTTCCTTCATCCTTAAGTATGCATGTAGTAAGCATGTATAAAGAACAATACTATCGTTGCAGGGCATAATGTGCGCTAAAATAATTTCTAATTACTTTCAATTGTTATTCGTGTACAAAATTATTAAGAGTATATTGTAGCCTTAATGCCAAAATGAATGTCACAATATACTTACTAATTTCAATGCATTGAAAACGTTTCTTACTTCCGTTGCTATGTGTGTCGTGTTTGCATGCGACACTTTGAAATCATAGGACGGATGTCGTGCTAGAACTTATTGTCTTGCTAATGTGCATCCCGTCATCTCAACCTCCTTTTGGATTCTATCTCTTTTCCGTTTCAGATCCTTCAGTTCCTTTAGCTTCTGTTTGCTTTCATTTATGCCTGTGTTGGAACATATCCATTGTTCATGAGCGAGGTAATGTTTGTGCAGAAAACTGTGAAAATATGCGTGACTCTTCCTCTTCAAATAATTTTACTTTCCCGGAAAAAATGAAAATAATTATGTATCTCTAGCTTTCTCGGATTTTCTAGACATGGTTTCCATCTGTACCAATATAAAAGGCAGCCATTCTGAATTTCATATTGGTGCATTCATGGAAAATTTTAGAAATAAAATTATATTTGTATTTATATTTAGTGCAAAACAATTAGTACGAAATTTAAAAAAATTAAAAATCGGACTTATTTACGTTACATGTGAATGAAATGTAATAAGTTCTCTTTTACTCCAAGCGTTTACTCCAAGAATCGTAATGTAAATTGTTGTTTGGTGATGTCATGAACTTTCCGCGACAAAATGTCGTAAGAAAAAGAGCCCAAAACTTCTATAATGAAATATTTTCTTTTTTCAGCAGAATAGTGCAGCATTCATTAGACAGTAGACAAATTAATCTCCATTCTAATACAATGTCTTATCATCTTTTGGAATAAGGGAATCAACAGTTTTCATTACGTATAATGGAGATGATATGTACACATCTTTAAAAGCTTATGAAGAGTAACTGAGAAGCACAACTCCAGGTTTTCTTAGTTGAAATGCGAAAAGATGTGCTTTAACTTTCAAGAATAATATCGAAAAAATTCTCTTGTGCCTGGTTCCTGCCATTTATCGAATTATTTCTCATTTTAAAGTAACGCATTTCAAATGTAATATTGATACTTGAAATTTTAGTTATTTTGTTTAAATTGACTTTCACATGTTTGATTAAATATTCAAATAAATTAATATAAAATTAAAACAGGAAAATGTTCTGTATGTTACGAACTAACGGAACTGAGTTATAGAGATTGATAATTCCCAGAATTCGAAGTAGCAATTGCACTGCTTTCTCTTTTTCCAATACTTTGTTCGTCAATTAAAGTCAACACCACTTCTTTCCCAGAATGATGATCCTGCAAAGCGAGCCAACCTGCATCATGCGCGAATGCCGTGCGCCTCCGGAGCAAACCCTTGGCGCCCAGCCGGGCGACAAAAAGCGCGCGAGGAAGACCTAGCGACCGGCTGCCCGGCTCGGCCACAGCGCATCGGCGTGCAGTGCCTAGCACGAGCGCACCCCGGCAAAAAGAGGGCGGGCGACGCGACGCCCCGAAAAATCACATGTTTTCGTCCAGCGGTCTCTTCCCCTCCCGCCTTGTCAGCACGTCTGTCGAGCGAAAGGCCTGCCATGGGCTGGCGAAGCCCGTGGCCGCCCGCGCTGTAGCTCTAGCGCGAGGATTCGACACTAGCTGTTCAGCTAGGTCAAATTCAGCTGCTGTCTGGAGGAGAATTCTAGCGGCCGGCTGCTCCGATCGGTAGTTTTCCGTGGTTTCTCCGATCAACGCCAGGCGAATGCCGGAGCAGTACCCTACCAAACGGGCCACGGACCGCGCGCGATCTGTCCTTCCTCTTCCTTGTCCTATCCTCTCCCCTTACACACACACTTACACTAACATGCACTACTCTACCACATATTCCGGGAGACCGGTCGGGAGCTTAGAGCCTGTCCCGGCTGGGGAGGTGCCCCGCTGGTGGGAGAGTCCTGGTTAGGGGGAAACCCCAGTAGCCGACGGTAGGTCGGCGCCGGATCTCGCCATCCAACGGGGGAAGATCAGCGCCATCTCCCGAGAAAAAAACATGCACTACACTAACGGGACTAATGACCAAAGTAGTTGACGCGCCCGGTAACACGAAGAATCAATCAATAAATCTAGCGCGAGGAGAAACGGTGACGTGGTGAACTGCGTCTTGGTGTTCCTGATTGTGTTGAGGACTCTAGTAGTGGTGGTGGTTGGGGTGATGGTGACGATTACGGTGATGGGTGCGAAGGTGACGTTGGTAGGTATGGTGATGGGGACGGAAGTTGTGATGGTGACGGTATTGATGACGGAGGAAATTCGCGCAGGTATATCGTGATCCCTGGTATGTTTTTCCCTTGCACTTTCTGTGTGCTAGTGGTCCGGGAATGTTCTTTCCTTTTTGTGTCATGCAAGCTTTCGAAGCTGAGAGATATTACGTCGACCTGTTACTTTGCCCAATGGATGGTCATGTTCAGAAACCCGGAACATAGTATCAGCTGATTGTAGAAAGTATTCTCGAAGATCTCTCGCCTTAGAAATCTGTTTACTGATGAATATTTTTGTAAAACTAAAAGAAAAGGAATATTAAATCAGTTCATTGAAAACCAATTAATCTGCATCATTTACTTTCAAATATCCGCGTGGCGCTTCCAGCGGCTATATTGTATTTGTTATTTTTTCCAAGGAAATTCGAAATAAAAACTTCGAAAAGAAAAGGTTGTTGGCTAGCTCATATATCCTCGGACATGAAAAATTATCAATAGAAATAGTATTTTTAAAATGTTTGTTTCCTTACAAAATTAGGTTTACTTAACATGATGAATCATGTTCTAAGGATTTATGTCATGTCGGAAACGTGTATATTCATTCACAGAGTTTCACCACTTAAGTGTCTTGATATACTGGAGATTTCTACAAAAAAACATATTTTGTAGATTTCTCCCAGAATATTTCTAGAGGATTCGGAAAAGAACGTGATAGAAGAAAGTTGCTGAATTTGGACCGCCGCCTAAATTGTATTGTACACATATTCCTCTACGTAAGAGCATTTTCACCATACAAGTTGGCTATAATGATTGTGGATCCTCTAATGGAATTGTTAGTCACTATTTCGTGAATAGCAATTTAATGAGGATTAATATTGCAGTGTTTTCCTAGGGGGTCTCTCTATTTTCGTGCTCTATATCATAAGTCAATGCCTACAGAGGGAGAAAGTAATTGTAACTGATGGTATTCCTGTTACTCAAGAGAATAAAACCAAGTTACGAAGTTACGTTGTTTCGAAGCAACCGGGGTTACGTTAGTTGTCGAGGTACAATTGTTTTTGCTGAAAGGTCGAATAAGTAATTTGTATGTGGAGTTCGTATTATACTAGAACGTAAAATGTAATCATTTCAAGAATAATAAATGAATAATCTATTGAAAGGCTTTTAATCTACAATAGTAACATATAAGTTTCGCGTTACAAATAATTTTATTTCATTGACTGACGAACACGCATAATAAGACTAATGTTGCGTTTGCAATAGTTGTGCAACGTTTTCTGATTCTTGTATTTGAACCTTGCACCAAGGAGGTCCGGGTTCGTTTCCCGAATAACCTCGTGTGAAATTTGTTCCGAGAAAACGAGCTTGACTGCTTCATAGGGGCCAGCCCCATATATATATATATATATATATATATATATATATATATATATATACATATATATATACGCCCTGTCCATGTGTGGGTTGCCGTGCTTCTTAGCTGTGAGGGAAGCGAGCATCAAAGTAACTTGAAATGCGCGCTCAATGCCGGCAGCGGATGTTACCAAAGTTATGGACAGAGTTCCCTAGTGCAGGATGCAGACAGAAGTGACGCAACTCAGGTGCGCCCCAAAAATTCTTCTTTATGGTGGAGGCAAGCGACCGAAGAGGTTGCTGAGTGACGTGAGATGGAATTGTGGAGGAGTGCTGTGTTGTCGGTCTCAAGTAGGATGTGGTTCTTCACTACAAATATGAGAGGAGCTAAGTGAATTGATAATCTATGTACTTGAGTTGGTTGTGGAACCTTTAATTCATGAGGAGAGGTTGTGTAGTGTTCGAGGTGCGTTGCAGGATTAAGGACTGTCGAATTCATGGCCTCACACATGTTACTATATTATGAGGGTATACTGAAATGTTTTGCACACATACCGGTATACCGCGAAAGAGTGACTTGCAGCAACGCGTCTTGTGGTAGGGGGAAGAACCATTTCCTCTGTCGGGGTGGCCCAGGTTTCAGTTCGGTGAAGTCTTCCATTTCGTTTTGAAAATCGGAAGTATGGAGACGTGTGGAGACGTGTTCGAGTGCTGTGTCAACGCGAGTGAATCAGCTTGCTATTATCGAATTTTTAACTGCTGAAAAAGCTATTCCTACAGAGATTCATCGTCGTTTAAAGACTGTTTATGGTGACGATGCTGTTGATAGGGCTACCGTACACCGATGGGTAATTAAATTTCGTGTTTGCGAGCAAGGAAGAGCCATTATTTTTGATGAACCACTCGTCGGCCGTCTCACAGACGAGAACAAACAGTGTCGATTGGAATGCTGCGAGCAACTTTTGCAGCGCAACCGTGACGAAGGAGACGACTTTCTTTTGAATATTGAGACGGAGAAAGAGTCATAGAGCCGACCTTGATGGCCGAGGTGGCTAAGAGCGAGTACCGACTCAGCGCTTCGGTCCGAAGGGTCGCGGTTCGAGTCCCGCCTTGGGCATGGCTGTTTGTCCCTTGACTTTGTGTGTGTGTTGTCACGGAGGGCCTCGCGTTCTGCTGACCCCAGATCAGAGGAGTCCGCAAGTGTTTGTCTAGTGTATGGTCGAATATGCGTCCCTTCGGGATGTAAAGGGCAACCGGCTGTCGGCTGGATAAAAGCCCTAGGAAAAAAAAGAAAGAGTCATAGATACATCATTACGACCCAGAAGAGAAGAGGCGGAGCGCTGAATATTGACGTCCGTCTTCTCCACAGCTGGAAAAATTCAAAAACACAAGCATTCAGAAAAATAGTTCTTTTGACTGTTTTGGGATGCTAACCGAACGCATGTGACCGAGTTTCTGGAACAAGATGTAACGATAACTTCTACTCGATACATGCAGACTCTAAAACACCTGGCGCCAATAAGCTTGCAACATGAAGACGCTCGTCCACACACCTTGTGCGCGACTGCAAAAGGCGGATACTCAGCGAAACCTGAAGTTTAAACCCATTCCACACCGTCCTTACTCTCCCGATCTCGCACCTTGCGATTTTCATTTCTTTCCTCTTCTCAAGAGAGACCTCAAGGGTAATCATTACACCTCGGATGATGACGTGAAGGCAGCTGACTAGTCCTGAATGTTGAATGTTGTCCTGAAGTTGGCAACATTTCTCAGTGACGGAATGAAGAAACTTGTTTGTGAAATGTGTTAGCCTTAACGATGACTATGTAGAAAAATGAATATATGATTTTGAAGTTAAGAACGTGTGTGTCCTTTTTGTCTGATCTTGCTACTATTTTTATTCGTGTTCTACAAGCATGTCTGCATAACATTTCAGCCTACCTACGTATATCAATCCTTTGGAATGACAAGGTACCAACATTTTTAATACATTTCATGCAACCGACATATTTAATACATTTCATAATAATAAAAAGTGACAATTACAATTTTAGTATGGTGTAAGTATTATTTATCTGAAAACGTATAATGAACTTTTCATTATCGTGGTACGAGACCTGGTACTTGTACTTCCAATACAAGCGGTTTCTAACAGCGAGAGCGCTATGCGATGTCTCATCTCTTCCCACAGAAACACGCGCCCGCTTGCACCTCTGCGGAGTGGCACGCCCGGGCTGCCTCGCAATGCACCGTATTGTAAGGAAAGAGGCTGAAGTGAACGCAGCGAAGGAGCCCTGCTGCGTCCATACTTGGCGCATGCGCGTCGTGTGTAGGCCAGCGCCTTCTGTCGCTGCCTGACCTCTCGGAACACTCCGATTTCCTCTCACATGCCAGCCGCTTAGTGCCGCTTAGAGCTTTGTTGATGAGTTTTAATTTTAAATCAGTATGCTGTGAATTATTAGTATTACTTTATTTTTTATATTTAAATCTGATTTTAAGTTAATATTACGACAGATACATTGAATAAATTACTACGTGCCCCATAGAAAATAGACAAATTTTCGACAATGATCGACCTAATTTTATGTTGAGTATTGTTGTACATTGTGGTGGCGAGAAAATGCACGAAAATTCAATCATTTGTGGTATGATGTACAAATAATAATGGTGGGACGATTTCTTTGAAGTAATATACTTTAGTGGTGAAAATCATACGACCAGTCATGAATCTAGACGCGCTTATTGAAATGAAATACTAGTTGGTAGATGTGTACGTGGCCATTTTTTTGTATTGTTCCAATCACACACCAGGGGAACCTAATAATTTTAGTGTGTGCTATGGTGCAACCAAAGAATATGAAAAATTGAACGGTCATGTGTTCGGTGACTACTTAAAAGTCAGAACGCATTAAAATCGGATCTGTTGCTGAGCACGTGAGGTGAGCTGTTGAGTCACCGTTGGCGGGACGTGGGCCCGGGACCGGCCTAACCTGCCTCAACGTGGTCGCAGTGAAGTGCGGTCATGGCGGGCGAGTGGCCAGGTGGGCGCGTGGACCGGTTGCGCGGGGGATTGTTTTTGTGCAACACATATACTAAGTCATTCACCTGAGATTGGCTAACAGGTTTACGAGTCTGATGATGTTAGAATGACACCCAACGAATATAATAGTGGTTTATCATTACATGTGTGAAATATGTTCCATTGTGTGATTCTAGGCATAAAAATGAATGATATTTATAGTGCTCAGAGTATGCATGGGTAAAGCTTGAATGCAATGCGACTGCTTTTACTTAATCCGCTTATTGGGGTTGGCAGAAGAATATTAATTTGGTCACCTCTAGAAAGTGTCATACTTTATCTCATGGATATCAGTATATTTGTAATTAAAATATTACTTCTATATTAAAATGAGATAAATAATGTAATAGATTAAATTAGATATACTACAATATTAAATAACGATGTTCCAAATACAAGTTACTTTAGCCAACCTAGGTAAATCTGCAAATTCAAAATCAGAATGCGTACACGCTTCCCTTAAGATGATTTTCGAGCCCCAGACATATTTCAAAGTCAGAACTATTCATAAAATACAAAAATCAAAATCTCTCAAAGAATTCAGAGCTTCTTTGGACAAAAAAATCCAGTCGAAACGATAAGTAACTAAAATAAAACAAATAGCATTTGCCATCAGGCACATTCTAGGCTACAGTTACCTACAAATGTATGTATGACATGCCCCATGTAATCGACATTGATTCCACAAAGAGGAGTGTATGAGTAGGTACGAAATATTTACAGGCACTTCTTCAGAATTTGACGCAGAGTCCTAGCAAAGTTTGGAGAATATTAATACAACACATATTTGGAAAATAAATAATTTAAATAATATGGTGGTAGATGCACCACGATCACCTTTCGCCTGTCCCTAAAAGACAGGTTCCTAATATATTCCGCCAGAGGCGAGCAGCGGTGAGGTAGAACCGAATGCCCGATCTCCATAAAAGGTGTCAGGGCACATCTACATGTTTTTACACACATAAGGTTTTTGTTCTGTTAATTTTGTTGCAACTCCACTAAATGGGGCTGGAACATAAGATTGCCCATAATTTTAAATTTAATTTCCATTAAAAATGAGCTCCCTTGTTGGATTTCATTGTTGCTGGGCGTTGTGTGACGCAGAGCGAGGCCGACTTGGCCTAGTCGAGGACAGGACAGGCGGCGCAGGAAGAGAGACGCAGGGAGAGAGAGAGAGAGAGAGAGAGAGAGAGAGAGAGAGACAGCCATAGACGAACAGATATAGACGGACGACAGACATAGATGGACAGAGAGAGAGACAGACACAGACAGCTAGACGAGACAGGCGCAGACGGTCAGAGAGACAGTCGAAGAGAGAGAGAGAGAGAGAGAGAGAGAGAGAGAGAGAGAGAGAGAGACGGAGAGAGAAAGACAGAGGGAAGGAAAAAGAGGGAGGAAGAGGGAGATGAGAACTTTCACCGACCGCGTTTCGGAGAATGATATTCGAACACTGCCACGCTGATTAAGTCCACGATGTTGCCGTTTCCGCAAAAAGGATGGTAGAGTGGTGAGACAACCACTACAGAGAGACTTTTTGAACGCTCTGTATATATATATATATATATATATATATATATATATATATATATATATTGTAACCTTTGAGGCATTGCCACAAACCCCACAACGCCCACGCAGGATCGGAGATGTGAAGATCGAAGGAATACCAGAAAGCCGATTACAGATCGCAAATGCGCTACCTATTAGTTGCGGCCTGAAGCGCGGCGGCGGTGTACTTCCGCATTATGGGCAGCGCGGCAGGGGTGCACCGGTACGTCACGTAACCATTTAAACGACGGAGCAGCGAAAAAAGGCCCTTCTTGTGTGAGACGCCGAGGTGAGAGGTCGAGTAAGATAGCGGGGTAGTTGTTGGAGAGAAGCCGTAGTAGTTATTGAGGCGTTAGGAAGTGGGAGAAGTGACATAGTAACGAGGCTACGTGATTTAAGTAGAACACTGTGTGAGACGGTTGTAAGAACTGTGAAAAGTTAGGACGAAGCAGAATAGTGGCCGCCACTGCGGAACTGTGCGAGTGTTAAAAAACATTAGTGAAACGACACGCCAGCTAGCACACGCAGAGGGACTGGGCAATACGCGTACGCGTGTCGCAAGGTAGGCGGGCGAAATTAAGACGAGACGTGTATCTGGTAGCGGGCGTTAAGAAGACTGGTCCGTGGATCTGGTGGCGGGCGCAAAGACGACTGGTCCCTGGATCTGGTGGCGGGCGCAAAGAAGATCGGGTGGCCTTCGGAGCGGCACCGAAGTGGGCTACGTGGCAGGAACGCGAGCGGCGGCACGGCTGGATTTAGGTCTGGGTCAGTAACGACGCAGCGGGGCGGTCCGTAAGCCAGGGGCTGGGGGCAGCTGTGGAGGTAACCCAAATTTGCATAAAACTGAAGTGGGGAGATAGGAACTAGGAAGGTAGTATAAGCGCAAGAAACCAGAATACTAAATCTTGCAAGTTCGCCTTAAAACTGAGAAACGGCGAAGTATTTGATATAACCTCGTACGCCGGTGGTACATTTCATTCAGAAGCAGTAGTAAAGATAGTTAATTTGTGTTTCTCATTTTGTGTATGTAATTATTGACAAGGAAAATTTTGCATGTGAATAGCAGTAAGATCTGTGATAATGTGTACTGGTAAATCAATCCAGGAAGTGTAGGAAAAGTTAAATTTCATTAATTAATATTGGTCAAACAAGAACTCCGTGCACGGGTGTTATAAGGTAAATGATCGCAAGTTAGGTGAAGAGTGAAATTATTAAGCAAACTTTTTTTTTTGCAATTTTTCTAAGAGATATTACCACTAGTGGATTTGCATTCGTCCTAGCGCGCAGTTAACAATTTGGTATTTTTTTGTTCTCCTCTTTTCTGTGACAGTATAAAGGGTTTTGTGCAATACTTTCTAAGAATAGATTACTGTTTTTACCTAATTCTGTGTCTGGATGTATGTCTTTCTCACACCCCAAAGATCCTGCCCCCTGAGATATTCAAAGCTCGAAAGAGCATTCGTTCCGACGACTGCCACGGTAGCTGATGGCGTTAGAATATATATATATATATATATATATATATATATATATATATATATATATATATATATATATATGATTTTCCTTATCATAGGAAAATCTGAACATGAAACTCGAATAGCAGTTCACAAGCTAAGTCAGATTCCTCATAAATATGATATGAAAATTTCACCAAATAAAACACAAGTGATGGCATTCAAAGGACATGAGCCTTTAAGAGTGAAGATAATTATATATGGCAAAATAATTGAAGAAATTAATGAATTTAAATATCTTGAATATCATTTTAATTATATTAAATCAAGAGATATGGAAATAAAGCTGAACAATTTCCCATACTTCTGTGGAACGTTACAACGAACACTAAGGCATAATGTGCAATAAGAAAACCTACTTAGATTTTACAAAGTTATTGCATTGCCATTACTGCTTTATGGATGCGAGAGCTGGACATTAACATCGCATTAACAAGCTGCGAAGAATTGAATCTGCAGAAATGAGATTTCTTCGTTTTGTGGCAGGATATTTACTATTATACCAGCAATATCTATTTATCTATCTCTATGGTACATTTATATATAACAAATCTGCCTCTTTTTCACCTTCCTCTGCATCCCTACTTTCATTTATCATGCACAAACATTCATTGACGATTCATACACATGGCATAAATGTCCGCATCTATTCAAAGTTTATACACACTTAAACTGAACTGGCATAGATGTGGACGAGGCCTTGTCTCCTAGACGAAATGATATGGTGGAACATATTTGGAGTTTGCATTAGCTACAGATATTTGCTTATTAGGAAACATAAACAGCAACGAGTTTCAAGACTTTCACAAATCAACTTAGATTTACTCCCTCCTATCTCTGACAATATCCCATTCGTGATCGTTGTAAGTTTCCAGGTGAATGGGCGCACTAATTTGCACGTTCCATGAATATTTTATCTGTGTTCGAAGTAGGCTTGCATTTATGGCTTCAGGCTTGTATATGGTTATGTAGGAATCCCAGAATTTAATCGAAAATTTATAAGGGAGGCCACGCCCCCCTCGCTTGCCTATGATCTCTTATGTGGATGGGGAAGTGCAAAATAAGCAACAGTGTATACTTAAAATAATTGCCATAATTTTTACAAGCTTTTGTATCTCTTAAGGGGTGAAACCAAGGAATGAAAATTCGTATAAGAAAGTGATTAAGACTGCACAGTATAATGTTTTACACGCCGATTTCGGTTTCCATCATTTGAGAACATAGAAAGAGGAGTGTCCCTTAAGTCACACATGATAGGTTTCTGTTACAACGAAACATTTTTTAATGGAGATTTTCTTTCCAGCGAGTGCAGAAAGAGCAATGAGTTAGAGCGGACCTTCACGTCCTTTCATCTCATGAATATCCTGTGCGCCATGCGTGGAATCCATCGGTTGCCATGCAACGAGGCGCTGGCGGTCGAGGGCCCCGCGCGGCGCCCTCCAACGGCGGTGGCCTCCAGCAGCCCCGCTCTCGCCTGGGCCCGTTTGCTCCAAACCGCTTCATTCCAACGCTCTTCGGTCAGACCTGCATTGTCCCAAGCCGCTTCGCCCCGACATGCTCCACCCCACTTCGCCCCATCTGGCTTCACCCCATCTGGCTTCGCCCCATCTGGCTTTGCCCCAACTCACTTCGCCCCAACTCACTTCGCCCCAACTCACTTCGCCCCAACTCACTTCGCCCCAACTCACTTCGCCCCAACTCACTTCGCCCCAACTCACTTTGCCCCACTTCGCCCCAACTCACTTCGCCCCAACCTGCCTCGCTCCAACTCGTTTCGCGCAACCCGCTTCGCCCCGTTTTGCTTCGTCACAACCCACCTCCACTTGATGTTCTCCCGACCAGCTTCTATCCGACCAATTTGTCCCCGCCCACTCGTTCAAATTCATTGCTTCTCTACTCAGCTCGCCCAGTCCTGCTTCGCCCTCAGAAGATTCTCCCCGATCCATTGCGCCCCCACCGCTTTGTGTCGACCGTCATCGTCCTCCCCTGTCTCACCTCGATCCCAATCGCCCCCCTCGGCTTCTCAAACTCCCTCCTCCACATTCCCCTGCTATGCCGCGCGTCGGCGGTAAACTGTGTGCGGCTCCGGTGTGTGGACACGAGAGCGTCGCAAGAGATGCAGGAGTTGGCAGTGGCGGAGTGGGGAGGGGAGCGAAGAGCAGTTGGTGGAACGCCGTCATCTCCGGCAGGCGCCGCTGCGTTTCAATTACGTCAGACGGTTTACTTTTCCTCGCAGCCGCCTTCCAGAGGGTGTAATCCTCTTCTGAGGTTATCGGACCGGGGAATTTACTTTTACTGTCTATCAGCTGTCTGGCCGGTTCTCTCTTTGAATATCACTCCACTCGACATGACGAGGCGAATATAAGCGTATTATTATAAACGAAGTGGAGCAGGCTCTTATCGTTATGAAGAGATAAAAATGTTCCGTGGGAGAGTTCAGTTTTTCTTTCCTTACCCCACGATTGCACTCGTGGAGAAGGCGACGGAAATGAATACGTAATACTGAGAGTTGTCTATAAGCCGCTTAGTGCCTTGTTGCGTCCCTTCTCCTGTCCTCGGAAAAGTGATTATGTTGTGATCGTTGCCTCTCGTCTGTGTTGGTGGAGTGGTAGGTGCACGATTTCTGGAGGTATGTTACATAAGACTATGTCTATAAATGTGACTGATCTGCTCTGTAGCGGAAGATTCGGGGAAGGATGGATATCGTGAAATATCTTCAAGCTGGTACTTCAGTTCAAACGCTCGATAATTTTAAGAATGTAAAACTGTAATTAAAGGAACATTGTCTAATTTTCATAAGTGTCTCTGATACTTGGTTGTATGGGAAATCTTAGAACGCTCTTCATAAATTCGTTTTAAACATTTATTGAATTTGATGCGAAGTCTTTAATGTGTTTAATCATATTTCAAGTTACAATCTACAAGGAAGCTGTGAGGCAACAGTTATTCGGGAAAATAATTGAAGCATAAACAATACGAATTATGTGCACACACGTGTAAGCGCAAGACGGTTGACCTTGTAAAGCAGGTCTTGGAGAGTATACCCTACATTATCTGACATTTCTCAATTAAACCAATAAATTTACATATTGAACATTTCCCTCTGAATTTATGTTATTGTAAAATTCTATGGAAATAATCTGGAGAGAGAGAGAGAGAGAGAGAGAGAGAGGGAGAGTGCATGAGAAAGAGAAAGAGGGAGAGAGAGAGGGAGAGAGCAGGAGAGAGAGGGAGAGAGAGCAGAAGAGAGAGAGAGAGAGAGACAGAGAGAGACCTGGCAGGTTCGTTTATAAGGTTCCAAATCAAGAACAAAATCCTCATTAAACATTTTTTTGGCAAATAAATTTACATTTTTCTGCCACTGTTGATGCGAACCACTGTGTATATAAAAGCAAGTGTTAAACGTCCTGTGGGTAAACTCTTTTTATTTTTTGAGTAGGAGTTCTGGAGCGTAACTCTGTCGCTTACCCTGTGACGGTGAGGGAACGTCTGAGGGCATTAGGGTTATAGCTTGCACCTGTGTCCTAAAAACGGGATGTTTATGCAAACCGCCAGCAGCTCTGCCGATTTGCCTGGTTGCTGTTAGGAGACGCGTATTTCTTGCTGATTTGTGGAAATTGATCCTGTGCGATTGTGGTGAACCAACAAGCGCTTTCAAAACAGGAACATGAATGTATGAATGTGCAGTATCTTGTCCCAATTATTTGTACTTCTACGGATATTGTTCCCACAATAGTTCCTTGAGTTCGCTATGATCAAAGTACAGGAGTTCAGGAACATTAAAGACGTTAATTGCAAGAGAGTGATGTTTGGTATTGACTAATAATGTTATGTTAGGGTTTAAGAAGACAAATTTGTACTTCATTGGATTTCAAGGTATGCACATTATTTTAATAAATCCTGTAATATTAAACAAAACAAAATTATATTTAGAAGAATAATTTTAAGTTTTGGTAAAAAATATTCATTCATTTTCTGTGCATGTCTCTTAAGTACTGCCTTCATATAGTGAACGGATTGCCAAGGAAGTGTTTTCATAACTCCCCTCTTTTTGGAGCCTCGCACCTTCAATCTTCTTTTCAGTAAAATGATTCAAGTGCTTTATATTTGTTAAGGAGTTATGCGTTGTTCAGTTTTGGTTTTCAAAGTACTGGATGCTATTGTTACCCATTATTATGATGGATGATATTAATGTGAAAAGATTCCGCAAAAAATACTCAAAGTTTAGAAAAATTGTACATGACCTTATTTAAAAATCTATCTTTAAGAATATGATTTCATTAAGAGGGAAATCTCTATGTTCATAATTGTAGTTGTAGGAAGAAGCCGAAAATATCGTGAACTTTGAATCCTTATACCATACCAATAACATTAGTATATTATACCCATTCTTAATTTTCTTAGTTCACCAATAAAAAATTGTCTTAATTTAATAGAGTTATTGCGTTTTATATTTTAACTGGGCGACCGGCGAAGGTGACTAGAACATCAACTGATGTCACTGCTGTGCCTCTGACCAGGAGGTCGTAGGTTCAAGTCCCGACGGTGGAAGGATTTTCGGCACTAGCTCGGCAGCTGAGTAGAATTCAGCCGTTGTCTGCTGGAGAATTCTGGCGACCGCCTGCTCTAATCGATAGTTTTTCGTGGTTTCTCCGATCAATATCAGGTGAGTGCCGGAGCAATACCCTAACAAACGGGCCACGAACACGATCTTTCCCTCCTCTTCATGTTCTTTCCACGCTCTTACAAACACTTCCACTCACATGCAATACATTTTCACATTTGTCGGGGGACTAGTCACAGCTTGTCTCAGCTGGGATGGTGCCGTAGTTGGTGGGAGATACCTGGTTGGGGATAATTCCTGCTAGCCGACATAGGTCATCGGATCTCGCCATCCAGCGGAACATGACCCTCACCTCCCGCGATAAAAACATGCCCTATACTTACGTGACTCATTACCCGAGCAGTTGATGCGTCCAGAATCACTAATCAATCAAGCAATTAATTAACTGTGCGAAACAACTGTTTAGTACCCAGAGAATAACTCTAACGTTTATTGAAAGTACTGAAAACAGTAATCTTCAATGAGAATGTTCTGATGTGGGCATAAAAAGCTTACAAACAAGGATAACAAACACATAAGAAACGAGCCATTCTCCATGAGATGTCAAAAGAGATTGCTAGTGAGAAATAAGTTTTAAACGTTAAGGATATTTCATACTTGATTTTCTAGGATTTTCATTTCCATCTTATTAAAGCAAACAATGAGAAGAATGTTTAGAAATATTCGAAAAAATATCGAAAGTTTCAAGCTAATATTTTCAAACACAATTCAAAATGCCACAACTGTGAAGAGTTACGTGTACAACTTTCACTTATCTAATATGCAAGTTAAGAACAAAGTTATGTTTTGAAATCTTCTTGGGTAAGAATAATTCTCAGATTTAGTCAATTAAGTCACGTATTTTCAAAGTACCTTACAGTTTTTTCTCTTGTAATGAAGATCTTGACATTTTAACAAGAAAATAATTAGCAATAAATTATTTTATGACTACATCATTATTCTCGCTCTTTAACGACCATAAATGCTTGATCATAATGGTTCACAATAAACAAATTAACAATGAATGAAAATGTGCAAATTTAAGTGATGGGTAGCACTGGAGTTTCTTTAGCCAATAATTTGTAATACATTTTGTGTCTTATTGATCAAGCAATGGATCACACATACCGCAGCATTCCCAGACGAATAAAAAGCATGCTACGTCAGCGCATCCTATTAGTTGCGTTACTAGAGTCCTTGTGTCTGAAGCTTTGCTGCCCCAACTATACCTTATTCCTTCCTAGGTCTTTTATCCAGCCGACAGCCGGTTGCCCTTTACGTCCCGAAGGGACACATATTCGACCATACACTAGACAAACACTTGCAGGCTCCTCTGATCTGGGGTCAGCAGAACGCGAGGCCCTCCGCGACAACACACACACAAAGTCAAGGGACAAACAACCATACCCAAGGCGGGACTCGAACCCGCGACCCTTCGGGCCGAAGCGCTGAGTCGGTACTCGCTCTTAGCCACCTCGGCCATCCAGGTCGGCCTATGCCTTATTCGAAATGCTATATAAGGATCACATATTTGAGTTGGAATACGTGCAGCATGAAATTGCAGCGCGTCCTACCTGTTGTGTTAGCAAGCGGCGGGCGGAGGCGCCAGCGTCGCGGAGCGTGGAGCGTGGCGAGCGTGGCGAGCGCGCGAGGCGGCGACGCGGTGCGCTGGAGCGTCGGCGGCGGAGTGCGAGGCGCGAGGCGCGGAGGCTGCCGCGCGTGGGCGGCGGCGGTGGCAAGGCGGCAAGGCGGGGGCGCGGAGCGGGACCCTGGGGGCCGCCGTCCAGATCCGGGGCCCTGCTGGCGCCGCATCACCAGCGGACACGCGGGGGCGGGGGCGTTGGGAGGAGGGGGGCGGCGGTGGCCGCGAAATGATGATGACTCCATCCTCCACTTCCAAAGGAAGATGACGTGTGTGACGGGAGATACAGTGTGTGGCGGGGGATGCCGTATGTGGCCGGCTGAATCGGGTAAATGAGGTGACGGTGGGCCGGCCCTGTGAGCGCCTGAAGGCATAGCGTGTTGTGTATATCGCGAGTGGAATAGGTAGGGAGAGCGCAGGGGAGCGTGGAGTGGTGGAGAAACTCTTTGTTTTTGTGCGGGCCACGCCCCAGGCCGGAGAGTGGGCGCCGAGGGCACGGCTGAGGTTGATCTCGGTCTCCTGCGGTTGATAAAATTTCGTGAGCGATAAAACTTGCGTAGGCGCTTGTTACTGGGTTCTGATCTTATTGCGCGAAATTTTTCAGGTTATCTCGTACGATTGTGCGACTAAGGAGAGCATACGTATTGTTATCTACAAAAACTTTCTAAAAATCATTTCAGAACACTGTCCACATTCTGAGTCAGTCTGAGTCAGACGCATTTCAAATTCATCAATAACAAAATGCAAATATGTATCAAACGCAAATAAAAAAATGTGTTGAACAAATACTAGAGATTTAAATGCTACGATTGAAAATAAATATTGTGAAGATATAGTATAAAATATGTAATATTTAACGTGAAATATTATTTTTAGAGCTCGGAAATTTGGAAATTAGTTCTCCTTTTTCCTAAACGTACGTATGTACAGAGTAATATACGTAGTATAGAGAAAGTTATGTTATACTGCACCAAAATCCGGCGATTTTTCGACATGTACAACCTCTTTTAATCTTGTGGTAAATTACTCCAACACGTTATGTAGTCAAATTTCAGAAATGTTCGGTCCTTGATACTGAAAAAGTTTTCTTTTTCCAAAACATCCCACCGTCCGTCCATCCATCTGTGACCACCACGAGCGCCTAATCCATAAATAGTTTTTTTTCAAATCGGATATTGCCCAGTTGATCTGGCTCGAATCGAAGCGCTGTGGTTTAAAAAAAAGTCTTTAAAATTTGGGGATACTTTACATTATGCTTTTGCAAATTTTCTCAAAAATGACTCCAATTTTTTTCTTTAAATTTCATGTAATAATAGAGTAATACACACTTCTAAAGTTGGCATAGGTCTGATTTCCGCTGTTAACTTTGAATTTTCGATAAATTGCAAAAGTTTGGATATTTTGGCGTCTTCCTATAACTAGAAAATTGAAGATATATATTTTCTTCAACTGAAATTTGTCGTCCATAATTAGTTCTTTCATTAAGGTCATGTACAGTTTTTGAAAGTTTTATTAGTTTTCTGACAATACTGCGTGCAATATGAGCAATTTAAAAAAATGACGAAAACAAGATTTTCACAAAAACGGCTCCAACTTTTTCTTCACACTATTGGTAGAAATAATGTACTTAGCTAAATGTACTATATTATATAACTAAATGCCATTCCTCTATATTCTTTTGTTTTTCAAAAATTATAAAAATATTATTTATTTATTAGCCTCTCGCGTCATCGTTAATATTTACATCGGCGGCAATTAGTTCACAGTATTGCATTTAGGATTATGTGCATTAAACGATGTCTTATAAAAGTTAATTTTCTATTTTGCTTTCGCGCAAACGGCAGGATTTTCGACACTAACTTCTCAGCTAGGTCGAATTCTGTCACTGTCTGGAGAAGAATTCTAGCGGCCGGCTGGTCTGAAGGGTATTTTTCCGTAGTTTCTCCGATCAACACCAGGCGAATGCCGGAGCAGTACCCTAAAAAACGGACCACGGACCGCGCGCGATCTTCCCTTCTTCCTTGTTCTATCCTCCCTCTTACACACACACTTACACTAATATGCACTACACTATCACACATGCCAGGAGACCGGCCGGGGACTCAGAACTTGCCCAGATTGGGGCGGTGTCCCATTGGCGGGAGATACCTGGTTGGGGAAAACCTTGCTAGTCACCGGTAGGTCGGCACCGGATCTCGCCATCCAGTGGGGAAGATCACTGCCACCTCACGATGAAAAAACCTACACTACACTTACGGAACTAATGGCCTCAGTAGTTGATGCACCTGGAATCACTAACAATTAGGGATGGGTCCTCTATACTTTCGATACCTCGATACCCTCGATATTTGAGTGTTATCGATAGCGATAGATACTTTCGGAAAATGACTCGATACTTTTTCGATACTTTTAATCATTTATGCCACTCCACATCTCTTCTGATTTTACGGAAGAATTGTCTTCCTTACATTTCTCTTTCTCCTATTTTTCTTCTGTTAGCAACAAGGAAGTGACCGTTTGTTCGGATTCACCACTTACAGTCGTTGAAATTACACAACGCTACAACGTCCGAGCGCCGTGCCCCGCTCTTTATCCCACTCGCGTCTATCACCATCTCTTGAGATAGCACGCAATTCGCGACCAATTCAGCTTTGGGAAACTCTTCCATGTGAGCTTCCGGCAATCTAGTGACGACAGGCACGAATAGCAGTTCTCGATGACAGCGTTTCTTCCCGGGATACTCTCCTCCTCAGCCCACCGCGGAGGCATCTGACGGAGCTCTTGAGTTCAGTTCTGTATTTTAAAAGACCGATAGACGATTATTTTATAATGTTGCATCGGACATTGGAATTGTTGCAGATCGTACAAGTGAAGCGGTAGAAGTTATTGACCCATGGCCAGTCCTGTCAAGATCATCACGTTTCAACACAAATCAAGCAACACTCATTGTTTTTTGGCCCCAAACAACAAATTTAAATCAGGAGACAACTGTTCAAAAGCAATAGCAATAACAAGAACATTTGCTTACATGATACCCAAAGATCAGTATTAATGAGGACAATAGATTCAAGGAATTAATGACACATCTTGAACCTAGATACACCATGCCCACAAGAAAATTAAAAACCCTTTTATCACGATTTCGATTCTCCGATATTTCAAGAGTTAAAAGAAATAAATCACTGTATATGATTTCGAATAACTCATTTTCATTATCTACATTAGAAATTTAAAATTAGACAAGCATGTATTGTTTAGAATTTTAATTCATTTAATTTATTTTGTATGCATCCTCAAATACAGAACCCCCGAAAATGCATTGACAGGTGGTCTCTTTATAGGAATATTCTGAAGAATGACTACGAAATATCATGGTGTGTATACGAAACCACAGCACAAACGGATGAATGAAATGTGCGAACTTGCTTCCTCCTGATGCAAATGTTATATTGGAAAAACAAAAGAACTATAATTATATGTCTTATTGGAAAAACAAAATGACTCTCCCAAATTTAAGAAAAAGTCTGTTCCATACCTATGCATTTCATCAGCTTCAGTGTTTTCGGAGAGACTTTCCAGTACACCTGGATTGATTTGTGACAAGAAAAAGAAATTGAATGGACCCAGAAAGAGTTAGAATGTTAGTTTTCCTTAATAAGAATCTTTAAAAACTTTAAAAAATGTATGTTCATCTCAATAGTTTTTAAATATTAAAATAGTACATGTATGCATGTGTGAAGAACAAAATACATCCTTCCAATTCTGATTGAACCACTTTTGCTGCAGAGCCTTTAAAGTAGTATGGTATCGAGTATCGAAGCTCTCAGGCAGGTAACGGTATCGAGTATCGAGAAATTCAGCTATCGACCCATCGCTACTAACAATCAATCAATCGAAAACAAAAGATTGCTGCGAAAAAGAGCTTCAACCTTCGCATTTACACTAGAGCTAAAATGAGTTTTTCTTAAAAACCGCCCCAAATTTTTCAACCAAAATTTCCATATACGACGTAATGTTATTCTTCCTTAATATTTTGAAAGAAATATTTTAAATTTATCATAAGAAACCGAAAAATTGATAAAACTTAAAATATATATTTTGGGCGGCGATAAATGGCAGCTGGCAAGAAGATGGCTAGCAATCGTTAAGCCAGCCCACGTCAAAGAAATTAGAAAACTCTACTTCGAGAAAGTATGTGTCATTCTGTAGCACCACTAGTTTATTATTATTCTGACGATTTTATGACTTTTGAAAATTGGAATCACTAAACTGTACTTCTGGAGTTTTTTGAAGATTGTCATTTTGACTGTTTTGCCGATTTTAGCTTCTGATACCAATGGTTAGTATTATGCCTTATTTTGACCTTTTTATTTCTTTTCCGTCTAGGTTTCCTTTTACTTTCTCGATACGTACGGAGTAATTATAAGTAATATATAGAAAGTTATGTATGGCTGCAGAAAATCGATTTCGAGCTTTCGACGTTTTGGGTCCCCCGATACCGAAGAAGTGTTTTTACTGTCTTGAGTACGTATATACTAGGAATGTCCAACTTGCAAAGCCTCAAGGGCCATAACTAAAATCTTCAATATGGTTGCGGATCATATTTTCAATACTCGGGCGATCCACACGTGACAGCCTGTGTTACATCAGGCTCTACAGTTCAAAACGCAGTTAAACACATTGGGATGATTTTTAATTATGAATTGGCAAGAAAAAAATTCTTAAAACCTTCTTCACCTATTTTTCTATCAAATGGCGTGTTGATTCCGACGGGGCGCGTGCGCTAGGCGCGCAATGTTCTCGCCCGACATGGGCGAAAGGCTCTTAAACATTTGTCAAATAACCTTTCGCGGGCCACAATAAATGCCAACTCGGGTCACAATAAATGCCAACGCGGGCCACAAAAAATGCCAACGCGGGCCACAATAAATGCCAACGCGGGCCGCCAGTTAGCTTGGACAGCCCTTGAAACGCATCGCGTTTCTAAACAGAGGCGCAGCGGCCGATCAAGTTATATTACGCGGTAGCTATGGCCGTTGCCGACTGACCCGTTCTGAACGAGTCAGGGTAACGCGGCGAGCGAGAAGAGGTGCGAACAGCACGAGAGAAAACGGGCAGTAAGAGAAAGAACCCGAGAGGAGACGGAACGGGTGCGTGTACTTGTGTGGTTTGGAAGGAATTAAGGAAATGGGGAGATGTGATGCATGCCGATGGAAAGAGGGTAAAGTGAGAATCTATGTGGAGGTGAGCATGGTGAACAATCTACAAAATCTAATTAGGAATTGTAACGCTGAGGACTGGGAGAGTGCAAGAGATCAGTCGGGAGACGAGTTACACCACGTGGTGGCGCAACTGCAGCGAAACATCCGGCGATGACTGTAGACAGTATTATTGTGAGTAGCGCGTCCACGAAGTCGACAGTGCGGATGGTGTGAATGAGAGCAGAACATCAAGAATACTCGGATGGAACGAGTGACGTGTGGATAACGGCCAAAGGCGTGTGGTGATCCGAGCAGAATAAATCAAGCATCGGCCGTCCCGGGCCTCGGGAAGAGACCGGGACCGAGAACAGCCGAGCGACGTCGAGCCCTGCCGGAGAGCCCCCCCCCCTCCCTGCCGAGGCGCCCGTGGATAGCAATGACGCCGATCCAAAAGTCAGGTTTTTATGTGTTGAGCAGACTTTCTTAGGAAATAGTAATAAGGGTAGCAGTGATTTATTAGCATTTATGGTTGGAAAAGTGAAAAGAGACACATATTGTAATGCAAAGTTTGAAATAAAGTATTTTATGTTCTTTGTATTATAAATTGTATTTCCAATGTACATGCACGAATACCCAGAGCCCATTCACGAAAAAAATTACCTGTCTCCCATCATATCTTAAATCACTGTTGTATCGGACCGAAAATAAAGGTCTATCATTATATATATATATATATATATATATATATATATATATATATATATATATATATATATATATATACACGGAAAAATATACTAGTATAGAGAAAGTTATTAGAATTCAGTTTCTTTTGTTGATAAGTCTCGAACATTCTAGGCAGCTAAGGCAGCATTCTAGCATATACTTAGTTGATCTACTAATCCAAATTGTATAATATTTTTCTTACATTTTCGTCAATTAGTATATCCGGCTTTCTTTGTCCGAAAGCTTGCAAGTTTATTTATCTATATGTCCTCAGGATGGATAAATGATCCAATCGCTGAGCTAGTTTAGTGTTGGGGCTGCCAGTGCTAAATGATATTAATCAAGTATATGATGACATTAAAACCCTTTCGCTGTGTTCTTGTTGTTTTTTCAAAAATTAAGCATATATTAAATATATCTCACGAAGTTAGTATGCACATTTCCGGCGTTTTGTATACATTATAGCATTTGTGAGTGGAAGTGCTTCAAATGACTTCAAATGAAACTCAAATATTTCTCTATAAAAGAGCTTCAAATTTCGCATATACAGCAACGCTTAAACGTTACTTACTTAAAATCAGCTCCATAGGTTTCAACGAAAATATCTGCATAGGACGAGGTCATGCTGCTCTATAATATTCTTAAAGTAATATTTCTATTCTACCATTAGATAACAGAAAAATGGTGAAAATTTCAGAAAAATGTTTTTTGGGCTTCTATAGTTGGCAAGTGGCCATCAATGATGCGGCAAAACCTGAAACTAACCTGACCAAAGAAATTAGGAAACTAACTAGTACGAGAAATCTGTGCTATTGTGTAGTAGCTCTAGTTTTATCTTCTAGCGTCGATCTCGATCAATATGTCTCCCAACTTGGACAAGACGCTTCACGGTCACGCTTGTCTCTAAAAGACAAGAAAAGTTGAGCATGGACTGTAGAGGTAGGAAGTGTTAAATATAGTTACGAATAAGTCAAATGATTTTAATAAAGAGTTTTCGTTTTTTCATTGATGTAGAAAACGTTTGTTCGCTCACGAAGAATACCATCCTACTTATGAGTACAGCCTCCCTTTGGAGTAGTAGAGTGTTTGCCGTGCACCTATCACGTACTTGTCCTTTACTAGGGGGAACCCACCCCGGGGTGGGCACCTAGTCGCTAGCCTCTTATCCTCCCCCCCCCCGCAGGCGCACAAGTACGCCTTTGGGCTGGTATCTGGGTCCCGCCAGAATGCAGTTGACCCTCACGGTAACCTCCCCATACGATGCCTGGGTCGGGCCGCCGTGCTAGCTCAGAGCTCCTAGCTATCCAGGCTAGTACCGGAGTCAAAACAATGCACTACTCACATGTGCTGGGAATTGCAAGTTCTCTCCTCTTTGCCCAGAGTATCGGGCCACTGCCACAAGGAAGCCGAGAGCCCAACTGGGTGCCACCCAAACTAAGGTTCGGGCGACTCGGAGCCCCCTTCCCGTCTCCCCACTGCCTACTCCTGTAGGTTATCGACGTGGGTTTCGCCGGAGCCTGGGCAACTTGAAGGATGGTGTCTGTTTCCCGCCGGACTTTTATGTAATATTTATTCTTAAATTCTATTTACATAGCTAACTTATGGCCTAGCTTACAAACTAGATACTTACAAACTAATCTAAATCTACTTTGTCTTACATCTTACTTAATCTAACAACGAACATTATTTACACTATTTACGGTAAGCAATACATACACATATAACACTTACAAAAAAAAACTTTTAACATTACACATGAACTCATATAAAAATTATTTACACTATATATGCATCGACGACATCATTTCAACAGCGGTTGCACACTGTACACTATTTACATTATTTACACTGGTCAAAGTATACAAATACACTTATAAACACAATCCAATCAATTAAACACTATTTACACTATACATGCTTGTAGGCACTTCATTTAAACCGCATTGTCTTTGTTTAGGATCGCCTGTACTCGACTGGGATGAGGTCATATTGGGCAGTGTGGCGAAAATAGCAGGCAGCGCTCCCTGCTATAGCCTCGGCGACAATGCGCTCACGTAGCACGCGCATCTTTTCGCCAGTGGTAAATTTACGGAGCAGCGCTGCACTTGACTCACACCACTCGCCCAGAGCTCCTACCACGATGGGAAGGAAGCTGACGTCCCGGATGTTCCTGAATACTCAGTAAAGCATAGGATTCAGAATACTCATTAAAGCATCTTTCACTCAATCGTACTAACGACGTGAGCGACGACGCGAGACTTGGGATCCGGGTGGTCGTCTACGACACTCCACCAGAGACCACGACGATCTACGCCATCGTGATCCAACCCCCCCCCCCCTGCGGGACCGTTTAAAGTACATGATGCACGATACAGCTCTCAGTGTTGACCACTACATAATTACGAACGAAAACAATACGTGTGATGGCATTTTCACTGATGCCATTTCAAGGTTCAAAAAGGAAGATTTCAATATCATTTCGTAGAGACAGCATCGTAAATGAAACAAATTCATAGTCATCTCACCGAAATTAAATGTGCCACTAAAAATAATTTGTACTAGTACACTGAAAAATAATCATTGTTTGAAGAAGAGTGCTATACCAAAATTTGAAGTCATGTGCAATCAAAACTACAAAAAATATAATTTCATGTATATTTTAGAGCTAGAATAAGAATTTAAATGATTTCAATTATTATGAATTTATTTACACTAATTCCTTTCAAATTGAAATTCTTACGCATTTTTACACCTCTATTTCCATCAAAATAATGACCTTCTTGCAAACTTATTTACTAAAAGTAAATACCTTTTTGCCCCCTCTATTTGAGGTAAAATAAATGTCTAAATTTCCCAGCTCTTGTCATTATTTTCCTTCCAAGTTCTCAAATTATTTTCAGAGAAGTCAGTCGAAAAATCTTTGTTCGTCGTAGTGTATTTTCTCCTTCGTGTACTTGCATAAAATGTAATGACGTCTTGACACACATTTTTGTGCAAGAAGAAAATTAGAAAAAACAAGTTGTTTACAACTGTATTTTCTTTCGATAACCCGTTTGTTCTCATTATGGTCCAGACCGCGTATTAGGCCGCACTAGATTCACAATATGGCAGCTTAAAGGAAGTCCTGTCGGAAAGCCAACTTGTGAAACTATCATTCCGATCAACTCTTTCGCTTTCGTTAGATTTAAACAAGATTTCCATCTATGAACAAATGTTGACTCGGTGAACAAGTCAGGAAAATAGAAGTCATCGGTATCAAGAAGTGCGAGCATGAGAGATGGTAAAGTGCGTCAAGAGCGAATGAAAAACAAAATCGAAAGTTATCTGCGGTGTGACTTGTGAGTTAATAATGCTTTTGAGATGGTAGTCTTATCAATCTATACATGATTTCATCTGTTAATAATGATTTAACTTGAAAAACATTATTACACCAAAATTATACCACAATTATTTAAGATTATCGCCTCCTATTTTATTTCAGTAGTACGAGTATACATACATTTGCAGCTCTCAAACGCAACCAATTTTTATAAACGAGGTCTCAATAAAGAGAATTTTTGTCGGAGACGTGTCGAATTGTTCTTTAGATTTAAAAATATGAAGGATTTGTTTAAAGAAATACAGCTAAATATTCATGTCAAATGTTACCCGCAACACTCGAAAGCATTTTTGAATCTATGTCGTCAAATAACTTTTTAATAAAGCATTCTAGAGACTTAAAACTAAAATTTTGAGGACGAAGGCCTCAAAGAAATGTTCCTCACATTGTAATGTACAGAATAAGAACTTTCTGAACATTCTATTACCTTTTTGCTGGTCTCGGGCTTCTTGTTATTATCCCACCAGCTCAGGGACATGCAGAATCTGTAACTGAATGTGGAATCAAACTAATTACTTATTATAATACGACACTGAATAACACAGGTGTACCTCACTGCTTGGTAATAAAGTTAATAAGAATAGTTTTATTGTCAAGGGTGTATGGAATTGTTATCAATGTCAAGGAGACATATACTAGAACAAGTGACGGAGGATAAGAGGGTCTTCAAGAAAAATATATATTACATGCTTAATATGGAAATGGTAAAACAGAGAAGAGGATGGGTACAGGAAGAGGGTGATAATTCTCGCACGGGTACGCTAGTTCATTTATATAGTTGGTAATTTTTATGTAAACTAATTAATTGTTTTTAACAGTCTAGTGATATTAAGATTAATGCAAATGCATACATTTTATTTAGCAGTTCAATTATTCAATATCTTTCAAAAGAAAGGAGTTGTATGAAAAATAAGAAATTAATAATGAATGGAAGTAGTATTGAGTATCTTGCCTGTTCCTTCCAGTGACATATTTTCTCTTTATACCTATTTCTTCCCCATTAAAACGGGGTATGATACATGTTATAGGGATACTTGTGGTAATAAATAGAAATTTTTGATTTTTTAAAAGTTATTTATTGAAACAAGAATGTACTCAGTCAATATAAATGGCAGAGTAAATATATAAAGTTGCACAATGATATTGCACATATTCACAGTTATTGTGATTACAATACTATAAACTACTTCTTCATCATGCAGTGATTTTACAGTAAATCTTCTCATTAACGTGTTAAATAATTCAAATGAGGATGATCATATTATACTCCAGTTTCCATGACAAATGCATGCCAAAATATTCCCACTGGGCCTCCAAGCAGTACAAGATTAATATATTTATTACACCAGTTAAGCACACAATCTTGCAGTCCTGATAGGGATTGTAGAAAAGTTCAAAGTAAGACAATGGTTATTTTCACTATTAAAATTAGTGTGTTGTTTCGAAAGAGAATTTTGAAATGTATGTAGGATTTGGAGAGAAAGAGGTGATGTCACTTTCCCAAAACCAAGTTATAAGTAAATATGCAAATGTTACCAATCAACTGTCACAAACAGGTTACAAAAAATGAAACAAAATTAAAGTTAATGTTTCAGAAAAAGTTTTAGAAATTAACATTCATACATACCATTCACATATTATGTAGCCATGTTTCATTGAAAAAACTACAATATTTGGCGTGCTGGTTCCTAAAATAATTGTATTAGGAAGCACTCTCTTTTAAAAATTATTGTTTCACTCTCTCTAACATGGGCTTGCCTGTTTTTCTTCCCCCAAAACAAGGAATACTAATGTTTTCTACTATATGCTTCAAGGAGGTGTGAGTGCCGTTAAAATTTAATGTATCATCACCTACAATCTCCGAAAAACAGGTTTTATATAGAAATACCAAGATCTATATAAAAAATAATTCATGGTATTTCACATAAAAAACACAAAAATTAACAATGTATAGATTAATAAAATTCTAAATTTACAAATTAATTAAAGATGTTAAATGATTATCTAAACATAAACTACAAAATATTTTATTGGAAATTACATCCTTTGTAAAATTGTCAATATCAGTAACTGGACGGGTCCTTTTAGAGGTCTTTTGGAGTGTGGTCAGAGCTTCTTGTTTTTTTATGTTTGTTAATGATCATTTAAACATACTTTACATCCACCTGTAAACTTACAGAAAGTTAAAAAGAAAATCGAATTAATTACTATTAATGACTAATTAACTAAAGATAATTAATAGTTATAGATAACAACTCTTCAAATAACTATTTTATGTGTGAAAACTACACGTGACAGATTAACCGATAAGATTTAGAAATAAAAAACATTAATCATATTGTGACATACCAACATGTCACACATTTATTTACTAATATTTGTCGTAAATGAGGTAAATATACAAGGATAAACAAATAGAAATATGGCGCCCTAGCAACGGCAGCCGAGTTGTTGTCAAGGTCAATAAACTTCATTCTGGCATTGGACCTGAGGGCACGGCTAGCTGATCAAGTAAACAATTTAGGGATTGGTTGAGAAAGCAGTGACAGTCTAGGGCATAGCTAATTGATTATGTAATCAATGTAGGGATTGGCCAGGAGAACAGTCTATTCACGACGGAAGTGCGTCGAATGTTTCTGGTGAAAAACAGTAGAAAAGAATAGGCCGAGTCTCGAAGGGCTGAACAGAAAGATTATTTTCACATTCTGACATATGTCGTGTGCTGTGCGGGTCGCTCGCAGATTATTAATTTTGTGAGATTGGGACTTGTACATTTTTCTTGAGAGTGAATAGTTATCGGACTTTGAGTAATTCTGGAGTGCGAGGAACGGAAATTAGAATTTTCTCGGGATGAAATAACGTGATGGACTTCGAATAATTTGCTGTGTAAAAATGTGTAACTTGTAATTTTCATGTGTGAGCTAATCAATTCAGACTGATAGAATTTATAAGATCTACAACAAGTTGGGACTCTGAATATTTTTGCGATGTGCGGAAATTAGAATTTTAATGAATTTGTACGCAACAGGACTTGGAATAATTCTGAGTAAATAATAGTTTGCTGAACTTTAACATTCTCGTCACGTAATCAGAAATAATTGGGAACTTTCGCGAAGTAAATTAAATTAGAGCCGACCTGGATGGCCGAGGTGGCTAAGAGCGAGTACCGACTCAGCGCTTCGGTCCGAAGTGTCGCGGGTTCGAGTCCCGCCTTGGGCATGGCTGTTTGTCCCTTGACTTTGTATGTATGTGTTCCCGCGGAGGGCCTCGCGTTCTGCTGACCCCAGATCAGAGGAGCCCGCAAGTGTGTTGGTGTCTAGTGTATGGTCAAATATGCGTCCCATCGGGACGTAAAGGGTAACCGGCTGTCGGCTGGATAAAAGCCCTAGATAAAAAAAATTAAATTAGAACTACAAGTATTTGAGGCGGTGAGGATCAGTGACTCGACAACATTTGTCCAAGAGCAGGAGAGAAGAATCTGGTACTTGGACTTTGGAATTCTCGTCACCGAAAAGAGGTTCTTCGTGGCGCCCTCGTTCGAGTGCGCGCGAAGACGGATACTGCAGTATAAGGTTGGAAAGAGCTCATGACCAAAGGAACATTCTTTATTTGTTACAAATTTTTCAAGTAATATTTTTGCCTGGCATTGAGAATAAACCATAAGTTTTATTTTAAATAGAACAAACGATTTTCATTTGGCGACACACAATTCAACACGCGAGTTCGTCCTGATATAGTTATACGTTACGTATACGTGGTCGTGATATTTTTTAAACTTAAGTTTGCAATGAAAAAATGACTACTTCCGTAGATTCCGCCAACATTCAGCCATTCATGTAGATTGTGCAATGGCAGTTTGCTATTGTTGCTAGCGATTTGCATTTTGCTGTTGCTGATTATCATAAATCTGCATTTAATGATTTGGTTTAATTTATTAATTTAGTACAACGCCTTTTTAATTTTATGTTACTTTCCAAATGCCTTCATCACTAATTACAGTGAAATTAGTTGAGATATTTTCAATAGTAAAGGTAAGTTTTTTCAATTTAGTAGTTTTGTGTAATTTTATTATATTTATTATTAATTTTTCTGAATTCAATTTATTAATAATTTAAAAATAATGGATAGGCCAACTACATCTGGGCCTCATCTTACTATTTCGTCTTTAAGGTTAAACGAATTCAAAGTTCTTCTTTCAAAAGGAAATTGTAAATTTATTTTTGGATTATGAGAGAATTCAGTGGAAAAAAAGGTTCATGTCACTCATACTTGTTTGAGAATATTAATGGCAAATTTATTAAAGATATTGAAATTTGAAATTGAAATTTGGTATACGTACTTCTTTTAAGGCATTCTTTAAGTATGTGAAGTTCCAATAACATACGTTTATTATTTCTATCAATTTTAAGTAAATTACATACGAAATGCGAAGTATTCCAAATTGTACACATGTTTTATAAAGAATAAATTTCTTTTTATCCACAATTTTCATCTCGTTATCAATTTGTAATTTTAAAAAAATGTTTCGAGCTTAAAATATGTATTCTTGTATTATAGAGTATGTTTATTTTAAACATTTTAATTTTGAATGTATAGTTTTTTAAAATTCATATTGCAATTTTTTGAAATTTAAGTATCTGCTATTACTAACTACTTCTCGATTTTAATTGGTTTACTGAGTAAATGATGAGCATTTAGAATGTTTTTATTGTGAACTGTAAATATAACTTTTGCCCCTCAGAATAACGCATGCAGTTTCGACAATTTTGTCATTGAGTAAGTAAGTTAAATACATAAACTGACCTCGTTATGTTAGATTGTTCATTTGTCTTCCAGAGAACTTGTATCACACAACAATTTCATGACTTCGCGTGGTGTATCATGCGTTTTCGGTTTATGGGATTTTCCTAAGCTGGTAATATATGGATCAAATGATATCAGCAGTTTGTGAAGCTGATCGAGATTCGAATTTATTCTGGATGATTTTCTGGCGAAATTTTCCCTGAAATGTCTATTGTCTTTATTTCTAGCCTCTTGCGCTTCTTCAGAAAGTTGTCCGATTGGAAGCACACTTGACTGAATTATGGCATCATCATGCACTAAAATTTTGTGAACAGTCACTGGCATATGAAACCAACTGTACAAGTTTAAATAAAGCTCTCTATTTTGTCCAATGTAGTCACTGAGTGCTTGCACATCAATAGCATAGCCTGATGACAGTGTTTCTAAAATAACTCTAAATTTACTTATTAACTTTTCATTCATTCCTGTGGTTGCACAGACAGTAGCAGTCTTAAAAAACCGTCTGGAAGTGTTTCCGTCACTTGTGGTCCCGGGACGTCTTTAAGGGATATTTACCTATAAACCCATTTCTACTTTGAATTTTTCTTATATTTCCTTTTTCCTTTTTTCCGCCTTCTCTTTGTCACTGTCATTCCATATGGCCCATTTCTTCACATTAAACAATATGTAATGTGCAACAAACATTCAAAACATCGAATTCAAGAATGTAAGGGAGTCATGACGAAAAAAATACATTAATGGTGGTCTCAACCAACTTAGATACATCATCTGAGCAGTCTTGTGAACAAAAGTTTTTTATAATGAATCGTTATACTTGCTGTGCACTAGCACAAGCTCGCCACACGGCAAACAAATCACGTCTTCCGATGGTCTGCATCGTTTCTGAAAAAGATTATTTTCTGGAATTGGGGCAATTGCGGGCAGTTGGAACTAACTGTATCTTATAAATGGATAATAAAGTAAATTAAATGAGCCAGTTTCCCGCTGTAACTTCGTGTAACTTTTTTTATAAATCTCGACAAAAATGAAGTCAAAGAATTTTTTGGAAATGTTACTATCTTATATTCAAAAACGTATAATGATGTGTTCTGCAATCAGAACATGAAATATGAAAGTTTCATAGTAAAGTACGAACCTTACGCTATGATATTCAGCAAAGACGTGAATACTTCTGCAGCGGACCCCCCTGAGAACACGTGTTGAAAAGGCGCATTATGCAACACTTGGTGAGGGCGCGCAGTGACGTTCTCCGAACCCAAACAATCCAAGGGTTTCAACGGAGCTCAGGCGATCCCAAACATTAAACAAACTGTGTTGCCAGATGCTCTGGATATTGGAGAATAGTGTGAGCAACTCCAGAAATGTGTGGGAACTGGGTCGAAAAATGATTTTTTACGAGCTAGATGCCTGAAATTACACACTGTGCGGCCGCCGCGGCCGGTCCAAATCCCACGCCGCAGCTAGTCGTGCTTTGCCGGGCACGCCGATGTCCACTCGCCGCCAGATCAGCAACCGTCATAATTTCCAACTCTTCCAAATCCGTTTATTAAGCTCACCGACGCTGTCTCGCTATGTTCATTTCACTCATGCTGCCTTTGCCACACACGTGTCCATGCACTCACTTCTTTCCTCGCCCCACGCCACTATCATCCCTTTAATCTTTACTGTTCATCACTTCACTCGATATCAATTAATAGTTCGCACTGTCTCTCATCGTCCTACGTCTCGATTTCTGATCGATGTAATCGGATTCCTCTCAACTATTGTTCATCACCGCCATCTCTAACTTTCCGCACTGCCGCTCGTTACTCTCCCTTTTCGACTCGACTATCGTTGTTCCCACGATTCTCCCCAACCGCCGAAGTCTCGTGCTTCGGATCCGTTTCGTCTCGCCTGCCGCGGGACACACTCTTGCTGGGACCAAGTCCTCCCGGAACGGCCGTCACCACCGCGATGTTTGAACGATGTTGGCACCCGCGTCTATGTTCAGAAACGCGGAGCTATATATATATATATATATATATATATATATATATATATATATATATATATATATATATATATAGAGAGAGAGAGAGAGAGAGAGAGAGAGAGAGTAATTGTGTAAGGTTGGCAACATTTGCAGATTGGTCATGCATAACTAACATCAATGTCTCCATGTTTTTCGGAATGCCTACTTATTTGGGTACTCCGTAATAGCCTTTCAGTTTGAAAATGACATTTAGCTGCCTACGGTTTTCCGTGTGTGATTTGAGCGACGAGAAAGATCTGGAAACTCTTTGTGGTCGTGAGTGTCGTGGATTAAATACAGGTCGCACAGGAATAGATACTGACTACCCTGGCCGATGACGACGCTCGACAATGCAGGCACAGAGTCGAGAGACGGACGTGGCAAGCTCAAACGCCGAAACTCCAAAAACTGATGTTGATTGGATACAGCAAGAACTTTGATAATCGTTGCAATGATAATGACAAAGGTGAATGAGACCATGACGAAGGTGGCTTCCTCAATATATTGATACTAAAGATGACCAAGACTGCAACATGAAGGTATTCGAGATAATGCAGCAATGTTATCACTGTCTTTAATGATGATATTGTTACGGCTACGAAACTGGCACATTTCCGTTAACGAATATCACACTGGTCGGTGCAACGCTCAGACAGTGTGATCAAAGAACTATTTGCACAGCAACTATCAAGATACAATAACGTATTTTGGGTGATCTAAAGTATGCGATAGACTGCAGATTGGGCCTGTATTCTCGTTTATGCATCTTCAACTCATTTGTAACTTCACATAATAGGGATAAGCAGTATTCAAATAGTGAATTAAAAGAACAAACATGGAGATGAGTAGAAGCAGGATATATGAGAACGTTGACTAAACCCGATTTCTCACTTTCTGGTTGATTCTATACGCTAATAGGACTGACCAGGTTCAGATGCTAGTCTAGTGTGCCATAACAGTGTCACAAGCTGACAGACATATATTATTTTGTAGTCACCAGCGAACAATGTGTATCCAGTGCTTTGGCGTGTGCATGCAGGCAGAGGCACCCGCGACCACCGCTCGGCGGGAAGGTGACGGTGGCAGCTGCCAAGGAAGTAATGGCGCCTGGCGGAGGCGTTGTTCCTTTCACTCGCCCGCGGTGCCGCCTCGCCGCTACGTCGTTAGGGCTGCAAAGCAGGTTACGTTGCCGACGCCACGGGCGATACTCGAGGAAAATTCGGAGTATGCCAAACTGGGCGTCTGGTGGCGCAGTTCTTTCTCTTACCGGAGACGAGAGTGATTTCATTTGTGCCGCTGATATGCTTGAATTGTGGAAATCCTCATGTTTGTACATAATTTGCAATATAGAAATATCTTTGATTATGGTGATGTTATCGTTTTCTGGACCAAATAAAATCCGCTAAAGAACTCTTTCTTTCAGCGAGTTTTCACTTCCTTCGTGATGTGTAAAAATGTAATCTCTGAAAGGTATGTTTTGTTTTTAATTTTATTATCCAATTATGAAGATGCATCGAAACACATAATCAAAATCAATATATAATAATTTATCAAAGATGATCAGAAATCATTTGTCATTTTTTCACATTCCCGAAGTTATGAACATTCTAGAAATTTCTTTTCTGGTTATGCCACATAACGATCTTGTGAATGATTGAACTTTCTCAAAAAAGTAATCTTTGTGGAGAACTTACTCTTTAAATCAATATTCATTATTTAATCTCATTAATAAATATACATGCTAAAATATAATGTACTACATATATGTACTTTCACTAAAAGAATATTTGTACAATGATAATGATAAAATGTATTAAGCAGTTTTCTCTTTCATAATTTTGAATTAGTTTTTGATTCTTTATTTTTCAATGTTAATGTTTCTGATAGAGTACGACAGTTTCTACCATTTTCTACTAGTACAAATTTTGTTGTTGGAAAACTATTAAATAATTCCATTAACAACATTTATTTTGGCCATTACATTACCATAGCAAATGAGTTTTAAGCCGACCAATGGAATTGAAGAGGCGTTTCTACAAAAAATGAAGTTTCGCATTTATTTTATCTTTCTTTTGTTAGAGCACTAGCTCTGTGGGTGGGCACACTCACCTGTCGTGACCTAGAAATTTCTCAGCGTTTACGAGGAGACCTTAACCTTTAAGCGTCATTAACTATGAAGTAGTTTCAGCCAGTGAACTGTATACCGTAAAAATGTGTACAGTATCTAGTAAGACCAGATTTGATACTTAAAACTGTAATTAAGTTACCAATTGATACACCTGAATAACTTCGATACATTTGAAAGATAATTGTTGCTACGAAATAAATGAAGCAGGTTATTTCTACGCATTTCAGAGATCTACTTACGGTAATTGTTTTCAGTACCGAAACTTTTTCCTAGTGAGTCTCATTCAGGGAAAGAAATAATTTGATAATAGAAACTAACATTTTCAGTATTTCATATAAAATCAACATTTTTCAGTAATCTACCTTAATTAGAAATATATTCAATAAGGCCAAATGCGTTTAGTTATACATTTTGAATTAATATTTTATATTTTAGAGATAAAATACAATTCTGAATTTAAAAATACTGTTTTCGTAAATATTTTTTTTTATTTGAACATTGAATTTTTTTTAGTTGTTTCGTACCCTCATCAAATAAAGTAGCTTATTTTAGTTGAATTATATTACAGTATCATTTTTTTATGATGTATATGATGTACATGATTACATTTTATAATATAAATTACACGAATGTTAAGTACCAAATGTGACATTTTACAATAAATTTCATTATTTTATTCCCGCTTTTCGTGATTTTTTTTCTCATTCCTGCGGTGTGGGATGTTTTGAAAATTTACTCGAATATTTCCTTCCGATTATGACTGTACGACTAAAAATATTCCTTTTGAAATGTCACTATCCGCAGTGCTATTATCACTTCGGAAGAACCCTTTGTGTGACGAGGAATATATTGTACATATTTTATTTTCACTTACATACTGGACATCCAATACGTCAGTTTATGATAATATAATATAATATAATATATAATATATAATATATAATATATAATATATAATATATAATATATAATATATAATATATAATATATAATATATAATATATAATATATAATATATAATATATAATATATAATATATAATATATAATATATAATATATAATATATAATATAATATATGATAATATAATAAGTCAGTTTTATTTAGTCAGTTCATGTCATACGCAGTTTTTAACTGTTTTTTGACGTAAAATAAATAAATAAATAAATATGAGCATGTTTGAATGCGTATTGTGCATGAATGAGTGCGTGAATGTGACTCAGTGTCCACCAGCGACTTCTTTGGAGACATTCACCAGGGTCGCCAAGATGAAGCTAACCGCAGGTCGTGAACATGTACACTCGTCTGCTTGTGGGTCAGGCATTAGCCCTCGCCCGCCGCATGGCTGCGCCGCCCCGCTCGCCACCCGCCCTTCCCCTCACGCACGCTGCATCTGGCCCAGATCCGCCGCCTCGGCCGCCAACTCCACCACCTCCTGCGCCCCAATCGGCGATCGAATGGCTTTGCCTCGATAATTACCCCGTTTGTTCCAGTGAAAGGAGTGAGCGACGCTCTTTCTCCTCCCATTCCACCGAAATGCGACACCGCTCGCCCAGCACTCAGCTCAAATGCGAAGTTGACTTTCAGAAACCTTTGACGACTATCTCTGCGTTGTTTCATGCGAAAACTAATTGGCGTGCTGATGAATAATATTCGTCGAAGTATGCAATCTTAAGTGTGTCTTATATGATTGATTGATTGATTTTTTCGTGTTTCCGGGCGCGTCAACTGCTTAGGTCATTAGTCCCGTGAGTGTAGTGCATGTTTTTTTTCTCGGGAGATGGCGGTGATCTTTCCCCGCTGGATGGCGAGATCCGGCACCGACCTAACGTCGGCTAGTGGGGTTTCCCCCTAACCAGGACTCTCCCACCAACGGGGCACCGCCCCAGTCGGGACAAGCTCTAAGCTCCCGACCGGTCTCCCGGAATAGGTGGTATGTAGTATTCCGGTCTCCCGGAATATGTGGTAGTGTAGTGCATGTTAGTGTGTGTGTGTGTAAGGGGAAAGGATAGGACAAGGGAGAGGAAGAACAGATCGCGCGCGGTCCGTGGCCCGTTTGGTAGGGTACTGCTCCGGCATTCGCCTGGTGTTGATCAGAGAATCCACGGAAAACTACCGATCAGAGCAGCCGGCCACTAGAATTCTCCTCCAGACAGCAGCTGAATTCGACCTAGCTGAAAAGCTAGTGTCGAAAATCCTGCCGCCGTCAGGACTCGAACCTAGGACCACCCGGTTAGAGGCGCTGCAGTGACATCAGTTGATGCACTGTTCTACCGCTACCGGTTGTCTTATATGACTAAATGAGTTTCGAACATGAGAGTTTATGTGAAAGTAAATGTTACTTCACTGTAACAATGTTTCAAAGCGGACTTGCGTAACGAAATTAGAATAAATATTCAGAAAATATGAGATCCAAAAATAGTTTTTTGATACTACATGATACGTTAAGAGACAAAACTTCTCAGTAAAAATATGCCAATTCAGTACGGCGTGGAATGTTTTGCAACAATTAGAACTAGTGGTACAACAGAATAGCACAGACTATCTCCCACTAATTAGTTTTCTAATTTCATGTGTTGGGCTAGCTTTACGGCCATGCCCCTTCATCCTCTTGCAAGCTGCTATATATCTCCGCCCGATGTCCATTATTTTGAAATTTTCTCAGTTTTTCAGTTTACTAAGGATAGAAACAAAATATACCTTTCAAAATAGTAAAAAAGAGTAGAACCTCGGCTTAAGTGGAAATTTTCTTTGAAAAATTTCGAGCCATTTTTAAGAAAATAACCGCTTAAATGTTACTGTAAATGCAAATTATGAAGTTTTTTTTAAAGAAATCATTTGACTTTTCGAAAAACATCATTGGAAGACGATTGATGCATTTCCACTCACAAATTCAGTAATGTATACAAATCGCTGAGAATAGCATAGTAAGTAGAAGTGCATAGTAAAGGCATGACAGATATTTTAAAATAATTACATTTGTGTATTTTTACTTTCTCAAACATGTACGTATATACGGAGTAATATATGTAGTATAGAGAATATTATGTAATGCTGCGGGGAAAAACGACAGATTTTTAGCAGAAGAAAATTCATTTCAGGGCCCTGATAACGAAAGAGTGAATAAATTCAGTTGCTACATTAAGAAAGGAAAATCCTATAACACGTGCTGTAGCCAGAACTTCTGTTTTGTGGGTCCTTGATACCGAAAAACAAAAGTGACGGCATAACGTTCTTCTATCTGTCTGTCCGTCTGTGAGCGCCACTAGAGCCTAAACCTTACGTAGGATGTCTTTCAAATGGAAGAAACCCCTGTCCATCGGACTGGAGTCGAAGCGTTGAGATTTTTAAAAACATTCTTTAACATTTAGGGGTACTTTTCATGAGACCCTCCTGGCATTTTCAAAATTTTCTCAAAAACGGCTCCAAATTTTTTCTTTAAACTTCTTGTAAGAATCGAGTAAAATACGCTTTTAAAGGTGCGCTTTAAATACGCTGTAAAACATCATTTGAAACAAATGTACTCATTCATGCAATAATCTAACCATCGCTAACGAAAATATTAACGACGTGAGAGACCAGTCAAAAAAAGTACATGTTGGTAATTTTTCAAAAGAACAGAGGAATATTACGTTTGTGTCATCTGATAAAGTGCATATAGCACTAGCCCTGCCAAATGTTTAAAGAAAAAATTTACGGCCGTTTTCGAGAAAATCTTATTTTTTTATATTTTTTTAACATTGCTCAAATTTCATGCAATATTACGCGAAAACTAGAGTTGAACGTTAAAATTGGCCATCTTTATAAGTGTATTTTACTCTATCCTTACAAAAATTTTAAAGAAAACATTTGAAGCTGTTTTTTTTTTAATTGAAAATATCCCTCCGGCGTCATGTTCATTCATTTTAAAGAAAGTTTTTCCAAATCTCAAAGTTTAACTTGAACCAGATCGATCACGGAATATTCATTTTGAAAAAAAATCTACGCATGGTTGAGGCGCTAGTGGTTCACAGACGGACGTAATGTTTTGAAAACTAGTAGTGCTACAGAATGGCACAGACATTCTCGTAGTAACGTTTCCTAATTTCCTTGTGTGGACTAGCATTGTTGTCTTGTCCCATCCAGCTGCCATCTATCGCATCCCAAAATTATTTTTCTTTGACATTTTCTCAATTTTTCAGTTTCTTTGTAGTAGTGCCGAAATATTACTTTAAGATTATTAAGAAAGAGTAAAACTTCATTTGGCCATTTGGCCATGTTTTCTGCCGAAAATTCGCCGTTTTTCGCCAAGCAATACATAACTTTGTCTATAACATTCCTCCGTATATACGTACGTATTCAAGAAGGTAACTTAGCGAAGCTACAGAATGGCACATACATTTTCGTATTAGTTTTCTAATTTCTTTGGACTGGACTAACTTTTCGGTCTTACCCCATTCTCTTCAGCTACCATCTATCGCCGTGAAAATATTTTTTTCAACAATTCTCAATTATTCAGTTTCTTAATTGTAGAACCGAAATATTAATTTAAGAATATTAAAGAAGATTAAAACCTCGTCCAATATGGATATTTTTGTTAAACAATTTTGAGCCATTTTAAAATAATGGCCTTTAGCCTCACCGTAAATACAAAATTTTAATCTCCTCTTCACAATAAAAATTTTGGAGTTTTCGGAAAAATTCCTTGGAATTCATTTGACGCATATTCATGCGCAAATGCCGTAATGTTTGCAAATCGCTGGAAATGGGCGTATTAACAGCGAGAGAGATTTTAAAATAAAATTATAAGTATATACTTTTTTTTAAAATAAAAGGGATACAGCAAAATGAAGTTTCTGTCGTCTGCAATTAGCGCTATCCGCACGGAAATTTGAAGAAAAAATTTGGAGCCGTCTTTGAGAGAAAGTCGTTTGAACGGTTTTGAAAATGCACTACCCGTACACTATCTTTCTTTCCTCTTTCTTGTTCTATCCTATCCCCTTACACGTTTACACTTACATGAACTACACTACCAAACGTGTGTCCAGGAACCAATTGGGAGCTTAGTGGCTGTCCCGGCCGGGGCGTGGCCCACTGCGGGGAGAATCCCCTGCAAAGCGACAGAGAACTCGGCGCCGGATCTCACTATCTAATGGGGAGGGGGGGAGGAACACGCCAAAAAGGAAAACGAGATAAAGCACACTAACTAATGGCTCAACACTAACTAATGGCTCAACACTAACTAATGGCTCAACACTAACTAATGGCTCTAATGACCTTAGCACATGACGAGTCTGAAAACATCAATCAATTACTGAGTGTAAATTAATTTCAATTTATATGAGAATTATCTAGCTAAGGCATTATTTATATGCACCAATTCATTGCACGGACCACTCCGGATCGGTCCCTTTACGGACCAACTCCTTGCACCATTTGTCATTCGGAAAGCGATTCATGCGAATTGATATCAATGTTCTCCAAACTGACAAGTTACACGCTAACAAACGACACTGGTGGCAATTCACGCCTCTTCAGCGTGTCGACAATTGTTTTGCCTCCACCTCAGTTTTCACGTTAACCTCTGGCATTTTAGCACTTCCGTTCCCTGCTCCGCCTTCACTTTTGTTACAGCCTTCCAGCACACTTCCCCTCCTTCACAGCTTCCTCCACTTTAACCATAAAGGCCTCTGTATTTCTCACTCTCATCCTGCAGCCCCGCATGCGTGTGTACGCAAAGGGAATTTTATACACTTCATTACTTACATAAGCACTACATATACTTACACGTACACGTGTTTGTGAATGTTTCTATCAATCTTTCCTGAAATTTGGTATTTATATATTCTGATATTCTGCTGCACGCAAATATACGAATAAGGAGCACTTCCTTGCGTTTGATAAATTCGTTTGGGTTTTCAATTTTTGCTTAGTTTTGCTTTAGTTGTGCATTATCCTGTATAATAGTTTAATTATTTTACTTGCTTACTGATTACGCAGTATAATTTAAGGCTGACATCCAAGCGGCTAAACCTTAAGTAGGATTTTCAGCAAAAATAATATATCCCAATCGATCTGGCAGATGTCACGGCCCCTTGAATTTGAAACAGGTATTTTAATTTTGGGAGGTACTTTACAGGAAGTCTCTGGGATATTTTCACAAAAATGAGGGCAAATTTTTTGATAAAATTTTGTTGTCGGATAGCGTAAATGACACTTAAGAGAATTGTGCAGGTGTCATTTTTGTTGAAATCCTTGATTTTTCGAAAATTGCAAAAACTTAAAATTGTTTCCCGCGTCTTCCTACGACTACAATTATGAATATAATTTTTTCTTAATGAAGTGTGTTCATCACAAACATATTGAAGTAGGGTCATCTTCAATTTTTCAAAAATAGGAGAATGTTTGCGCCAAACATAGACAATGTTAAACAATTATTTTATCAGAAAAGGCTTTCAAAGGATTTCTCGCACTTTGTTTAATACAGTTTGGCAGTTTGTGAAAGTAATTTGAGAAGTGCATTGAGACAGTTGGATATTCTGAGAACCCCTTCTCATTGCTTAACTTAATAATAATAACTTAATATTTTTTTATATTACAAATCGTAGAACATTAGTAATTTAATTACTTTATTAATATTAGTTATTTATTTAAGAGTATATATATGCTCTCTCTCACATACACACACATATATAAATACATATTAAATTGATATATTGAATTGTGTAGTTTTTGAAACTTTCTATACGTTCTTGCTTTCTGATTTTTCAAGACGTATGTTAACACATTAAATTAATTGCGTTTTGAAGAAATCTGAAAGCAATATTTTCTCTTCTTACTAAGTAAGGGCGAGAAAGTAAAAAGACTGATGAAAATCAAGATTTAACAAACCCAATCAAGTAAACATATACTTAAAAATAAAATATTGTATCATAAGCATTAAATAAAAAATCTTTAATGTATCAACTGTTCTGCTTATTCCTGGCGACAAAAGCCCATTAAATATAATACATAAAATCTTACATGCACCAAAGGTTCAAAATGATCCAGGGCTTCAAAGGGACCAAGGGACTTCGTCATATTTGTCGCAGCTCAAATCATTATATCCCTTATTTCATTTCATTTCCCTCCTTGATTCATAAATCGTTCAATCGTTTTCTTTATCGATTTTAACGAAAGTCAAGTATATTATGTTTCATTTGGAAATTTGCACGTGAATCCTATTTCCGGTCCGCCATAATTGCAGCCTTGCCCCCGACTGGATGGACGAGCCTGTTGCCAGGCGGCCCGCGGCGCCCACTTACTGCGGCATTTCTCGTCCCCCGGGCGCAGAATATTCCGGACAGCACGGCGGCGCGGCGGCGGCGAGGCGCCGCTTCGCGCGTCGCTTTTCACCTCCCACGCAAACGCTCTCATCGCGCGCCGCGGCGCTGGGCGACGAATTGCCGGAAACCGGGACAGTAATGGACGTAGTTCGTGGCAATCAAATTTTGTTGAAAACTCATGTCTACAGATTTTGGCTGATAAACAAAATGTGGTCAATTTTCTTAATTTCTAAAATTCTAAGATGGTGTACAAAATATTATTATTATTATTATTATTATTATTATTATTATTATTATTATTATTATTATTATTATTATTATTATTCAGCATTTGTTTTAATCCACATTTACAACTAAAATGTAAGTATATAATATTTACTTTGTACGATTTGTAATGTTATAATACTTGGTACACTTCATCGAAACATCATATATTTTAATTTATTTACAGAACGAAATATTTTCAATTCAATTCGTGCCGCTTTTTTATTTTTATTTTATTTACTTTTTTATGTTGTTGGCTTTAGCTGACGCGTATAGCGCAATAGAAGACTAGATTTGACTATACGTAAATAATCAGAAATGAAAGACATATAGATTACAAGAGTGTAATTGAATAGCCTAGCTTTTGCTTTCTTCAACGTAATAGCTTGAAATATAGTACTGTATTTTTTGTGACCTCGTTTCCGTCACTTCATACCACAGTGCGTCGAGGGGGCAGCCCCAGGGGAATGGCATTTGTCAGCCAGGCGACTGCTTCAACAAAGAAAATTAGGGTAGGAATAACTAGGAGAGTAAAAAGTGAGGCGAGTGCTTGTGAATCACTTAAGAGAAAGTTTTCGACATCTTTGTTCTCTAAAAGCGAACACGAAATACCAACCATGGCTTAGTTTCAAATTCTGCATGTATCGCATGCCGTAGAAAAGGATGTGTGACCCACTGAAAGTAGAATCGAACAAGTTTCTAGCGAATCACGTCGTCTTACATCGTTTATGGAAATCCACAGATGAGAAATGGTCGAAATGTTTAACATTTCTTAGTACCTGACGGTAAAAGTTGTTTTATAACGATGCAAACATTAGACAGCAACATATCTTTGGTATTTTAATGCCTTCCTGTCTCATTGTAGGCAATCAAAAAGAGTCTGTCACTGACCCTTTTTGAATTTTGTTATCCATCCCCTTTCCTAGAGAGACTAAAGATACGAGGTCTAATTCGTTTTTTTGCGAACGAAAGTGGTTTGAAGACATTTAATTTTTTCCCAAATCCCATTTTCCTTTAATTGCAACGATATTTGCTTCGATAATGTAGATATTCAAGTAAATCGTCACAACTAAAATGCTTAATAATTTACATAAATAAGGATATTTTTTAGTCCGAAATGAAATTTAAAAGGTGAAAATATTAATAATTTTAATAACATAAGATAATAAAATAAAATGACAAAACACAATAAATTTTTAATTTCTCTTTGAATTCTGGCAGTTTTTTCCTATTTCTGTATTTATTTTATTTCATATTTCTCTTTCCAAGGCGGAAGTTGACTACTTGCTTCTTATTCTGCAGCGTCAGAAGATGCACTTCCGCTTAAGCATTGCATGCGAACCTCAGTGATCAGAGCCATTTGCTTCAAGGGAAACATGATGTGCTGGCTGTATCAATTCAAACGCAACATTTACGTGACAAAGCCATTCTAGTTTAGTTCGTGGTCGTCGTAATCACTTCTAATCTGCAATTGCGGAACTCTTCTCACCCTGGTTTCTTTCACACCAAAGAATATGTGAAACTTTGCATTAAGAATTACGAAACAAAGAAATGGGGAAATGAAACGATGCTAAAAAAAACATTTGAAAATCTAAAATACGTTTAAATTCCTCCGTCCTTTCCTGTTAATTGTACATAAGCTGTTATTAAGAGAATTGCGATTTGTAATTGCTTTTTACATTTTCTTTCATACGCGTAGAACAAGAAATATAGAACATATTCGCATAGCCGAGATTTATAACCAACCACGTCTCCGTTTGTAAATAATAATTGTGTTATCGAGCGTGTCATTGCACCCTTTCCATAATACCAAATACTGGGAGAGTTAGCTCAGAGGCAGTATTGTCGCTGTCTCTGCAGCGTCAATTATAGGATCATCCTAGGCTTCGAGTCCCGAAGTTGGCGGATTCTAAACATTACAACTAAGTCGAATTCGAAGTCAACCGCTGTTGAGAGAAGAATTCTAGGCCCGCTGGTCTGATCGATAATTCTAGTGGTTTCTTAGATTAATTATAAATCGATTTTGTAGCGATCAAAGGCATCACAATTGCCTAATAAAAATAGAAGATATGTCGAATTTAAAACAATTAGGTAACGGATGCAGTTGAGGTATGCTACTTGGTTGACAAACTAAAATGAATAAAAAATAAATTATCTGAGCCAGCGATAGCCAACTGGCGGCCCACAACCTTGTTTATTCGGCCCGCAACATACTAAACAAGTTATACTAAAACTACGTACTTCTTGGCCCTTTAGATAGATATTTAGATATTTATTTAGTCCAAAACAGTAAAAAAACTATATGTGACGTATGGGGAGAAAATCGTCTGCGCACGCTTTCTTGAGTTTCAGAATCCCTTCTCTACAATTTAACTATTAATAGTTGAAAGGTGTAAAAAATAATGGTATTAATAATAATAATATTAATAAATTTAAAAAAGCGATAGATTAACATTTCAAAAACTATATACCTTCGTTTCCGAGTTACAGAATAATTATTTATAACGGTAAACGAACAGTAGATATGATTTTTCTGTACTGCTAACAAAATAGAAACTCACCCTAAGCTGTACTACCACTACAAGCAAAAGGAGAGCTCAAAATATAAATAATATCGACGTGGGAGACAAGTCAAAAAACTTTCATAATAAAAATTTTTGAAAAAACAGAAGTATAGAGCAATATTGCGTTTATGTCATGATATAGGCACTAATGTTTGGCACTAACGCTACCAAAAATTTAAAGAAAAAATTTGGAGCCGTTTTTCAAAAAATCTTGTTTTTGTTACTTTTTAAAATTGCAAATATTGCATGCACTATTGCACGAAAACTACTAAAATTTCCCCAACAATGTACCTGACCTTATTTAGAGAACTATTTATGCACAACAAATTTCATTTGAAGGAACAATCTCTGTCTTAAATTTTGTAGTTGTAGGAAGACGCCGCAAAAAGATTCAAACTTTTGCAATTTTCGAAAATTTAGAATTAACCGTGAATTTCTGACTGATGCCGCCTTTATAAGTGTATTTTGCTTCTATCTTACAAGAAATTTAAAGAAAAAACTTGTAGCCGTTATTGAGACAATTTTCAAAAACTTCCAGGGGACGTCATGTAAATACCCCCAAATTTTAAAGATGGTTTTTCAAAACTTTCAAAGCTTCAACTAGAGTCAGATCGACATAGGATTCTTCAATTTGGAAAATATCGTACTTGTGGTTTAGGCGCTACTAGTGTTCTCAGACGGACGGGTGGACAGACAGACGGGCGGACAGACGGACGGACGGACGGACGGACGGACGGACGGACGGACGGACGGACGGACGGACGTTTTGCTTCCAATTGGTTTTTCGGCATCGAGGACCCAGAAAACAGGGTTTCTGGCTTCTCTTAATTTAGCAACTGGTTTAATGCACTTTTTTGCCACCAGAGCCCGGCAACGAATGGTTTTTCGCCGAAAATCCACCGTTTTTTCGCGCAGCATTACATAACATTCTCTATACTTCGTATATTACTCCGTATATACGTACGTATACGAGAAAGTAAAAATGACAACATATCACGCAATATTACGCGAAAACTATTCAAATTTTCAAAAAGTGTACATGATCTTATTTCAAAGTATATCTTTAAGGACCAGATCTGATTAAGGGAAAAATCTCTATCTTCATAATTGTGGTTGTAAGAAGATGCCGTAGAATTGTAGTTGTAAGAAACATTTTGAATTTTGGCAATTTTCCGTAAACCAGGACTTCGAAGTGAAACTTACACCATTCTCTTCAGCGTTTTCTACACTACTCATAACAACATTTAATAAAAAATAATTGAGCCATTTTTCTGAAAACTTCCCAGCGGTGTCATATAAATTACACCCCAAAGTTAAATTTCGGTTTTAAATTCAGAAACCGCGACACCAGCCAGATCGATTCAAGTTTCGCATTTACAATAACGTTTAACCATAGTTTTCGGAAAAACAACTACAAAGTTTTCAATGAAAATTTCCTTATAGGACGAGGTTTTATTCCTATATAATATTCTTGAAGTAATTCCCTTTACTATTATTAGGAAAATGAAACATTGAGAACAATAAAAAAACTGGTGGGCAAAATAGATGGCAAGTCCGAAAAGCTAATTCAGATCAAAGAAATTAGAAAACCACAAAGTACGAGAAAGTCTGTACCATTCTGTAGCACCACTGTTTACTTTCTCATACACGGAAGTATATACGTAGTAAAGAGAAAGTTATGTAATGATGTGGAAAATCGATTTTGATATTTCAATGGAAATATATGTTTTTGGGTTCCCTGATACGAAAAAAATGTTGTTTTTTTTCAAAACGTTTGTCCGTCCGTGTGTGTCTGTCTGTCTTACTGGTGTAAGTGAACAACATTAGCGCCGAAACTATGCGAAGGATTTTTCCAAACTGAGTAAACCCCTGTCGATCTGGCCTCACTCGAAGCTCTGGGATTTTGAAAAATATTTATTAATTTTTGAGGATACTTTACATGAAATGAATCCCCTGAGACATTTTCTAAAGTTTCTCATAAATGGCTCCAATTTTTTTAAAATTTCTTTTAAAAGTAGAGAAAAATATACTCATATGTGTGGAATAAGCCCAATTTTCTCTGTTAACTCTGAATTTTGGAAAATTGCAAAACATTAAATATTTTTCGACGTTTTTTTCTACTACAAAATTGAAGATAGAGATTTTTCTTTCAAGTAAATTTTTTCTCCATAATTAGGTTTTTCATTTCAGTTAAGCACATTTGTTTGAAAATTTCAATAGTTTTAGGGCAATATTTTAGCACCCAATTTACATAATTGGACTGCTTTTTAATTTCTCGGTTAATTTTTCTTTCTGAATAAATATATTATTTTCTTTTGTAAATAATAAACAATTTATATTTTCTGGAGTGATTCTATGCTTCTGCAATGCAAATTTTTGCCTAGAAAGTTTTTTTTCAAACCCACTTTTCAGTGCTTATTGCGGCTGAACCATTCAGAATATCCAACTAGACAAAATATGCTTAAAATAGTCTTAAAAGCTTATTTTCCAATTTTGGACGATCCCTACCCGGACACCTATATACACATAGATGACTTATAAAATTGTATTCAATTATACTATTCTATATGTATATAGCTTGAAATTCCGCATTTTCAGAAACGCTCAAACGCAATTTTCTCGAAAAGGACTTCAGATTTTTTCTTTGAATTTTTGTGCGGATAGTGCAAAATGGACTGAATAATGCGACATTGATGTATTCTTTGTTTGTTGTTTTTTAAGTTAAACAAAAGCATTGTTTTGAAAAATCTCTCGTGTCGTTAATATTTACATTACTGGCATTTCTTACACATTATCGCACATGTGAGTATAATTGCCTCAAATAATTGTTTGTTACTTATTGTTCTCCATGTAATGCAAGGAAATGTGTGTCAGCTTCATTTTTGGTTACCCTTTTGACCTCGAATGACGGCATGTTTTTTTAAGCATTTCCTTTCTCGAGTATTTGGCTTGCAGTGAAGCATCAGAAGTGATCTTTGTTTTCCGGTGTTATGAACTTCATGCTCAGTATTGGGTCTCCCGAGAGTCTCTAATCTGTCTCATTTCACCGTCTCATTCCCTTTATGTCAAAAAATAAAAATAAATGCCCGGTTAAAAATAAATGCCCAAATATTTTCACAGATATTCCAAAATCGTCTCTATTTTTGGCAGGATATTTCGTCATTGTCGGCGTATTTAGGATAAGATATGAGAAGTAAATTGTCGTAATAGTGTCTGCAACGCAATTAAGTTATAGTATAAACGATGAATTGTAGAGGATTTCCTTTCAAAAAAGGGATAATTAGTAGAGTTAATATGACCAGTTAATATATCAAACGTTACCAAATTTTACCATGTCCCTTATTTCATAATTCAATTTAAAAATTAGTTTACGAAAAGAACGGGGAATGAGATTCCAGAGCTCACGAAAGATTCACGCTCACGGACAGATTCTACTTTTCGACCAATACGATAGTTCAATTTTTGTACGTTAAATAAATCAAATAAATTTCTAAATCTAATAATTTTTCTTTTTCCTTACATCCTATATTTCTTTTTAAAGCAGCAGTTTTGTATTTCGTTACAACATTTATATTCTGTAATTTTTGAAAATAGTACTTAACGTATAACCATATTTCTATGCACATTCCCTTCATTTTCAAGCTTCAATTTTTAATTTAATTTCAATATTAGAAATCAGCGACAGCGAGAACCATTCTATCTACATTTCTACACACATCGGGGTCATTTTTATGAGTCAGTTAGCCATTTCGAACCCACCATTTTGAATTTTGAAATTTTATAATGATATTCAAAATCAGTAATCTCCAGAACCCCATATGTATATTTTTGAAATATTTTTGTTTGTTTTTAAATGTGTGGATTCGCCATTTTGAATTTTGAAATTTCATTATAATACTCAAATTCAGCGACCTCAAAAACATTTTGATACCCCATTTTTACGCAAATTCACTTGGATTTTCAATTACGACCAGGTTTTAGGCCCGATTGAACCAGTGTGCGTCGTCGGGCTGACTTGACAATCTGCAAGCAACCCTTATCGGGACTTTTCGACATCTCAAACGTTACTTATCATTGTAGTAGCAGCTGATAACGTATTTTATTATTTTTATTTCCTCATTCTCGAATCTATCAAGCTATCGAACTCCTTTGAAAACTCTTCACTTTCCCATATCCCTGCCATTTTCAAAGCCTCCACCATCCCCAGGGACCCTTCGTTATATCCAAAGTTCCCAACCAATTCTCAAAGCCCCGCTATGCTTAAAGCCCCGCCTTCCCAAAAGATCCTCACTCTCAAAGCCCCCATTGGTTGCAATGGCTCAGTAATAGTATGGACCTCATCATGGTCGCCTCTTCAGCAATTCTAGTGGAGAGTTCCTAGAGTTAAAGCCACGACAGTGGCGGAGTTTTGAGTGAAGCTACATAGATCAAATTCAACCACTGTTTAGGGCGATTTCTAGACGTCCGACCCTTCGCAAACGGGCCACAAACCGTGTGCGATCTTTAGTTCCCTCCGAACACACACACACACACACACACACACACACACACACACACACACACACACACACACACACACACACACACTGACCCATTTACATGAACAGCACTACCGCCCATGTCGGTAGATCAGCCGGGTGGTTATAGATTGTCCCTGGACCGCTGCGTGGGGCTGTGCCTTGCTGAGGAAGATACCTAAAAGGCAAAACCAGAAACCGACCAAAATAGGACACTGTCATTTCGGGGAAATAGCTTGCAACAGGTTATAAGATTAATGACCTAAGGCGTTGACTCTCCTGGAAATACTAAATTATCAATCAGTAAACCAAACTTCCCCCTTCCCTAAAATCCCCGCGTTTTCCGAAGCCCCCCTTTCCCAAAGCCTTCTTTTTCCCAAATTCTTTTTTTCCTAGGGCTTGTATCCAGCCGACAGCCGGTTGCCCTTTACGTCCCGAAGGGACGCATATTCGACCATACACTACACAAACACTTGCGGGCTCCTCTGATCTGGGGTCAGCAGAACGCGAGGCCCTCCGCGACAACACACACACAAAGTCAAGGAACAAACAGCCATGCCCAAGGCGGGACTCGAACCCGCGACCCTTCGGACCGAAGCGCTGAGTCGGTACTCGCTCTTAGCCACTTCGGCCATCCAGGTCGGCTTTTCCAAATTCTACCAACATTTTTGAAGATCTCCATTTCCAAAGGTCCCAATCATCTCCACTAGCCCTGCCTTCCACAGAGCCCCTGCCAACCGCAGAGCGCTGTCGACCGGAGCCGCTGCTATTCTCCAAGACCCGGCAAAGCATTCTGCAGCGATCGACTTTCGCTTCGTGCGGCACGAAGTGGCCTACCGCCCTGCTCACACGCTGCGGCCCTTGTAAACCGTTTCGTGAGAAATCGGAAAGTGATACTTATTGGGCATGCTCTCTCGCAGATCATTTCCGTTGCACTGGAAAAATGGAAAGATAATCACTCGTTTGTATTCCATTCAGTGGTTTTCTCAGTTAGCAATGAAATACTTTAGCAATAATAATAATGGACTTTTAAAATTGTTCATTAAATCATTAATTTAAGGTACCGAAAATCCTTGTATAATTCATGAGTTCCGTTTATACTATTACGCTATTGATGTTATGTATAATCATGCGAAACGCTCACCGCGAATTGCTAGCATGCCCGGCTGGACGCTCAACTGAAAAACATAAGATGTTCATCATAAGATGAAATGAAAGTATATTAAATTTAATCCCTGACTGGAATTAATGAATGATTAGAATAAGGTGTTGAAATTGAATTTTTTTTGGTAACATGAATACATTTAATACTATTTTTTTTTAAATTGAACGGTTAGCAATTTTCCTTCCCGTTTTGCTCAGCAATCAGCACCCATGGGCCGGCTGCTGAAGATGAAGATAGAGAGAAATAGAGTCAGAAATAGAGTAAGATAGAGAGTAGACACAGGCGTTTTCGATCGCCCATCATTGTCAAGTCTCTCTTTAAAAACCTGGGGTGGCCCCTTATTGCTGTTAAAATTCGTTAAATGTTGTTAAAGGATCTATTATTCGCATAACAGACATTCTCCATGAGGTAGAAAAAGTTCGCTTGTTGATTGCACAAATTTGCGTTAACACTCGCACGCGATGGTGGTTATTGTTGTTTGCAACTCGCCTAATGCAGTCAGATTACTATCTGGTCACTCGCAGAAAGAATGTCTCCCAGACAAAATTCTTCTCATAATAAGCAACAATATTCTCACAATCACCAGACTTATTCTCTCGCTCTACCAAAGTCGTTCTCCTACCGATGACTTCTCCCGACAACAAAAGTATTCGAATTCTCCTCGCTCATTTCGCTTATCGCGAAACCACGGTTCTCCTCCTCCTGAAGATCTCTGTGCAACACTACACTTATAATTTCTCCACTTTTGCCTTAGCTAAAATCTTTTAAAATACTGGCTATTGGAAATTAGGTCGACATTCCTTCCAAGACACGCTCCTCTCGCGGACGTGTGCGCCCTTGTTGGGTGTCTAATTTGCCCTAGGGAGCATCCCAACTCTCTAGCTCTCAAGTATGCTCAGTGAAAACATGAGGTTAACATGAAGGGAGCCCACATCAATAATGACCACTACATTTTTCTATGAATATCTTGCCTTCGGAAGACGACCGTACAAATCAATCGCAACCAAGTCTCTGGGACCATCAGGGATAATTATTTCCATGGGTCCCTAAACATTCGATTTGCATATTTCATTTTCTGACAGATATCACATGTCGCAATAGTACGACGGATTTTTCTATCCATATTTTTCCAATATGCACATTTTTAAATGGGTAAATGATTGGTCTTGCTTCCCAAATTACAGTAGTAACGGTGCATGAATATAATTAAAGGCTCCATGATATATTTAGGAATCCAAATTCTGTAAATTTCTAGTTCTTGATTAATTTTCAATAATAACAAATCTTTTTCAATTTTGCACTGTTCCTTTAAAGCCGATATTTGCGGATCATTTTCTGAATATTGTTGTGCACGTAGTAAAATTTCCTTAATCTGTCCCATTTTAAAGTCATTTATTTGTGCATGAATTAAATTATCTATTTGCATTTCCTTATATTTATTATATTCGAAAACTACCGTATTAATTTGGAAATTTCGCCGTTGTACAGACTCTGTTGTTGAGTCAATAAGCAATCTGCTTAAGAAATCAGATAATACGTTTCTTTTCCCTTACAAAATTTAATATCAAATGAAAATTGTTGTAGCCACAATGCCCATCGCAGTAGTCTATCGTTCTGACAATGGCATTTATTTATGAATGTTAAATCAGTAACCAGACCCTCATTAATCTACGCGAGCCCCATGTGGATCAAAGCAGCTCAGTCACATAAACAAACACCAAGTTCTACAAAATAAATGCCTCAGAAAAATTACAAAAGCTCCGTGGTTCATAATTAAGAATAGAACGAATTAGAGAATTAAAAATAGAACGAATTCAATACTATATTGTCAAGATTTCAAAAAATTCTGTAATATACTACCAGATTCCCAGCAACTACTCTCTCTCTCTCTCTCTCTCTCTCTCTCTCTCTCTCTCTCTCTCTCTCTCTCTCTCTCTCTCTCTCTCTCTCTCTCTCTCTCTCTCTCTCTCTCTCTCTCACACACACACACACACACACACATACACACACACACATGCGCCTACGCAACAGTATCAACTAATGCTTCTCAAGTTCATGTTACCTGTCAATCGAATATACCTATGCCGAAAGTGCATTGGGACTTAGACGTGTGAATGGTCGGCTTTTAAAGTTACAATTGTGAGCAAGAAAAAATACAATTTTAAAAAAGAATATTATGTCTTGTGATCTCTAACAATGAGAAAGTGTCTTCCCAATAAAAGAGTTCGGAATTTCTGTACAGGGCAAATAATTGCCAAACATTCTTTCTCCGTAACGGAAAATGCAACCTCGAGACCTTATACAATTCTGCTAGCAATCGGCAGAATTATGTCGTGGTTATCTTTAACTGTTTGTTGAAGGACACATCCTAGTCCTGCGTCACTGGACTGGAACGCCACCTGGAATACCCCGTAAAAAATTGTACTTTTGCGATTTTCAAAAAACGGATTTCAATGAAAATGTGTTATGTGCCATTCTTTTAAGCTTTCTTTATGTTATCTGAGAGTATTGTTTTAACCTATCTGAAAACATAGTAAATGCGGCGCTCTTTTTGAGAAAATGTTGAAAGTGTAATTGAAACTTCATGTAAAATACACTCGAAAATTAAAATATCTTATTAAAATTCATAGAGACTGGGTTTCTTCTTTAGATTCATTGATGAATATAAATTTTTGAGAAAATCGTCTGAACTGTTTCGGCGCTAGCCTTGACCACAAACAGTCAGGAGGACGGACTGACAAAAGGAGAGACACGTGTTTCGTCGTCAATCGATTTTTCGGTATCAAGGATCCACAAAACATGAGTTCTAACTACACAAAGAGTTAAAGTAATTTACTACCTTTGGGATTTATGCACTTTTTCGTTACTAAGACCTGATAATAACATAAATTCGCTGTTTTCTGTCGTACGATTACAGAACTTCCTCTTCTTACTAAATAAGGGCGAGGAAGTAAAATTTGGTGTTGAAAATTCTTTTACATGAATTTGAAAGTCTCTATCTAAGGTTGGAAGTCGCCTTACGACGAGCGGTTGTGTTCAGCGCTGAAGCCTCGATTGACCAGCTCCACCGCGGACCGAAAGGAGTTGGGAAGCAGGGGAACACAGCGAGGCAGATCAAAGTTCGCTCAAACGTCGCTCAAAAAGTCGCTCAAACGCGATTTTGCTTAAATCCACTACGGACCAATAGCTAGCCCTCAATAGCTATTGACATAATGCTTTGGGGATTTAAATGCGCATGCGTGGGTTCTTGAAATATACAACACATATTTAGCAAGGCTTGGGAGTGCGATGCGTTCTATGCTGAAGAGTGACCACTATTTCTTCTTCCCTCGCCCAACGCATATATGTTTTCATCAACGTATTTAATCACGAACTTCCATATATCACAATTTTTCTCTTGAAAACTCAAAAGCAACTCACGCCGGTCTTAGGCAGTGGGACTCGCGGTGCGGAGCACTCGTGGGCGAGGAGCCCGAAAAAAAATTGTGCGAGGAAGAAATGGTGACCTTACGTAGGGAGGATGCAGCGCCGGTCTTAGTTAGAGGGACTCAGAATCGGTGCGGAACCGTCGAGGGCGCGCAAGGCGAGAAAAACATCGGTCAGGAGGAAATGGTGGCCTTAGCTAGTGAGGATGCAGCGCTGGTCCTTGTGGGACTCGGAATCGGTGCCGGACATTCGCGGGCGAGGCGAAAAAAAACATCGGCCAAGAAAAAAAGGTGGTTTTAGCTATTGAGGATGCAGCGCCGGTCTTAGTTAGAAGGACTCAGAATCGGTGCAGGGCAGTCGCGGGCTAGGCGCGCGAGGCGAAAAGAAACATCGGCCAGGAGGAAATGGTGGCCTTAGCTAGTGAGGATGCAGCGCTGGTCCTTGTGGGACTCGGAATCGGTGCCGGACAGTCGCGGGCGAGGTGAAAAAAAACATCGGCCAAGAAAAAAAGGTGGTTTTAGCTAGTGAGGATGCAGCGCCGGTCTTAGTTAGAAGGACTCAGAATCGATGCAGGGCAGTCGCGGGCTAGGCGCGCGAGGCGAAAAAAAAACATCAGCCAGGAAGAGTTGGTGGCCTTAGCTAGGGAGGATGCAGCGCTGGTCCTTGTGGGACTCGGAATCGGTGCCGGACATTCGCGGGCGAGGCGAAAAAAAACATCGGCCAAGAAAAAAAGGTGGTTTTAGCTATTGAGGATGCAGCGCCGGTCTTAGTTAGAAGGACTCAGAATCGGTGCAGGGCAGTCGCGGGCTAGGCGCGCGAGGCGAAAAATAACATCGGCCAGGAAGAGTTGGTGACCTTAGCTAGTGAGGATGCAGCGCTGTTCCTTGTGGGACTCAGAATCGGAGCAGGACAGTCGCGGGGTAGTCGCAGGCCAGGCGAGGCGCGGCCAACGCCGGACTCTGAGTCAGCCGCAGCGGCTTCGGCGCAGAAAGGCGCTGGGCGACGTCGAAGGAAGCGGGGCAGGCGAACTGCCTTGGAGCGGGACGGAGGAGAACCGCTTCCGCGCGCGCGACTACGCTAATGCGTCCCGTTGCGCCGTCAACACTCGTGCTGGAGCTCGTTAAAGAAATTAACGGTACTTGTCGGGTGGCTTAGTTACTGAGTTATTGCTTCGGTTTGAATTGTTTGAAATACATTATGTTTCATAGCCTTAGAAAATATTGTGCTGGTAAAACCTGTTTTTCGAAGACTTTTTTTCCCACTTAGAGTTTATTATCGTATTGGTTCATCTTTAGTAATCTTTAGTAGTCTCTGTCAGGTGTCAAAAATAGGATATTTTAGAATTTAATAGTCTTTTGTTTATTAATTAGTAAATTCTCTCATAGAAAACAAAACATGAGTTCGTTTTCTAATTGATGAGTACACTAAAGTGAATTAGAAACAACACCAATTGAAATGTTTGAGATTCGGTTTCCAATATTTCTCAAAGAATATTTTCGGTGCATAGAAAATCTGCTTCATGACTGCTGAGTTATTCTATATTGATACTAAATTAATTCATAGAAGTACATATTTTAGCGTGATTTAGTAATATTATTTTTTGAGGCTTGTGACTTATGACATTCAATATTTAGATTAGAAATTTCATAATCGCTGCTTAAATTTTCTATACGTTATCATCAATAGGCTAAATTCAAATGATTGTTTGAATAGTTTCTCATATCTCTTGTGCGTTTAGTGCGTCTATATCACCAAACTTTAAGCAAGAATTGACGCCACCCATCATCATGCTCGTATTATGAAATTTCCGATTTTATCTTTGGTTTCTGCGGGAGCGACGTTTCCCAGCCTTTCTTCCTCCGTATTTTCCTACCGCTTAACCTTAACGCAAGGATAGTTAGCGCCCCGTTGTTTGCAGCTGCAGTCTCAACACGCGATATGATATTCTCAACGATTGCAGTCCTCTCGCGCCCACTTGGCTTCGAGCCGCTGCCGAAGGCGTTGTCCAGCTCTCGAGAGGCTTTCGCAACATCGGCGCCCATTGGTTGCTGAACGTGGTGGCGATGGCAAAGGCGTGAGTGTTGACATAGTAAGGACTGGAAACTCCGCGAAAATTATTAAAATGCGTATCATGAAAATCTGTGGAAAAATTGTGATAATGTTTGGAATTACAATACAATTTATAACGTCAATGTGTTTAAAATTTTATTTATGTTACACTGAAGTTTCAACTAAGACTGACTCTAAAATTGATTAGAGAAATATAAAATTGAAAGATCGTTTATAACCGAAATTAATTTTGATCACCTAAGTAAATCTGAAACTTCTGAAACTGGCGATGTTGGCTCAGGGCATCAAGTGAGGTCACTGCAGAGCCTCTGACCGGAAGGTTCTAAGGTTCGAATTCCAAAGGTTTTTTACACTAGACAGGTGGGCCGAATTCAGCCGCTATCTGGAGGCTAATTCTAGCGGCCGGCTGCACTCATCTGTAGATATCCATGTTTTTAGAATCAACGCAAGGTGAATGCAGGAGCACAACCTTAACATACGGGCTACGGACCGCGCGCGATCGTTCCTTTCTCTACCATCTCCTATATTTACCTCTTGCACTCACTTGCACTACACTACCACTCTTGTCGGAAGACTAGTCGAGAGCTTAGAGCTTGTCCTGACTGGGGCAGTGCACCGTTGGTGGGTGATAATGGGTTAAGGAAAATCTCCGTAAGCCGACGCAGTTGACACACACGGAATCACTGATCATCAATCATCCACAACTCGGAATTTCTATCATATACGTCGGCGATCTCAAGTATGATCAGCACAATAATGTATTTTTAACCTTTATTCTAACACAAGCGCTTTAATGAGTTGTCTTTCATTCTTCTTGGACAAAATAAAGTATTTTTCATAATCTAAGGAAATGTTTCTGAGAGCCTGTTATTTTGACTTATATAAGACTGTTCGTATCAAGTAAGCAAACCAATATTCAGCAAATACGGCAAACCAACATTCAGCAAAATCGTACTATTGCTATTGAAATTATGAAAAAAGAAATTGTTCCTTTCGAGTTCACCAAAGTTCATGATTAAAATCGTAGTTCTGAGGAAGATGGCATTTAAAAAATTATTTCATAATATTCATTATTATTATTATATTATATTATTATTATTATTATTATTATTATTATTATTATTATTATTATTATTATTATTATAGTAGTAGTAGTAGTAGTAGTAGTAGTAGTAGTAGTAGTAGTAGTAGTAGTAGTACATATGTTTAATGCCAGAATCTGAATGGTTAAATGATTTAATACGACGATTACGACGACAGGATATCTCAACAATTTCTTTATCTGTTTTTCGGCCTGCTATGGAATGCATTAGGTGAAATGGGCCAGATAGTTGAAATTAGAAATATGATGAAGTAATGGCGAGACAGTGGAAATAAGAAAATCTCAAAAACAAAAGAACAAAAAAACCTGACGAGAATCCTTTTGCCCACCGAAAATAACACACGGATCAACTGGGAATTGAACTGCAGGCTGCAAGATACCCATAGATGCAAAGGCAACCCCCTGGCGCCCACTACACGGACGGCGTGGGTCTCGCGCCTTGCCATGGCGCGTCGCGTCGCGCCCTGCCGCCAGAGCCCCGTCGCCGCCCGCGCCGAACGAGCCAAGTAGAGCGCCAGCCGGCCTTGAACCGCCCGAAGAGAACGTTGCGCCTTCGAGGGGCTGCGACATTGCGGGCGTTCGCGGGCTGTGAAGGCGCCACCGTTGCGGCCGTCATTGTCCAGCTACCTGCCACCGCGCTGCGCTCTTGTGGACGGAAGTTCCTTTCTTATCCGATCGTTGAAGTCTCCAGCAAGAAACCTGACGTTCGCTTTGTCTTTGAGGTTGTCATAACATCCGGGAAAGAATGCTTCGGAAGTAAAATAATGGGCATATAATTTCTAGGCTTTCCTTTCATTTGAAGTACTTCCAGATGCCCTTTTGTGTGTAAATGACCTTATGGTTCGAAAGGTCTAATGACATTAACGTAACACTTTGCAGTGGTGGAGGTGCGCTACTTGAACCGCGTTGGCCAGTGATTTTAAAGTGACACTAATGACGCCCTTGCTGGCTCTCACCGACACGGTGTTTGAACCAATAGGATCATAATATTAATATTGTCGTGAAATACTATGTAACGAGAAACAACCTAACCATGACGTACTTGAAACCATGACGTTCTAGCAAGTACGGTATCTTTTCCCTGCACCTGATGACTCTCAATTAGTCATCCATCGTAACTCCCCCCGCGTGCACGTTTCGTCGAACATATATGACTCTGGTGGTTGCCAGTCACGGCGGTGGCGGCGGCGGCGCCAGCGGCCTTCGTCGAGACTGTCTCCTGGGGACAAGCGCGCGCAGAAGGTTTCCATTCACCCGCTCACCCGATCGCATTGGAAGGTTTCCAGTTCGTATCGAGAGCAGTTCTTCATTTTTCGCTCGACGCTATTGCGCCGCACGATCAGCGGCGCCCGCGCGCGAAGGAAGGAGCTGCACTTGTGGCGCGCACGGAACGGCCTCCGCTCAACGTCTTTCACTCATTTCATGCAAAACATAAATAGACGTACATGACGGTCATGAGTGAACTGATACTCAAGTTCACGTATTTTAGAGAACTCACATAATATTAGTTTTTTATTAATTTTCCCCTTTCATTGACTCATTATTATTATTGTAATAATAATAATAATAATAATAATAATAATAATAATAATAATAATAATAATAATAATGGGCAAGTACGGTATTGCGGTATGGCCCCAAAACTCAGTAATGAGGTGACCCGGTCCGCGGGTCTTCAGCGTGGGAGGTCTGTCACGTGACTCTTCGCGATAGACGCCGGTGGAGGAAACCGTTGGCATTCGAGTCTGGGCCGGATCGCGGTGTGGAGGCATTTTTTGCTGATCCGCGAGGGGGTGATCGCAGGTTTGTGAGGGTGATCACTGGGGATGCCGGGAGCTGTGCTACAAGTTAGCACGCTGGGGTACTCTGGGCCAGGCTGGGACGGCTTGCATCGTGAGTGCTGTGGCGTGTAGCGGTAGTTTCCGGAGGAGTATGTAAATAAACATTGTAATATACAGTTACTGTAAATAAACCTGTAATAAAAACTCCGTGTCTTTGTTGTTTTTCACATCACGACGACGTCACAACTGGCAGGCTATAAATGTCCAATGGCAAAATTAGTTACAAAATGTCGAAAACAAAAGAAATGGAAAGGTTTCCTGTTAGCTTTTGGTGTCTTTTAGAACAGGATGATGCTTTCATAATAGTACAACCGAAATATTCTTTCAAGAATATTAAAGAGTAAAACCTCGTCTAAATGAGAAATTTTCATTGAAAAATTTGAAGCCGTTTTTAAGGAAATGGCAATTATGCATTAATGTAAATGCGAAATTTAAAGTTCCTTTTCACAGGAATCTACTCAGTTTTCGGAAAACTGCATTTGAAGTCATTTGAAGCAATGTCATTCACAAATGTAATAATATATACAAACCGATAGAAATGTGCATATTAACCGCGGGAGAGATATTTCAAAACAATAAAATTTGGTAATTTAAAAACAACAACAATAGAATACACCAAAATGAACATTACGCCATATTAAACAGTGCTATTACCACTATCCTTTGTAAAAGCTGGAAGAACATATTTTGGAGCTTTTTTTTAGGAAATGGCGGAATGAGCGTTTCTGAAAATGCGGAATTTCAGGCTTATTTCAACAGAAAAGTGTTGAGTATTCGAAAAATTTTATGACATTGTTTAAAGCACAAAACCACTATTGCAATGCAATCTTAATGCAATCTAATCTTAATGCAATAATACCGACATGGGATAGAAGTGAAAAAGTTGCATTTTTGTAATTTTACAAAAAGGAAACAATGACATCAAAATGGTGTTTATGTCATCAAATAGCGTTCGTTTGGCACTAACCCTACCAAAAATTTAAAGAACAAATTTGGAGCCGTTTTGGAGAAAATATTGTTTTAGTAATTTTTTAAAATTGCAAATATTGCAGGCACTATTGCACGAAGACTACTAACATTTTTGTGTACCTGATCTTAATGCAAGAACTATTTATGGACAAGAAATTTCATATGAACGAAAAATCACAATCTTCAATTTTATAGCTGTCGCCGAAAAAATTCAAACTTTTGCAATTTTCGAAATTTGAGAGTTAACCGTGTAAATTCCATTTATGTCACTATAAGTGTATTTTACTCTATTCTTACAATACTTTTTTTTAATTGAGCCGTTCTTGCAAAATTTTTAAAATATCTGAATTGTTTTTTTACAGTACACCAAAATTCTAAATAATGTTTTTCAAAATTTCAAAGTTTCAACTAGAGTTACATCAACAAGGGTTTCTTCAATTTGGGAAAGATCGTATGCAAGGTTTAGGCACTAGCAGTGTTCGCAGATGGACTGACACACAGACGAACAGACGGACGGACGGACGTTTTTCTTCTATTGATTTTTCAGCATCAAAGACACACCATCAAGAGTTTTCTATAAAAATGAGCTCAAAATTCCGCATTTTCAGAACCCTACAGACTCCATTTTCTCAAAAAAGGTTCCAAATTGTTTCTTCATGTTTTCTAATCGATAGTGCTATTTGCACTGTTAAATATGAAGTAGCCTTTCCTTTTTTCAAAAATTATACATATTTAATTTTTTTGAAATGTCTCTCACATCATTAATACGCACATTTCTATCGATTTGTACACAATATTACATTTGTGAGTGAAAATGCATAAAATAATTTAAAAAAATGTTTTTCGAAAACTCAATAGATTCCTGTGAAAAGGAGCTTCAAATTTCGCATATACAGTTATGCTTAATTGTCATTTTCTTGAAAACGGCATCAAATTTTTCATTGAAAAAAGTTAATTACGAAGAGCTTTTGCTTTTCTATATTATTCGTAAAATAATATTTCGGTTCCACTATAAGGAAACCGAAAAACTTTTCGTTTCAAGAAAATGTAAAATAATGTACTTTATGCGACGACGTATGGCAGCTAGCAAGAGGATGGGGCAAGTTCGCAAGAGGATGGGGCAGTCCACACCAAGAAAATTAGAAAACATTATTACGAGAAAGACTTTGCCATTCTGTAGCATCACTAATTACGTTTTCGTATACATACTATATACGCAGTAACATACGTATAAGCAATGCTGCGGAAAATTGATTTCCAGATTTTAACGGAAATACATGTTTTGGGGTCTCCTGATACCGAAAAGTAGTTTTTTTTTCAAAACGTGCGTTCGTTTGTCAGTCCGTCCGTTTGTCCCTTTGTCTGTCTGTCTCTCTATCTGTCTGTCCGTCTGTCGTATGTGAACAAATCTAGCGCCTAGCCCTTTTCCAAATTGAAGAAACTCCTACCCATCTGACTCTAGTTGAAGCTCTGAGATTTTGAAAAACATTCTTTAAAATTTGGGGGGATTTTACTTGAAGCCACCTGGAGATTTGCAAACTTTTGTCAAAAACGGTTCCAAATATTTTCCTTAAATTTCTTGTGAGAACAGAGTAAAATACCCTTATAAAGGTGACGTAGGTTCCATTTTCACGGTTAACTCTGAATTTTCGAAAATTGCAAAGGTTTGAATTTTTGGGGGTCCCTTCCTACAACTATGAAATTGAAAACACAAGTTTTTCCTTCATATAAAATTGGTTACTCATAAATAGTTCTTTCATTAAGGTCATGTAGACGTTTTTGCATATTTTCTTAGTTTTTTTGTAAAGGAGCGAGCAATATTTGCAATTTTAAAAAATTACAAAATCATGATTTTCTCAAAAACGGCTCCAATTTTTTTCTTTACTATTTTGGTAGGATATTGCCAACCAACCCTATTCGTTGACATAAACGCCATTCATCTATTATATTGTTTTTTAAAAAATTACAAAAATGTAAATTTGTCGACTTGTGTCTCATGTCGGAAATATTTACACCAGAGGCGATATCTTCTTTTTCTTAGATTTATAAGAAAATGCGTTAAAAATAATGGCAAATAATGTTTCTTGATAGCAACAGTTTTCTGTCAAAATGAGATCAAAATTCGGAATTTTCAGAAATGCTCAAACGCTATTTTCTTAAAAGTGGCTCCACATTTTTTCTTCAAATTTTTCCAATGGATAGTGCAAATTGCACTGTTTTATATGATGTAATAAAATGACGTTAATTTTCGTGTAATATTATGTTTTTTTTAAAAGGTACACAAATATAATTTTTTTGAAATATCTCTCACGCTGTTAATATGCACATTTCCATCGATTGGTATACATTATTGCATTTTTAAGTGGAGGTGCTTGAAACAACTTAAAATGAAGTTTTTCGAAAACTCCATAGATTCTTGTGAAAAAGAGCTTTAAATTTCGCATTTACAGAAATGCTTAATCGCCATTTTCTTAAAAACGGCTTCAAAATTTTCAATGAAATTCAATGAATTTTTAATGAAAAATTCTATTTTCGACAAGATTTTACTCTTCTTTGTTATTCTTGAAGTAATATTTCGGTTCTACTATTAAGTTACCGAAAGTTAAGAAATCGTCAAGAAAATGTACTTTCAGCGACAATAGATGGCAGCTGGCCAGAGAATGGAGGAAGGCCTTAAAACCAGTCCACGTCAAGAAAACTAGAAAAAGTTTCTACGAGAAATTCTGTGCCATTCTGTAACATCTCTACTTACTTTCTCGTATACGTACGTATATACGGAGCAATACGTACTACTGTTACCACTATCCGTTGGAAAACTTTCGAAGAAAAATTCTGGAGCCATTTTCAAGAAAACGTTCAAATGAACGTTTCAGAAAATTCGGAATTTTGAGCTCTTTTTAGAAGAAAACTGTTGAATTTTCGAGAAAATTATATGATATTATACGAAGCGTATTTACTCATAAATACAAAAACCGTGAAGAAATTGCCTCTACTATAAGTGGGAGACAGCTCATAAGAATTTCATTTTTGTAATTTTTGAAAAAACGAAAGAATAGTCCACAGGACGTATATTTCGTCGTACAGGGTTCTTTTGGAACTACCCGTAGCAAAAAAATGAAAAACATTTGAACCGTTTCTGAGAAAATCTTGTTTGAGATTTTTTTTAAAATTGCAAATATTGCACCCACTATTATATTACATGCTTCAAAACTATTAAAATTTCAAAAGAAGTTCATGACTTTAATGAAAGACCTATTTATGAGCAACAAATTTCATTTGAAGGAAAAATGTCAGGAAGAGGACAATGAATATTTGCTAAGGAAACTTAAAGAAGAATGCAACAAATGGGGATGAGATATAAATTTCAATAAAACCGAATGCAGGTGCATTAGTCGATCGTTAATGGACATAACAGTAGATGGTGATACAATTAAATGCTGTAACAACTTAAATACCTAGGCTCAATAATGAGTAACACTGACACATGTGATAACGATATTAACTCCAGTATAATAATGGGGAATAAAGCAACAGTAACACAGTGTGATATGGAATAACGATATTTGACAAGAAATAATGAAAATAATATTTCATACCGTGGTAGAAAATATGGTCCTTTTTGGAGGAGAAATGTGGCCTCAAACAAAACAATCAGAGGCAAAATACGAATTGTGGAAATGATATAATATGAGAAGATGCATACATTTAACACGGTATGATAAAATCCGAAATGATATATGGAAGCAGATGCGGGTAAATTGCTCAATTACTAAAAGACTAGAAAACAAAGCACTTCAATGGTATGGACACGTCCAAAGAATGCCTCAAGGAAGGTGGCCAAAGAAAATATTGGAATAGCTACCATCAAGAAGAGAGGAAGGCCAACTCTGGAATGAGAAAAATACATCACGGAAGCCGTTGAGGACAGAAGTTTAAGACCTGGAAGTTAAAACCGAGATCTGTGGAGATCGAAAACGGCCAACTGCTGAAGGGGAAATGCCGAAGAAGAAGAAGAAGAAGAAGGAGAAGAAGGTATGGAAAGTGATAAATGTACTCTATAAAACGACATAAACACCATTCTGCGCTATTCGTTTGTTTTTCGAAAGTTATGAGGATATAATTATTTTGATTTCTCTTTCATTAATATTTACATTAGCGGCGTTTTGTTATTTTTTTTTTTTTGCATTTAAAAATACATGTTCTTTAAATGATGAGTTATACAGTTTCTCGAAATATAAGAAGTTTTCTGTGAAAATTAGTTCAAATTTCAGCATTTGAGAAAACGCTCAAACGTCATTTTCTCAAAAACACTTCAAATTTTTTCATGAACCTTTTGGTACGAATAGTATTTTATGTACTGTTTAGGAAGACAAGAACGTCATTTTTACGCAAATGTAATCTTTTTCAAATATCTCTTACGTCGTTAATATGCACATTTCCAGTTATTTGAATTGTGTTATTTCAATTGTGAGTAGAAGTGCTTCAAATTACTTTTAATATAGTTTTACGATATATCAAAAGTATTCTGTAAAAAAGAGCTTCAAATATTGCATTCACAGTAACCCATTAACACCATTTTGTTGAAAACGGCTTCTAACGTTTTTAATGAAACTTTCGTTAAAGAACGAGTTTTTCCTTTCTATAATATTCTTAAAGTAATATTTCGGTTCTACTATTAGGTAACTGGAAAATTGAGAAAAAAAGAAAAATACTTTAACGGAGATAAATGGCAGCTGGCATGAGTACGTGACAAATCCAAAAAGCTAGCCGAGACCAAACAAATTTAAAAAATTAACTAGTACGAGAAAGGTTGTACCACTTTGATGCACCACTATTTTGCTATTACTAGGAATAGGAGTCGAGGCTACGAAATATAAATCTGTTTCATTACTAAACCGATGAAATGAAATGTACATTCCTGAAAATTAATAAAGTGAATTTATTCTATTGTAAGAACTTTGTAAAGTGTACATTTATCGTACAAGTAGTACCTGCTTCCAGTGCCTCCTGTGCCCAAGAGAAACCAGGTTAAGAGCGAGTAAATGCCACGCCTAGACCTGCCTGGGGCCCCCCGGTGACACCGACAGCGGCGCGGGGGGTGGCGGAGGAGCGAACCACGGCGCCGCTCGCTCTACACGTACAACCACTGTGTCACAACCCTGAGCCTAGTCTGCCTTGCGACACGAGTTGAAAGCCTAGTCCAGAGTAGCAAACACTTCCACTTCCCTATATGCAAAACTTTGAGCTCATATACTCTCTTTAATTAGCTTACGCTGCCAGAGAAATATTTTAATGTCTTGATACTTAACGATATCGTTACCTAAGGTTAACTTTCACGTATCTCTTCTGCAACGTAACGTCAAAAACAGTGTGTCAAGTTCGTGTTAAACGAATGAGTATTTCTGTATTAGCAGGACAAGTAACGGTAACATGTACCTCTTTGCCTCATTTTTTTATTTAGAAGTGCTATTACTTACCTTGGACTAATATATATTTATAATTGGTGCTGTTGAAAAGGGAAAGGAAAACTTGTATTAAATCAACTTTTATACTCAAAGCAATTGACATGTAATTTTCTCAGTTTCTCAATTATCATACAATTGAATGTTTTAATTTAAGAATATGGATTCTTTATTTACATTGTTTCTCGCGTCTAGAATAAATTTTTGTTATACTTTTCTGAAATTTGGTTGGCGAGGAAATGCGTTGTTCCGTACAGGTCATGTGAAAGGCATTGACATTGCAGGTGTCAATGAATGATCATTACACTAAACATTCACCAAGCAAACCTTGAAATTTTGTGTTTATTTGGCTTGAGTGGCATGTCTATATACATAATGATAAGATATGCATGTAAGCGTTTTCATACAATCTATTCAATTTAATTAATGGGAACAATTACTTAGCGAGTAATTCTGGTGTAAATTTGATGTAATTTGAGCCAATCCGAAAATGTTATAAAATTTTCTCAAATACATTTGTCAAAAATCATACGTATTTATAAATCATATATACAATGCTGAAAATATGAAATCTCTCACAGTCTAAAAGACATTAGAAAACTCAAATTTTAGCGTTTTTAAAATACATTTGAATTATTCGGGTGCCTTAATTATATGGTTAAGATATTTCACATACATTATACATATTTCACATCCCTTATTGCCATAGTTTCAGACTCGTAAATAGAAACATTTCTTCACAAAACTAATGAGGTTTAACAAAATGTAGAAAATATGAAACACCTAAAAATAATTGCAAATAATTATAATAAAAAACAACTATGGGCTCATCAAATCCCGCTGTAATTTTCATTTATTCATTTCGGGTGAAAACATTTCTGGCCAATAGCAAAATACATTGCTGTTCGGACATTAGCTAGTTTTGGATTATATTTTCATAATAATTGTTTTATAAAGATTTCGATAGGTTGAATGAGCTCTGTGTGCAGCTGCAGGTTAGGATGAAATCCACATATTAATATCCAATTGCTACCATATACGCCAACTGAATACAACGCGACACGATGAACGAAGTCTTACAATGACTCGCAGAGCCGGGAGGTGCCAGTGCACTGCAAATTCGCTCTTCACTTTTTTTCCCTAGGGCTTTTATCCAGCCGACAGCCGGTTGCCCTTTACGTCCCGAAGGGACGCATACTCGACCATACACTAGACAAACACTTGCGGGCTCCCCTGATCTGGGGTCAGCAGAACGCGAGGCCCGCCGCGACAACACATACAAAGTCAAGGGACAAACAGCCATGCCCAAGGCGGGACTCGAACCCGCGACCCTTCGGACCAAAGCGCTGAGTCGGTACTCGCTCTTAGCTACCTCGGCCATCCAGGTCGACAATTCGCTCTTCATTCCCTCATTAAAACCGTCGACCTCTCTGCGACTGAGGTGTCGGAAAAGAAATGTAAGGAGTTTATCGCCGCTGTACAGGCATTGCGCCATCCACGGCGCCGGCCTCCGCTCACCACCGCTCTGCTCCGCGGCGGTGTTTCCACGGCAAGCGTGCTCCAACGGGACAAGGAATGAAAATTCATGACCGCCACGACGTCGTGTCCTTCTCCGTATCTACGCGATACCCTTGCCGGGAGTCGAACGAACACTCTCTGTCGGAGGAGTCCTTCAGGGCCCCTCGCCTTTCATGGATCCTGGCGGCGAAAGGCGGAGACGCAGGCACGAAGGAAGGGAAGGCATGCGAGGCGGGAGGGAGGGTGGCGGTGCTACGGCGCCGCGATGGTGCTGGCGCCGATGGGGGTGGTCGGCACAGATTAATTCATGGATTGACTAGTGAAGCTGGACCGTAATGTCCAGTAAATGTGTATGTGTGGTAGTGGTTTTCTTCCCCTGCTGAATGGTGAAATCCGGCGCCGACCTAGCTAACGGCTAGAGGGGTTTTCCCACATCAGGTATCTCCCACCATCGGGGCACCGCCCCAGCCGGGATCAGAATTTTTGTTCGGTTTCCCGGCATGTGTGGTAGTGTAGTGCATGTTAGTGCAAGTGTTTGTAAGGGGTGAGGATAAGACAAGAAATGGGAAGGAAAGTTTGCGCGCAGTCCTTGGCTCGTTTGTTAGGGTATTGCTCCAGCATTCGCCTGGTATTGATCGGAGAAACCACGGAAAACTACCGATCAGAGCAGCCTGCCGGAAGAATTCTCCTTCAGACACCAGCTGAATTTGTTCGTGCTGTCTAGCTAATGTCGAAAATACTGCCACTGTCGGGACTAGAACCTCCCGGTCAGAGAACCGACATCAGTTGATACTCTAAGCCAACTCTCCCTGTCATAGGTGGTGGTAACAGCGGCGGGGTGCTGATGGGAATAATGGTGCCCCGATGGGAGCGCTGGCGGTAATTGGGGTGGCGCCGATGTTGACGATGATGATGTAGAGATGGAGGTAACGGTAGTCCTCTGATCAGTAGCTTTCCTTGTGTTTTCTGATCAACAGCAGACAAATGCCGGTGCATTATCCTTACAAACGGGCCACGGACCTCTCCCGCGATCTTTCCTTTCTCTTCCTTGTATTTTCCTCAACCCGTACTTATACACACTTAGATTTGCCTGTTCTACACTACCACACATGTCGAGAGACCATGGTGAGAGTCGAGGAGTCGGGAGCCTGGAGCGTGTCCCGGTTTGATGAGTGCCCCGCTGCTGGGAGATATCTGGATGTGTAAACTCCGGTAACCGATGTGTAGGTGTGTCCCGGTCCTTACCATCCAGGGGAAAAGAGCAACTGCCGCCTAACGTAATCAAATCATTTGCTACACCTATGATTTAAGCATTTGACGTGCCCGGAAACCAAATAATCAATGAATCAATGGTAGTGGTGGTGATGCTGATAGTGGCCGCAGGGACGGAAATAACGGTGATGGCTGTGGCAGCAGTGGTAGTATTGTGAGCGCGGGCGACAGTGGGAGCGAAGGCGGTGAGACTGGCCGCCGCGCCCTTCCCCGTCCCATTGGACGACCGCTCGCAGCGCAGCTGATCTAGCACGGAGCAGCGGCGCGCAGCCTGTCAGCAGGCCTTTCCGCTCTGATCTGTTCTCATTTCGTTCTGTAGCACCTGCAAGGGAGTTTAAAACACGTGTTCAGTTCCAAGAAAAACTTGCACAGCGTGGTGTGCACAACTCATTATGGTGTATTATACTGATACTCGAAATTTCATGTCAGTTGAGGACTACTGATTCATAACACTTTTAGCTACGGAAGTACAAAAGGAGTGAAAAGTTTTGCGAAATATTCAATACCGACTGTTCATTAGGTCTTCAATCTATCCTGGGTCATTGTAATGGATACTCAAATTATGAAGAAATTTTTACTTCTTAATTAAAACATTTTCTTGCAGACAAAAACAATTGGGATCAATTATTTCGTTACTTCGAACGAAACTTAATTTAATAGAATACTAAAATTTCGCAAACAAAAATAATGATAAAATATTCATAATTTTCATTGAACATAAAATAAAATAATACGTATAAATCATGTAATTGTATTTCTTTATAATTTCTCGATGAGTGCAGTAATTATTGAATAACGCCTGTTATGCTTTTAAATGCAAGCAAATTTGATAAAACCGTCTCTTTTGTTAAAGTTCTGAAACTCAAGCTATAAATTCAAGTTATAAATATAACTCAAAATAAAACTAGTGGTGCTACTTTAGCACATACGGAACATGTTTGCTTTCACAGCTCTTCTTCGTTTGGCACAAAATCGGGCACTTTCTGCAGTGGACGAAGCTTACTGTGGCCTTTATATCCACCTGCTGGTATACACGATTTACATGACTTGTGATTTTCTTCAAATATTATTTAGCCATCTGTTGGGAAACAAGTTTCTTTATTTCCAACACGTTGCGTAAGTTTTCTATATATTCATCTTGATTCATCATGTATATCTTTCTTTGAAAATTATGAGAATGGTCAGCAGGTGATGTAATCGTGACATCGAATACTGATTACATGACGCACGGTAGAAAACCAAATGATGATATGAGGTAAAATGGCGAAGGGTCACGAACATTCATACAAAATGGTCGTCTATGAATAAAATAATCTTTTGTAAAAGAAAATGTTTTTTCTTAGAGAAGATGCTTTTGATTTTGGTGTTATTTGACTTACAAGAATTTTATCACAGCTTCAGGTAACGCAGTGAATCATATGCTTAAGCGGAATGAAATATGATCGAAAGTAATATTTGTTTCTGTCATTGCATATAAATTTTATTTAAAAATACACGTCTATTACGTATTCATACACAATAAGCTTACATTGCGTAACCGTAAAATACAGTCTATTATTTTAATGCGATTATTGAGCACCTAGGACTACGGGACACGTTATCCTCCACGGTCCCATTATATTTTTCCCGGAGAGATTAACTTGTTTTTATTCATTACGAGAAGCAGCATTTTCTTCTGTATCCAATAATTAAACAAGGTTGTTAATATCGAATTATGAATTGATAAGATGATGAGAGAGGAAGGGAGAATTACAAATACGTCGATGGCTTCGCAGGATTTGAACATACAGCCTCCTCAGCGCATTGGACTGCTGCCGCAACCGGCTCCGCCACGGGAGCTGGCAACTTTGTGTTTTAAAAATTTTATTTTTCTTACAACTTCTGCTCTTTTTGAGGTCTGAATTATTTCTTGTGAAACCTCATAATTTGCCGGAACACAAGCAAATTGGTACCTGTTAAAAATCGTAATTTGGCAGGATAAAAGTTTTATCTATAGGAGACATTTATTTTGCGCCCAAAATCAAAATGTTTTACTCCATGTATCGAAATGTCTTGTGAGCTACCTTTATAAAATTTTACTGATAAACATAAACTATTTTTTAATATTTCTTCAATTAATTCAAAAATAATATTTTTGAGGTGTGCCACTTGTTTTGTACAAATAAGATATAATCATAATCGTATCCCTGGGTCATTTACCAGCATTCCGTTTATCGAAAAATTAATTTCATAGAATTTAAGAATCTTTTTCTGTGGGTTGTACGTAAACATTACGTACAACCCACATGTAAACGTTGTACGTAAACATTAAACAGATTAGTTTGCACCATTGATTGCCCCCTTGATTTTTTCCTGTGATGAGATTGGATATTTTTCGATAGAAAAATAATTAATTAAAAGATATTTTAATTAACTTATGCATAATAAGGTAGATATGGATAATATTAAACAGAAATCAACCGCGAGTTGCATACTAGTTAAAACTAGTAAGCAATTAGTTAAAAATAGTAAACTAGTTAAAACTAGTTAAAAGTTTTATAATATTTGAAAATTCTAATCTTTTTAGGTAGCGGTTTATTTTTCAGAGTGACCAGTAGTAAACTGACAATCTCTCTTGCGAGTCATTAATCTACCTTTTCTTCATCTCTTGATCATTTTGTGAGAAGTTGGATTTAACTCAACCTCACTTGAGAAAGGGAAACTGGACGCGAAGAAAGTGAACGTGCCTTATTTCCTATGAGCCACCGGTAGTGGTAGCTCAGTGCATCAACTGATGTCACTGCAGCGCCTCTAACCGGGAGGTCCTAGGTTCGACGGCGGCAGAATTTTCGACACTAGCTTTTCAGCTAGGTCGAATTCAGCTGCTGTCTGGAGGAGAATTCTAGCGACCGGCTGCTGTGATCGGTAGTTTTCCGTGGTTTCTCCGATCAACACCAGGCGAATGCCGGAGTTGAGTACCCTACCAAACGGGCCACGGACCGCGCGCGATCTGTCCTTCCTCATCCTTGTCCTATCCTCTCCCCTTGCACACACACACTAACATGCACTACACTACCGCATATTACGGGAGACCGGTCGGGAGCTTAGAGCTTGTCCCGGCTGGGGCGGTGCCCCGTTGGTGGGAGAGTCCTGGTTAGGGGGAAACCCCACTAGCCGACGGTAGGTCGGCGCCGGATCTCGCCATCCAGCGGGAGAAGATCACCGCCATCTCCAGAGAGAGAAAACATGCACTACACTAACGGGACTAATGACCGAAGCAGTTGACGCGCCCGGAAACACGAAGAAATCAATCAATCAGAAAATCCTATGAGCAGGATCGCCCGGTCGGGAGTGAGGGCACGCGCTGCTCTGCGCTGGAGCGGCGGCGCCGCAGAGGGAAAGTGACGCGCGGCCCTGGGCTCCTGGGGGAATCCGTTCCGGTTATCGCCCCGGGCGGGGCGGTGCGGCGGACCGGAGCGGAGAGACTCCGCCAGCCACAGGGCGGGAAGCGGGCGGAGCTCCCAACTTCTGTCTGGGGATGACAGTGAAGGAGATGAGGCGATCCGAGGACCGTGTATGGCTGCGGGAAAAGGCGGCGAATATTTGGCCGAAAAACTCCTATCATGCGTTGGGACGGAGACAAAAAATTGGAAATACCCTCGGGACACCGTGCAGCGCTTGGAATGACTTTCCCCGTTTATTAATTGCTTGACAGAAGGCTCCATATTAAGGAGTTTCGAAACGTAGGGCCAAAGAGAAAATGCTATAAACGCATTAATAGAGTCCAGAGCCAAGAGCGTGGTGCAGTACCTGGGAGGGCTCCTGATGCCGGAAAGAGCTTGTTGGGCGCTCTGTGGTTTCACATACATCGATGTAGCTGCATTATCTTGAATATTGAATGCCATTAAAACGAGATTGTATGTTCCTAATAAAGAATAAAATATTTTTCGATTATCGTGGATGGTATGCAACCGTGCGACCAAAGCACGAGCCGCCACTGGATATTTTACGCGTTGCTCCTTCGTTTCTTGAAAACTTGGAAAATATTTAAAGATTTCCTTCTATATTCAATTATTGGCTTGAAAACATTGCAACACGCATGTTAAGTGTCTCTAGCGGTCTCAGTCCGCCCCCCCCCCCGCCAGCACCGCAACGGAGCCTGTTATGCAAAATGGAGTTTGGGCGGCGCGGCGAGCAGGTGGCTGACCCAGTAGCACCGTCACGATTCGACGCAGACGAACGAACATCGGCTCCCCATGATTGGAAACGGAACGGAACAGCATGGTCGCAGCGCCCGTCACTGCCACTTCATTTACTCCTCTCTCTTTTTCGCCTCATTTCCTCACTTCCTTCATGCCACAGACCTTGCCAAAGTCGCTCTCTTCTCCAACCAAAACCACTACTGTCATCCTACACTCAGTCCGAAATCTTCCTTCTGACTTCCCAACTCTGACGTCCCGGTCCACCACCCTTCTCAGAACTCTACCCAATGTTCGCCCACACCCCGCGTGCTCCCGTCGCAGCCACGCCACTGCACCTTCCTCTTTCTCCTCCGTCCCTCTCCATTCTCGCCGTCCCCGCCCCCATTCCAGTTCCCTTTCCGTCTCATTTCCACTCCCGCACCACAGCAATCACCACCTGCAATGCTATTGTCATGGCGGGGCTCATTGGGACGCGCGTGCGCCGTGCGCTTTGTGCATCCGTTGCTCCACGCCTCCCCCCCCCCGCGCGCTCGCGCCCAGAAGCGCCGCCCGCTGCCGCGTTCTGCGCCGCGCGCACGGCCGCTAAATTGCTGTGACGTCATCTTTCTCGCTCGTCGTTTCGGAGTGGAGCTGAAGGAAATATTTGGAGCGTTTTCTACCAGAAAATATGCTCCGTGTGTGGGAAGGGAACTGCGATCAGATTAGTGCTACGATTAATAATATACCTTTGAGATGCTTATATTGCGTTTTAGCTATGATTTTAACCTCCACATTTCATTCCACGATTCAGTACTACATCATTCTATTTATTCTGGACTAATCGGTTAATTGTAGCTTCGATTTACATATGATCTACTACATAAACGTTTTACTTGTCTTATTGATCTTGAAAAGGAGTAATAAAATACGATTCCACTTTCTTATAGAAGTTGTTCTTTTGAAACGTAGCCTAATAATAATAATAATAATAATAATAATAATAATAATAATAATAATAATAATAATAATAATAATAATAATAATAATAATAATTAGAAATATGATGAAATTTCAAGCCTAGGATGCTTACATTTAAACTTTTTATTTCCTATCATTACAAGTTAAATATTTCCTCATTCTTTGGCGATTTGCTATGTTACAAGGGCTTTTTCCCTTTTCATTCACTTTTTCAAGGAAGTTGAAAGGAGAAATAATTTAGTGGTGCCACATTAAAGTCTGAAACGAACATTCACTGAATGCTATAGATCATTGTCAATATTTTCATATTATTCCTTTTATTAATAGATGATCTATTAATGAAAACGATGAATGAGTAATTCTAACTAAATTTAGCAAAGCGTCAAGGGAAAGGAGAGTAGACCTTCGAATGCATTTGTAGGTCAGCTAGGAGTAGAGGTCAAGAAAGGGGCTTAAATGTTTTAAAGGAGTCCCATACTGAAGGTAACTGGGCAGGATTTATATTAAGTCACGGAGAAAAAGCAACTTCAGCAAATTATGGAATTTCTTACCACAATCTCTCTGAAAAACATTTATGACATATACTTCATGTTATCTGGAACAGAACGATAGAAATCTTGTAAAGACTAAAGTAATTTGTCATGTAATAAAAAGTTTACGAGAAGTTTGGTAATAATTTGAAAAAGAATATGATTTCCCCCTCCATTTACAATGTTTACTTACACATTTTCTGCAACTTACTGTCATGGTCAGTTCATGTCAGTTGCCTTTCTTCTCAATATCAAATTAATTTGTTTGAGATTTTGTTGGCGTTACCTAAGTATATGTATGTGAGAGAGTTTTGTGAGCAGGTGGGTATGTACATTTCTCATTAATGTAGTTGTTTTTTAATAAATGTAATTTCAATTTCAAATGAGTTACAAGTGATGGAGAAGCGCTTTTGCTCCTATTCCCCCATCTAAGTTCCCCTATTACATCACCCTATGTGGCCGCGAGCCATTATGTTGTGCTTTTGTTTTGCTCTATATGAGTAGCCCGTGGGTGACAATCGGATTGACCTGGCATTAGTTTCTATCACACTGTGATAGGGAGGCATGCGTAGAGTAGATACAACGTGTTCACAACTGCAAATCATTGTCCTACATCACTCTCACAAGCCAGAAAAGGTGGGAAGAGATTAGAGGGGACATACATGGTGAGTGAGAGAGCAATGAGGTAACACAAGTTTACTGTCCGTACCCACGCGCTATTCCAACCGACAGCCCTGCTATCCCAAATCGCTAAAGGGCTGGGCTGAGTTGTTGGGCTCTCGGAGGCAACTTTGCCGTTGTCTCTAGACCTTCGCTGACTGGGATGTTCTATCGATCACTGACAACGCCGGCGACGGATTTCCGAATGTAGCAAGATATCCCTTCCATTGCGCTCCGTTGGAGGCGAATTCTAGCGGCTGGCTGCTCAGGTCGGTAGTTTTCCGTGCCTTTTCTGAGCAATACCAGACGCACGCCGGAGCAGTACAGATTGAATGGGCCCCGGGTCGCTTGCCATCTTTCCCTCCTTATCCGTAACCCCTTCACTGCTCTTATACATTCACTTTCACTTCCATGCACAACACTGTCACACATGAGAGTTTGGAGGTTGTTACGGCGAGGGCTGCTCATTGCCGGGGAAGATATCTGGAAAAAGAAATCCCCGCAAGCTGTCGCACAGGCCAGCGCCTTCGCCTCAATGTTCCAGAAGGCGACGAATAAACGCAACCTCCCGGAAATAACACTTATAGGACTAATTACAACAGCATCAGACGCGCCTGGAAACACTAAATAAATAATCAATCAACCGAGATCGTTGCATGTCAAGTGATCTCGTCTGGTCGGGTCGGTACACGAACCCACCTCTGCGTCGTTTAACAAGAAAGGCGCTGCGTTTTTACCCGTGCGAGTTAAAAGAGGGCGGGGAAATTCAGCATGTCCGCTCGATGATATAGATAGATCGATATTTATTATTCTGCAGGTAGGTATATACAACCTGGTGGCAGAACTCTACAATTTACATATTACTAATATTAACTTAAAATTATTTAACAACCTAACTTTAAATTATTTATAGACATAATAATAATAATAATAATAATAATAATAATATGTTAACAATAATAGCCTTAACTACATTTTATGGTTGACCTACATAGTTATTTGAAACTATTAAATACAAGATTACACGACTTTTTAATTACACTTCACTTCACTTTCACTTCACTTCACTTAACATTTGAAATTAACTTCTCTTTCTACTTCTATACTGCACTACACTGCACAACACTTCACCACTCTTCAATACAATACTATATAGTTATATATTTAGAACAGGAATATCGTAGGCTTCCGCGGCCAGAGTCATGATCTGGGCTGTCCGGGTGACGCCGCGTCGAAGGCTGGGGTGCCGACGTTTCGACCGACATATCGCGATCCTCTTCAGGGCTGTACTGCCTGCTCTTCAAGGCAGTACAGCCCTGAAGAGGAGCCGTGTCGAAGGCTGGGGTGCCGACGTTTCGACCGATATATCGCGATCCTCTTCAGGGCTGTACTGCCTGCTCTTCAAGGCAGTACAGCCCTGAAGAGGAGCGCGATATGTCGGTCGAAACGTCGGCACCCCAGCCTTCGACGCGGCGTCACCCGGGCAGCCCAGATCCCAGCATGTCCGCTGCTTGAAGCCTTGCAATCGCGCATCGCGCCGCCGCGGCCACTCGTTCCGCCCCCAGCGCGCGCCCGAGCGAGTGATTGACGGCCACGCCCCGTGCCAAGCCTTGGCATTTGGGGCTCGTTTCGTTTTATGGGGAGAGGAGATTCGCGGGATAAGCGCGCTGCGTCAGCCCTTGCGCTGGACGGGCGGCTGCCGCTCCCTGCCCTGGCGCGGGGAGACGCCGCCTTATACATGTGTCTCAGAATAATTGGAATAACATTCATGGTTCCCGTATGAATTTCTTTATGACTGACGTTGGCGGCTCAAGCACCTCCTACTCCTGCCACACTGAATGGCGAGGTACACGGCGGGTTGCAAGGAAATTCCCCCCGCCGGTATCGCCACCAGTGAAGCAGTGTAGGTAGGAGTAGTGCATGTACGGAGTGTGTGTGTGTGTGTGTGTGTGTGTGTGTATAAGAAATGGAACAGGGAAGAGGTAGGAAAGATCGTTGTAATCCGGTGGCCATTGAGGGTACTGCTACGACATTTCTCTGGTGTTGTTCGGAAAATTATCATCAGATTAGCCGGTTGCTAAATTTTCCTCTAGGCAGCGGTTAAACTCGTCCTACTAGCTGGTGTCGAAAATCCACTGCTAGCGGGAGCTGGAAACCTAGGAGCTCTAGGTCACAGTCGCAGCTGACATCGGCAATTATAGCTCTGAGCTAAGCTCAGTCGGCAATTGTTACAAAATTGTAAGGTAAGTAGGGGATGGAAGATAATAACTTATTATTGTTATTATTATTATTATTATTATTATTATTATTATTATTATTATTAATATTATTGTTATTATTATAGCGATATCGAAGTATACCATTACTTGGAAGAGAATTCCGGAAGCCAACTAATTGTTTCCGGATTCTAAACAAGTGCAAAAAACAACGTGCCATAGAGTGTGCGCGATTCTCCCTCCGCCATTCAGCCCACATTTCTCCTAAGGTACAGGTGATAAGCTGATGTGTCCATTTTAAAGGTCCCACTTTACAGAGATCGGGGAAGTATTCAACGAGCGTCCGAATCCCGGAGGCGGCGAGTTACAGTTCACAATGCATTAGCATACAATTTGCAAATTTTTAGGCAATTGCGGAGGATTGAAGAAGATCGATTTGGGCCAATGAACATATGGGAGAAAACTCATTATAACAAAGTCACACATGTGAATTAAGAACGTCGCGCTCGTGGTTGGTTGCCAAGTCACCGTGCACTGCTGTTTGGCACGTACACAACTTTGTCAGAATGCGAACCTGTCCGCATCAGAGTAGGATCAGTGGACAGGTACGATAAATGAAAAAATGCTCTCGTCCATGATCTCGCACGTGGACGAGATCATGGACGACTTTGGCGACGACGACATCGCCCATGTGCAACTCAGCCCATGGACGACTTCATGGATGAAGTCGCAACTCAGTGGAACGTCAGCAAAGTGACAATTGTGCCAATAATATCAGCCACAGGAGTGATCTCGAAAACGACACTTCGAGCACTAGAGTGTCTTCACTTGGATGTCAGGAGTATATACAATAAGCAGAAAGCAGTTTTCTTGAAAACACACTGTATTATTAGAAGCCACCTGAATCTTCAGTAACCGCAAACTTGTTCATCATACCTGTGAGTGATTGCCAGTAAATACTACTACTACTGCTACTGCTACTGCTACTGCTACAGCTACTGCTACTGCTACTACTACTGCTACTACTACTACTGCTACTATTGCTACTACTACTACTGCTACTACTACTGCTACTACTACTACTACTGCTACTACTACTACTACTGCTACTACTACTACTACTACTACAGCTACTACTACTACTACAGCTACTACTACTACTACTACTACTACTACTACTACTACTACTACTACTACTACTGCTGCTGCTATTACTGCTACTACTGCTACTACTGCTACTACCACTACTACTGCTACTACTTCTACTACTGCTACTGCTACTGCTACTGCTGCTGCTGCTGCTCCTGCTGCTGCTGCTGCTGCTACTACTACTACTACTCCTCCTACTCCTACTACTGCTACTACTGCTACTACTGCTACTACTGCTACTACCACTACTACAGCTACTACTGCTTCTACTGCTACTACTGCTACTGCTACTGCTACTGCTGCTGCTGCTGCTGCTGCTGCTGCTCCTGCTGCTGCTGCTGCTACTGCTGTTGCTACTGCTACTGCTACTACCACTGCTATCACTGCTACTACTGCTACTACTACTACCCCTGCTGCCGCTGCCGCTGCCGGAGTACCCTAACAAACGGGCCACGGACCGCGCGCGATCTGTTCTTCCTCTTCCTTGTCCTATTCTCTCCCCTTACTCACACACACTTACACTATTTACCTGGTTGGGGAAAACCTTGCTAGTCGCCGGTAGGTCGGCACCGGATCTCACCATCCAGTGGGGAAGATCACTGCCACCTCACGATGAAAAAAGCATGCACTACACTAACGGGAATAATGACCACAGCAGTTGACGTGCCCGGAAACACGAAAAAATCAATTAATCAATCAATTAAAAATAGCTTCAAATTTTTCAAAGAAAATTTGTATTTAGGACGAATTGACTCTTTTTATTATTCCTGAAGTAATGTTTCGGTTGTATTAGGAAACCGAAAAGTAGAGAAAATGTCAAAAAATTGTATGTATAGAACGACGATCGATGCTTCTGGCGAGAGAATGGAGCAAGACCTTAAAGCCAGTCCACACCAAGGAAATGTGAAAAATTTTCCACTAAACATGGTGTATTTCCCACTAAAGTGTGTGCTGTTCTGTAGTACCGCTAATTATAACGGTAATTTTTTGCTTAACTGCCATCGAAAGTTCGGTCATTTGCAGTAAAAATTATTACTATTATATTTTTTTCGCAAATTGGCCATCTACGGACCACACGAACTTGCAGTTGTATCATCAAGGCACAGTTATTATTCCTGGAAGTATACACGTGACATTATAGGGGAATCAGAATTTCTATGCTGAATTCATTATCATAACCCGGGGTTGTTAGCCTTGGGCGATGAAATATGGAAATGTCTTCGTGTGTTCTAAAACGCATTCGTACATTTTTACCCACAGAAACTCGTCCGCCCTCGTAAAATCCCTCCTTATGCCTCTTTTTGATGACTGCGATTTCCAACTGACTGATATAAATCTAAAACAGCAACGTAAGATGCAAGTAGCTCAAAATGAATGTATTCGTTTTATTTTCGAGCTTCAAAAATGTAGTATAAATCGTTGGTTTACGGGTGAGAGATGTAGGGTCGGGTTTTCAGGTCTTCGGAATACTCTAAACGGTAAACATCTCCTAAATTCTTAAAATTTTCCAATTTGCTAGTTTGTGAATTATTTTAACTGTCAACATATCCAACAAATGAATTGATTACATCGACGTTTTTAATTTTTTAACTTTATTTAACAACTATATAGTTTTAAAACACTTTATCATATAATAATAATAATAATAATTATTATTATTATTATTGTTGTTGTTATTATGAAATACACGCAAAATAATTTACCATTATCTCTCAATGTTTTTAGTTTACTCCCAGGACTTGGACTCTTGACTTGATGTGTTTTCGCTTGTATGCTGACGAGATTCCCTCCCTTTCTAGTTTTTCTAGGGGTAATTCAAAAATACGTACACAATTTTAGCTTTTTCAAATCCTCTTTGAACCAATTAGCAGAACTTATTAACAATTCACGGATGTTTTTGCCTTTCTTTTCTCCCGTTCCTCTCATCTCGATTTTTTCCCGATATCCTGTCAAACTCTTCCTTCCTCCCTTTCACTCCTGTCATCTATGTGAGAACCGGTATCCAAATTGCGTACGTATTTTTCATTGAATGACTTCTTTTATTATATACTATTGTAATATAAATTTTGAGAGTGGTCAGGCGGAAGAATAGGCTAAAAGGCCTGAGCCTCGCCGCCAATAAAGACATTTATTTACTTATTTATTTATTTTCTATACTACGTATATTACTCCTTATATAGGGGAGAGTTGGATTAAGTGGACCGGTTAGGTTAAGTGGTCCATGCTTTTAAATGTTGACCGGCAGTGATTCCTGCTTTCACCACTGTATGGCATGGTCGTAGAATAACAGGATAATCTAAGCTACTTTCGTAAGTTGCAGACCTTCACTGTTAAGAACAGTAAATATTTTTTTCTGTAATGTCAGAAGTACTCATCTGCTTTGCAATTTTATTGCGATTGAATAACAACTACAAGAAAAATATTTACACTAGATTAATTGCTAGTATTTCTGCTTTATAATACTGTGTTTTGTTTTTAATAATACGTCGCCGCTGGAGGTGTTCGGGCATATAAAGGAAATATGTGATGTGAGGTTAACTGGACCGCCGGGATGTTAGGTTCAGTGGACCAGTCTAGTTACCACCCTTTTTTTTCGAATGTAGTATTTGCAGATTTGCAATTAACAGTGACATCAGTTGATACCCTGAGCTACCTCTCCCGGTCCAACCAAAATACTTTTGTTTGAACAGTAGTTATTGTTACAAGTTTCCATGCCAGCTGAAGGATGGCAGGGCAATATTCAAAGACATGATTTATTTAACGAGAATTAGGGAGAGTACAATCTTCGCCCAGCACTTTCTAAATTTATGTGTAGAAAGAGGTTATGGCAATACGTAGAAGAATTTTTTTTATTAAAACGTCAAAGTTATTTTCACAATTTATTACAATTTCCGGTTCAATTAACCTTACGGTTAGGTTAACTAGTTCAATTACAAATGTATAAAACATAAAAAATATATTTGACAATAACTGTAGGCACAATGATGTTTCTTCCCATAATATAAGTAAAACGTCTCATTGAAATATAATGCCAATTTTCACGTGTATAGGTCAAGTAAAGAAGATTTCAAAGCAAAATAAAAAAAGTGGACCAGTTAACCTAACACTTCCCTACGTACGTATACGAGAAAATTACTAGAGGTGCTAGAGAATATCACAGACTTTCTCGTCACAATTTTTTCTAATTTGCTTGATGTGGTCTGGCTTTAAGGTCTATCTCCATTCTCTGGCCAGCAGCCATCTATTGTCGCCCAGGGTATATTTTTTGGACATTTTCTGAACTTTTCCAAATAGTTCAAACGAAATATTACTTCAGAAAATTAAAGAATAGTAAAACTTCGGCAAAAATAGAAATTATTATTGAAAAATTTGGCACATATTTTATGAAAATGGCGTTAAGCGTTACTACAAATACGAATTTTGAAGCTCTTTTCACAGGAATCTATTAACTTATCGAAAATATTCTTTTGAAGTAGTTTGCAGAACTCCCACTCGAAAAAGCAATAATGTATACTAATCCATTGAAATGGGCATATTAACGTCATGAGAATTACATTTGTGTGATTTTCGAAAGAAACAAGAATATAGCAAAATGCACTTTATGTTATATTAAACAGTGTAATTAGTTCTATCCATTTAAATAGTTGGAAGAATAAATATGGATCCATTTTTTTTTTTTGAGAAAATGACGTTTGAACATTTCTGAAAATGTGGAATTTACAGCTCATTTTTTATAGAAAACTGTTGAGTTTTCGAGAAACTTTATATGACATTATTCAAAGCACATGTTCTCATAAATCTAGTAATGTGAAGAAATCGCCATATTATAAGTATTATCGACGTGAGAAATAAGTAAAACAATACATTTTTGTAATTATTGAAAAAACAAAAGAATAGATCGATATGGCATTTATGTCATCGTATACAGTACATTTGGCACTACCCCAATGGAAATTTAAAGAACGAATGTCGAATTTTTGAGAAAATCTTATTTTTGTTATTTTTCAAAATTGCAAATATAACACTTACTATTGCAAGAAAACGACTAAAATTGTCAGAAAAATCTTCATGACCTTAATGATAGAACTATGTGCGGACAACAAATTTCATATGAAGGAAAAATCTCAGTCTTCAATTTTATAGTTGTAGGAAGACGCCGAAAAAATCAAACTTTTGCAATTTTCGCCACCTTTGTAAGCCACCTTTATAAGGGTATTTTACTCTATTCCCACAGGAAATTTAACGAAAGGAATTTGGTTTTTGTGAAAAGTTAGCAAATGTCCGAGGTGTTTATGAAAAGTACCCCCAAATTTTTAAAAAAATCAAAATTTCAAAGCTTCACCTAGAGCCACATGGACAAGGGTTTCTTCAATTTAGGAAAGATCGTACATGTGGTTTAGGTCCTAGTAGTGTTCACACGAACGGACGGACAGACAGACGACGGACGGACGTTTTAAAATAAAACACTTTTTCGGTATCAAGGGACCCGTAAAGGTGCATTTTCGTTGAAATCTCGAAATCGATTTTCCTCAGCATTACATAACTTTCTCTATACTTCGTATATTACTCCGTATGTACGTATATGTACGTATGTATACGAGAATGTAATTAGTGGTGCTACAGAATGGCACAGACTTTCTCGTAGTGAAGTGTTCTAGTTTCCCCTTTACGGTCTTGCCAGCAGCCATTTATCGCCGCCCAAAGTACATTTTGTCGAATTTTTATCAACTTTTCGGTCTCCTAATAGTCGAATGGAAATATTACTTTATGTTACTTATATAGAAGAGTAAAACCTGTTCATAAATGACAATTCTCATTGAAAAATTTAGCGCCGTATCTAAGAAAATGGCGTTTAAGAGTTAATGTAAATGCGAAATTTAAAGCTCTTTTTCACAGGAATCTAATGAGTATTAAAAAAATCATTTGAAGTAATTTGAAGCACCTTCTCTTAAAATGTAAAAATGTATACAAGTCGATGGAAATGTGCATTTTAACAGCGTGTGACATATTTTAAAAAAATCAATTGTGTAATTTTTGATTAAATAAAAAATACACCAAAATCAACGTCGTATTAAAACAGTGGAATTAGCACTATCCATTGGAAACAATTGAAGAAAAAATTTGAAGCCCTTTTTTAAGAAAATGACATTTGAGGGTTTCTGAAAATGCGGAATATGAGCTCATTTTAACAGGAAACTGTTTAGTTTTCGAGTTGTATATGACATTATTTAAAGGATTTTTTTTTTAATTTTTAAATTTTTTATATTTTTTAAAATTGCAAATATTGCACGCACTCTTACACGAAAACTACTAAATTTTTCAAAAAAATGTACTTGACCTTAATGAAAACTATTTATGGAAAAAATATTTTATTTAATGGAAAAATCTGTTTTCAATTTTATAGTTGTAGAAGACGCCGAAAAAATAAAACTTTTACAATTTTTGAAAATTCAGAGAACCGTGAAAATGTGACCTATGCAACCTTTAGAAGAGTATTATACTCTATCCTTATTAGAAATTTAAAGAAAAAATTTGGAGCGGTATTTGAGAGAAGTTTGAAAATACCCGGGTGTCATCTTGTTAAGTACCCTTAAATTTTAAAGAATGTTTTTCAAAATCTCAAAGCTTCAAGTGAAGCGAGATCGACAATCCATTCTTCAATTTGGAAAAGATCATACGAGTTGTTTAGGCGCTAGTAGTGTTCACAGGCGGACGGACGGACAGACGGACAGACGGACAGACAGACGGACGAACGGACGGCTGTTTTGCTTTCAATTGATTTTTCCGCATCAAGGACCCACAAAACAGTTATTCTGGCTACACAACGTGTTAAAGGATATTTTCTCTTAATTTAGCATCTGGATTGGCACTTCCTTGTTTTTAGAGCCCGGTAATGAATTTTAATGCGTCAAAATTCGCCGTTTTTTCGCGCAGCATTACACAACTTTCTTTATAATAGTATAGAAATCCGTATTCTTTCTCTATCCGTACGTATAGAAAGTATATATATATATATATATATATATATATATATATATATATATATATATATATATTTGTGCCCATCTCTACTGCGTTCTCTACAGCACATACTTTCTCGTCCGTATTTTCACGCCAAATTATGGAAAAAGGTCTCAAATTTCCGAAACATTTTGCCTGACATTATTTCAAAATATATCTATAAGGAACAGATTTCATTAAGGAATAAATCTCTGTCTTTTCTATTTTAGTTGTAGGAAAACTTCAAAACAATTTTGAATTTTTCCAATTTTCCAGAATAAAATAAAAAATCGATATTTTGGTAATTGGTTGGTTAGTGATTCCGGGCGCGTCAACAGTTTAGGTCATTAGTCCCGTAAGTGTATTGCATGCTTTTTTCTCGGGAGATGGCGGTGATCTTCCCCCGCTGGATGGTGAGATCCGGCGCCGACCTACCGTCGGCTAGCGGGGTTCCCCCTAACCAGGACTCTCCCACCAGCGGAGCACCGCCCCAGCCGGGACAAACTCTAAGCTCCTGACCGGTCTCCTAGAATAAGTGGTAATGTAGTGCATGTTAGTGTAAGTGTGTGTGTAAGGGGAGAGGATAGGACAAGGAAGAGGAAGGAAATATCGCGGGCGATCCGTGGCACGTTTGTTAGGGTACTGCTCCGGCATTTGCCTGGTGTTGATCGTAGAAACCACGGAAAACTACCGATCAGAGCAGCCGGTCACTAGAATTCTCCTCCAGACAGCGACTGAATTCGACCTAGCTGGAAAGCTAGTGTCGAAAATCCTGCCGCCGTCAGGACCCGAACCTAGGACCTCCTGGTCAGAGGCTCTGCAGTGACATCAGTTGCTACCTCTCCCAGTTCTTGGCAATTATTTACCACATTTCCCGTACATTTTTCCTTTAAATACTAAACTGCCATTCACATGTGCTGTTGCTTCTCTGCAACGTGAGCTCAGTGCGCCGCAGCCTCTCCACAGAGCCGGCCGCTGCGCCGCTCCACGTGCCCGCTGCAGATTCGCCGCGCCCTCCAGCGGCGGTGACGGCAAGCGTGAATTGCATTTTCGCCCGAGAAAGTGATCCAGCAGCCTTTGTCCACGTTTTTCCCCAGCCCCTCACCTCTCTTTTTTAGCACCGAACGTCGTCCACTTTGGAAGGCTACCACGAAATGTTCATCGTAGGTTGGAGGGATTGCCATTAACGACGTAACCGCAGAATGATATTGTACCTGCTCTGTGGTTGAATGTTGTTATTTACATATCAAAAATAATTGTATTGATTTATAACTTCAGGGGAATAATGACGTTTAGCACAAAGTTTTTAGGTTAATTACCAGCGTTCACTTTTCCCCATATATTCATTAAAATTTGCTTCAGCATTGTATCTTTTAATTAATGAAAGGTAAATTGGAAACTAAGAATATATACAAATATTACACTTGTCGAATGTAATAATGGAAATTATTGACTTATTATTTATTGACTTATTATTATTTCATTATAAGGGTATTGAAAAAATCAGAGTATTTGGTAATTTCTTATGTATAGGTACTACAAAAGTTAAACCTCCTTTGACTCTTCTTCTCTCTCCTTTGTTGGAAGGAAAATGAGGCCAGATTCGTAATTTTCAATTTACATTGCATTACACTATTGAATTTTTAGTTAATTTTTTTAAAAAAATTAATATTTTCATTTTATACAAAGATTACTCTGTTATTATTTTTTGTAAGAATTCAACTTAATTATTGTGATTCTTTTGATTTTTTTAAAATTTGGAAACATAATTTATTCCTGAAAAACAACAGATTTCGCTTCGAAGACTCATCATTCTTGCAATCTTACTTCTTAGTTTCATATTCAAGAATTATGGATTCATTTTATTTAAAGAAATATTTAGTTCATATCAAATAATTAGGAATGGGCGCTGTATAGTAACGAGCTGATGAAAAAACGTAAGATCACTGTATTTGTCTCAAATATGAAAACATCAATTTAGTACATTGAACGTGTTACATTTAATACAACACGGGGAGCAGCATGCGTTAGAAGGAGACTTCTAGACCGCCTTGGGAAACCACGTTTTAGTATCTGCGAGTATTTCTAGGAGTAAAGACACTGGGTATATGGTGGGCACATTTGTAAGTAGGTCGCCACTATTTTTGATAATAAGAAGTGATATTGTGGTTACACTAAAAGTTCCTTTATTGACAACAACATTGTGACGGGCTTGGGTCCGCTGTCCTTGTACGAATTTCATGAGAAGAAAATCTTAGTCCACTGAATCACGGAGACACTCGCTTTACGCTGTTTGATCACAAAGACCTCGAGTATTACAATATACCGCCTTGTTTAGTTACGTTTATGACGCATGCATTTGTAGAGCAGAGTCATTAAAACTGTACAAATGGATTGTCGACATTTTCTTCAATGCCACAGTGTACGATCCAGATGTTGATGCTTTCACAATAATAACTAGAGGTGCTACAGATTGGCACAAACTTCCTCGTACCAAATTTTTCTAATTTCCTTGGTCTGGTCTGGCTTTAAGGTCTTGTTCCATTCTCTCACCAGCTACCTTCTATCGTCGCCCAAAGTACATTTCTGTGACAATTTCTCAACTTTTTGATTTCCTAGTAGTAAAACTAAATCATTACTTCATGAATATTAAATAAGAGTAAAAACTCATCCTAAATGGAATTGTTCATTGAAAACTTCGTTGTCATTTTTAAGAAAACAGGGATAAGCATTACTGTAAATGAGAAATTTCAGCTCTTTTTCACCGGAATCTATTGAGTTTTCGAAAACATTCATTTGAAGCGCTTCCCCTCACAAATGTGCATACTCACAAATAATGCATACAAATCGATGGAAATGTTCATATTAACGGCCTGAGAGGTATTTCAAGAAAATTACATTTCTGCATTTTTTGAAGAAAAAAAATGAATACACCAAAACGAACTTTACGTCATAATAAACAGTGCAATTAGCACTATCTATTGGAAAAATTTGGAGAAAAAGTTTTTGAGAAAATGGCGTTTGAGCGTTTGAGCGGTTGAGCGTTTGAGCGTTTCTGAAAATGCGAATATTTGAGCTCATTTTTACAGAAAACTTGAGTTTTCGAGAAAATTTATTTGACATTATTTAAAGCACACGTACTCATAAATCTAATAATGTGAAGAAAATCGGCTTTAATGTAAATATTACTGACGTGAGAAATTAGTAAAAAACATTTAATTTTTGAAATGTTTGCGTAAACAAAAGAATAGAGCAATATGACGTTGATATATGAGATCAAGAGGGTTTGTTTGGCACTAACGCTACCAAAAAGTTAAAGAACAAATTTGGAGCCGTTTTGGGGAAAATCTTGTTTTTGTTATTTTTAAAAAAAATTGCAAATATGGCACGCACTATTGCACGAAAAATATTAAAATTTGGAAAAAATCTACATGACCTTAAAGAAAGAACTCTCTATGCACAACAAATTTCATTTGAAGGAAAAGTCTCTATCTTCAATTTTGTAGTTGTAGGAAGACGCTGGAAAAGTTCAAATTTTTGCAATTTTCGAAAAATCATAGTGAACCGTGGAAATAGGACGTATGCCACCTTTGTAAGTGTATTTTAGTCTATTCTTACAAAAAATTTAAAGAAAAAATTTGGAGCGTGTTTTAAGAAAATTTTGAAAATGTCCGGCGGGCTTCATGTAAAGTACCTCCAAATTTTAAAGAATGTTTTTCGAAATTTCAAATCTTCAACTAGATCCAGATCGACTAGGTATTCTTCATGGAAGAGATCGTACATATGGTTTAGGCGTTAGCAGTGTTCACAGGCGAACGGAGAGACGGACGGACGAACGTTTAAAAAAAACAACACTTTTTCGGTGTCAGGGGACGCCAAAACGTGTATTTCCGTTGGAATCTCGAAATCGATTTTCCACAGCATTACATAAGTTTCTCTATTCTACATATATTACTCCCGTATATATGTATGTATACGAGAAAATAATTGTGGTAAGCAATGAAAACAATAATTTTCTTAATGGAACTTTATCAACACCTACAAGATATTGAGAAATGGAAGAGGAAAAGTGAATGGAAAAAGGTTTTCAAAAATATAGAAGATTTGGAAATCTACAAATGTTCTTTAAATTAAACAATCATTTTTAACAAACACTTGAGCGTTCATGCAAAAACAAACATGTCAATCGGAAACAAAAATTGAATTAGCATTGCAATAATAAAAATGACCGTCATCTACTTAGTGATAATTGCACTCTTCAAGATTACATAAAATTCATTTGTGAAGTATTCTTTTGTTTTTGAAAAATTACACAAATGTAATTTTTTTTAATATTTCTCACGCCTTTGGTATGAACATTTCAAGCAATTTGTATTCATAATTGCATTTCTAAGTAGAAGTGCTTTAAATTACGTTAAATGAAGTTTTTTGAAAACTCATTAGATTCCTGTGATAAAGAGCTTCAAATTTCGCATTTACTGTAATGCTTCATCGCCATTTTCTTAAAAACGTCTCCAAATTTTTCAATGAAAGTTTCTATACAGGACAAAGTTTTACTCTTTTTTAATATTCTGGAAGTAATATTTCACTATTCGGAAAGCGAAAAGTTGAGAAAATATTTAAAAAATGTACGTTGGGTGACTATAGATGTCAGCTGGCAAGAGGATGGGTCAAGACGATAAAGCCAATCCACACCACAAATTAAAAAAGTTGCGTAATGTACGTATTGTTACAATAATGCCTAAAGTACGCTGCACCACAAGTTCTACTCTTCTACCGAAAAATGAGAATGCTTTTTTTTTCTTTTTTTTTTCCGAAAAAATGTTATCGTGAGCAATGAAAAGAGGAATCCAATTATGTATCATATGTTGGTATTTTGTAAGAGATTTTAGTATAAAAATAGACTTTCTGAGAGGTGATTTTCTTTCTGAGAAGTGCCGAGCCTGTTACGGACGGTGGCGCCGCGAAGAAGGCCATCTTCCCCAAAGGCGGCAGTTGCAAGGGCTGCTATAGGAAATTATGTCCGTTTAATTTAAAAACACAACTCAGAAAGCCTACTTTTATTCTAAAATTTCTATTAAAACACTAACATGATATATCATTGGATTCCACTTTTTATGATCTATCCACTGCTGACCAAAAAAATATACAGTTCCATTGAAAAATTCAAAATGATTAAATTTCTCGAAAACTAAATATATTTCAAACAATACCTCTACGACATATTACTTGCCCCATAATTTCGCATTGTTGAGAGAAAACTGCATACCGTGAACCGTTTAGAAGTTATGGGGGTGGCCCGTAGTTGGTGGAACACCCGGTAAATTTATGATAACTAGACTTGATTAATTCAAATTAATGCGAAAACTGTTCATATTGTTTGAAAACTCTTTATTGAATCAATTAATGTGATAATTTTGGCAAAAATCTAGTATAATTTCAGTAATGAAAGTACAGAATAGGTTCGCAAAAATTTTTACTTTGCAGTTTTTTAATATTGAACAATTTTGATTAAAAACTGGTCGAAGTGTTCTTCGATCTAATTGAGCGCAAAAATCAAAGAAAAAATTTGGGGTGATTTTTGAGAAAAATTGAAAAATGTGTTTTGGGCTTTATTGAATTTTTAATTCTCATCAAAACTATAAAAAAATGTTTAAAATTCTTGTGTTACATTCGCAGTGAAATTTCAAATTTGGAGTCTCCTTGGTAGGGTTTAGTTCTTAGAGTTGTTTAAATGTTTTGCCACTTCATTAGTTATCTTAAACCCCATTACAAGAATATGATTAAACTTACGTGGTAATATTGGAAAGTAATAGCTTATTAAACAAAGGAAGAATCGTTTAAATCGAAGTACATTTGCTAAAATTATGGTTGAAGAAACAAAATAGTCACGGCGCATTCTCTCCTCCATAGAAAGTCAGTTACAAGAATGTTTTCTTTTGAAGCATAAAAGAACAAATTACAAATGTGATTATACTGGAATATTGTTTTAGATATGTTTTATTTCGCAATATATTTTAAATTACAATTCATTTACTACAAATCACAATACATTTTGCTTTGAAATGTAATAACACATATTACTGTTAAAATTAACATTTGATGTAATTACATCAATATTTACATTATTATATTACATTAATAATTATTTGAAGTAATTATTTAGAATGCTTTTTTCATAAATCTTATTTTTATGAATGTTTCATCTATATATATAAAGTGTAATCGCACTGACCGGCCATATATTTATTTATTAAAAGTCTAAATTAAGATTCTATTTTCTACTGAGGTTGAACTTAACGTGGACTAGTATTTCACTTTATGAAATTGAGATATCTTTAGACGTTATACGTGAGTCTATATTATGAAACAAACGACATTAATTGAATACCTATAAGCAATACTTCCCTTCATTCTTAATTTTATTTTGACGTTACTGAAAAATATGTGTTTGGTCCCGAAGTTGTAAATGAATCTAATAGAGGAACGTCATCATTATGCATCTTTCTTTTCTGACGTATCTTTCTTTTCTGTAACATCAGAAATGTTGGTTTTTTCGGTATTAGTGTTAGAAGGGCTACCTAGGTAATGATAGAATGGATCTATGGATTTGGTATATTCGTATTTGCTATCTGAGTTGTCCACGTAGTAATAATAAGGATACGTAGGATCCGAATTGTATTTTGGTCTGGAATTGCTAACATAATAATATACTGGGTGTTTTTTATAGTAATACCTGGGATCCCCGTGGTTGACGTGATAATAGAAAGGAATTTCCGGGGGCTTGGGCGTGGTGGTGGTGGGGGCGGTTGTGGTGGTGGTGGTGGTTTTGTCGTCGCGGCCGAAGAAGGGGAAGAAGGGTTTGTGGAAGAAATCGCGATCTGCGCCGTAGAGCGGCGTGCCGTACGTCTTCCAGAACTTCTCGTAGATGTCGTCGAAGGCCCCTAGAGAGGGCCACTTGGCGCTGGCGGGCGGCGCGGCGGTGGTGGTGGTTGTGGTGGTAGTGGACGGCGCCGTCGGCCGCGCTCCGAGCAGTGGTTTCAAAGCCCAGTACAGCGGCACCTGCGGGCGAAAGAGGCAACGATAAAACCACACGATTCGAGCGCACCGAAAACACTTCATTTCTGTTACGACACTGGTTAAGAGATGAGGCTGTGGTTTCCGGTAGTGAGAAAACGATCATAACTATACGAATAATTCAGAATAGTGAACCAAACAAAATTAGAACTACGTACCTTAATAATCCTTAATTCTCGCATAAAATGACATGAATTATTGGTAGTCAGTTAACTCCAGATGTATTGTATATCCTGGCAATAGATTTGCGAGGAAAAGTATGATATACAGAAGGGCTGAATACAGAAGAGAATTTGTAACAAATTCATACGCAAAGTACAAAAACTAAACCAGTGGTGAAGAAAATAATGGCACGAAATTTCTCTTATTAGTTTTCTCCTTTCTGGGGTCTGGTCTAAATATTCGGTCTGCCACATACTCCAGCAAGCTGCCATCAATAACAGCCCAAAGTACATTTTTCAACTTTTCTCAAATGTTTGGTTTCCATATAGTAGAACCAAAATATTACTACACGAATATTAAACTAGAGGTGGTAAAGAATGTCACAGACTTTCTCGTAGTAAAGTTTTCTAATTTCCTTGGTGTGGTCTGGTACTGTACTGTCTTGCCCCTCCTTCTTGTCTGCTACCATCTACCGCAGCCCAGAGTGCATTTTTTTTTGAAATTTTACAATTTTTCTTGCTCCCAACTTTTCGGTTTGCAAATAGTAGAACCAAAATATTATTTTAAAATATTAAAAATAGCTAAAATCTAAACCTAAATAGCAATTTTCATTGATAAATTTGGAGCCGCTTATAAGAAAATGGCGTTTTGCGTTTCTGTAAATGCGAAATTTGATGCTCTTTTTCAAAGGAATCTATTACGTTTTCGAAAAACTTCATTTGAAGTAATTTGAAAAACTTCAACCCTTCAAACTTCACAAATTCAATTATGTAGTACACAAATCAATTGAAAAATGCATATTAACGGCGTCAGACATATTAAAAATATTACATTTTTGAAATTATTGAAAAAAACAACAAAAGAATACATAAAAATAAACATTACGTCATATTGAACATTGCCATTACCACAATCCGATGGAAACGCGTGAAGAAAAAAATGGAGCCATTTTGAGTAAAGCGTTTGTGCGTTTCTGAAAATGAAGGATTTTCAGCTCATTTTTACAGAAAACCGTTGAGCTTTCGACAAACCTTATTTGACATTTTTTAAAGCATATGTACTCATAAATACAATAGAAGAAATTGCCTCTAATGTAAATATTACCGACGTGAGAGACAAGTCAAAAAAATTACATTTTGTTATTTTTGAAAAAACAAAAGAATTGAGAAATATGCCCCATATGTCATCATATACAGCGCATTTAGCACTATCCATACCAAAAATTAAAAAAAATTAGGAGTCGTTTTTGACACATTCTTGTTTTTGTTATTATTTAAAATTGCAAATATTGCATGCGCTATTGCGCGAAAACTACTAACATTTCAAAAACAATCTACAAGACCTTAATAAAATAACTATTTATGGGCAACAAATTTCATCTTATATCTTATATATAAAAATGAATCACTGAATTCCTTGCTAAGCGCAAATCTCGAGAACGGCTGAACCGAGTTTGCTAATTCTTTTTTTAGAATATTCCTAGAAGTACGTGTATGGTTCTTACGGAGAGAAAAATTTAAAAAATTGCCTGAAAAAATCTAATAACAACACTTTTCTATACTCCCATACAAATGATTCGTAATCTATATATATAAAAGAAAGTCGTGTTAGTTACACTACTTATAACTCAAGAATGGCTGTACCGATTTGGCTGAAAATTGGTGAGCAGGAAGCTTAGAGCCAGGAGACGGACATAGGATACTGTTTATCCCGTTCGACAGCGTTCCTGTGTGAGAACGCACGTTTTTGCACGTTTTCGCACGTTTTCGCGTGATTTCGCATGTTAGCGGTCATTGTTGCCTGTTGTAACCCATTGTTGTAACGCCGCACTGATAACAGAAGGCGATAATGATAGCCGCCTTTCGTTCGCCGTTATATCTATATATAGTCGTGTTAGTTACACTATTTATAACTCAAGAACGGCTGTACCGATTTGGTGAGCAGGAAGCTTAGAGCCAGGAGACGGACATAGGATACTGTTTATCCCGTTCGACAGCGTTCCTGTGTGAGAACGCACGTTTTTGCACGTACGCAGTGCAACAAGGATAGTACAGTTTCTCACAGTGAGTGCGACGCGAGAAAAAGATGGGACCGGCTGTTAAGGCGGAACAGAGTTCGCCGGGTCAGCTAGTCTATATATATAAAAGAAAGTCGTGTTAGTTACACTATTTATAACTCAAGAACGGCTGTACCGATTTGGCTGAAAATTGGTGAGCAGGAAGCTTAGAGCCAGGAGACGGACATAGGATACTGTTTATCCCGTTCGACAGTGTTCCTGTGTGAGAACGCACGATTTCGCACGTTTTCGCGTGATTTCGCATGTTAGCGGTCATTGTTGCCTGTTGTAACCCATTGTTGTTACGCCGCACTGATAACAGAAAGCGATAATGATAGCCGCCTTTCGTTCGCCGTTATATCTGTATATAGTCGTGTTAGTTACACTATTTATAACTCAAGAACGGCTGTACCGATTTGGTGAGCAGGAAGCTTAGAGCCAGGAGACGGACATAGGATACTCTTTATCCTGTTCGACAGCGTTCCTGTGTGAGAACGCACGTTTTTGCACGTACGCAGTGCAACAAGGATAGTACAGTTTCTCATAGTGAGTGCGACGCGAGAAAAAGATGGGACCGGCTGTTAAGGCGGAACAGAGTTCGCCGGGTCAGCTAGTAATACATAAAAGTCAATTTGAACTTTAATACCATACCATAAAGCTCAATTGTTAGTGGAGAGTCAGGGATTTCAAAACAATTGAGTGACGTTAGTATCGTATCAATATTTATACGATGGTAACATTAGAGAATCACAAATTGTCTATGGTAAAATGTCACTTGAAATGTAAACGTCTATTTGATGTGTATATATTGAAATGCTGTGATGTGTAAACGTCTCTTTGTTGTGTGTTTGTGACACATTTATACTCGACATGCCTCCTATAAGGCGACGGACAAACTTAGGCAGAAGAACCCGAAATGCAACGAATCAAATTAATTATCAATCTAATCGTACTGCCCAGGAACGTGAAGATCGCAATGAACGTGAAAGAATTCGGGTAAGACAGATCCATGAAGTGCGACTTTCGACTAATAATGGTGCAAGTTTGAATCGAGCTGCTTTCTGTTACGATATGTCAATTGATTACAGTGCCTACAACTGTGTTGCTATTGGACCTATGAATTCAGTTTGCCAATATTGTAAGGCATTGAAATACACAAACGAAGCCAATGGATTGTGTTGCGTAAATGGAAAGGTGAAATTGATACCATTACTTCCACCTCCAGAGCCATTGTACTCATTGGTTTTAGGAAAAGGAACAGATTCCATACACTTTTTAAAGGATGTTCAACAATACAACAACTGCTTTCAAATGACTTCATTTGGAGCAAAAAAAGTAGTTCAGAAAAATTTCATGCCAACTTTTAAGATACAAGGTCAAGGTTGATCCCGAGTTTAGGGTGGCACGGTTCCTTTGGTTTATTTTTATGATTCATTATTTCTCGCGATTCCTATGTTTATAGTTGCGCGGTTCACTATAACAACTGAATTATTTATGTTCAATGTTAAATGAGAAGAAGTCACCTGATAATTTGTTGGCGTGGAATTGTATGTATTTTCGCATTTCAAGTCTTCTTCAAATAGGTTTGTGTGTCTACTGAGATGGAAGGTATGAATTTTATTTAAAGTGAGTGTTCCCTTTAAAATAAATTCTCTTAAAAGTGAGGGAGATATATAATACAGCGCGAGCGCCGGAGCGACAGCGGAGGCGCGAACCAGGTCTCGAGAGCGGAGGCCGGAAGGCTCTCGCGAACGTAGCACGTTGGATCCGTCGGATAGCGACGTGCGGTAGCACGTCGCGGACCACTTGGTGAAAAAAATGCGTTGGTTAAAGAATTGTGTGGGTTATAAAATTAAATTTGTAGCGTGAAAAATACGAATAATCAGTTCACTTAATGAGAGTACGGAGATTTATACGTACAGGGGGCTTTGGAGCAGGGGGTAGCTATTCTCCCGATCTACCTTTATTTTAAATAATTATATTTATTTCTGTAACATCATGAACTTAACTACACGCGACTACTACGTATAAACAAGGATTCAGTTCATGGAGTCGATTCTCTTGTAATGAACCGAATCAGTGAATCAAAGGAACCGTGCCACCCTAAACTCGGGATTTACCCAAGGTCAAATATATCACAGAGCAGATTCTCTGTTACCAGTGCCAAATAGCGAGTACAAGTTTTTGCAAATTTATTTCATGGGCAATTCTCCACAATAAATCAATCTACGTTGTGCACATAACAATTCAGTGAAAAGGTCAATAGTTGAACAATTACAAAACTTATTTCATGAACACAATCAATCGATTATATTATTTAAAAGTGCAATAGATATGATGCCATTTGATGATCACAAAATTGTTATCAGAGCTGATAAGACTCCTGTGGGCCAATATGCAGGACGTTTTAATGCGCCTACTATCGATGAAGTTGCCATTGTTGTTGTTGGAGAAAATTTGGAGTCACTTGATATTGTTTTACATCGTCGAAATAATCAATTACAACGTATTAAGGAAACACATCGCTCATATGATGCACTGCAATATCCCATTATATTTTGGCAAGGTGAAGATGGCTACGATTTCTCAATCAAGATGATAAATTCCATTACAGGTTCTGAAATCAACAAAAAAGTTAGTTCATTGAACTATTATTCATACAGCCTAATGATCAGACAAAATGAAGATAATCACATCTTGAAATGCCGGCGATTATGTCACAGATATATTGTTGATATGTATGTAAAGATTGAAACGGAAAGATTAACATCCATCAGGTTGAATCAGACCAAACTTCGATCTGAAGAATATATTCACCTTCGAGATGCAATTAATTCTGATGGAAATGCAGAAAATGTTGGCCGGATGACTATTCTTCCAGCTACCTACATCGGAAGTCCTCGGCATATGCATGAATATGCTCAAGTTGCCATGTCCTATGTTAGGCACTATGGCACAGCAAATTTGTTCATTACATTTACATGCAATTCACAATGGATAGAAATTAAACAAGCGTTATTCCCTGGCCAATCACCTATTGATCGTCATGACATTACCGCAAGAGTCTTCAGACAAAAGTTGAAATATTTAATGAATTTCATTGTGAAACATTGTGTGTTTGATGAGACACGCTGCTGGATGTATTCTGTAGAGTGGCAGAAACGTGGATTGGCGCATGCACATATTTTGATTTGGTTGGTTGAAAACATTAGGCCAAATGAAGTTGATGAAGTCATATCAACTGAAATCCCTAATGAACAACTAGAACCTGGCTTGCATGAAGTAGTTATCAAAAACATGGTCCATGGTCCATGTGGAACACTTAATCAAAATGTACCGTGTATGGTAGATGGTAAATGTTCAAAGCGCTATCCACGGACATTAATATCGGAAACAATTACTGGAAATGATGGTTATCCACTGTATCGTTGGAGATCTCTAGCAGACAATGGAAGATCAACAATTGTCAAAGTAAATCAACAAGATATTGAAATAGATAATCGTTGTACTGTTCCATATTCACCGATCTTATAAAAAACGTTCAAAGCACTCATCAAAGTTGAATCTTGCCATTCAGTAAAATCTATCAAGTACATATGTAAATACGTAACCAAAGGAAGTGATATGGCTATGATTGGATTTGGCGCAGATAATTTAAATGATGAAGTAACCCAATACCAAATGGGCCGTTATGTTAGCAGTAATGAAGCATTTTGGCGAATTTTTTCTTTTCCAATTCATAAAAGACACCCCACAATTGTTCACTTAGACATGCACTTAGAGAATGGACAAAGAGTGTATTTTACAGCTCAGAATGCAATACAGAGAGCGCACCAGCCACCATCTACTATCTTAACCAGTTTTTTCGAGACGTGCCAAAATGATCATTTCGCACAAACACTGCTATATTCTGAAATGGCAAAATATTATACTTGGAATCAATCAAAGAAATTTATGCGAAGGAAACAAGGAAAACCAGTTCCAGGATACCCAGGTGTATATTCAACCGATGCAATAGGTCGAATTTATTCCGTTCATCCAAGGAACGATGGATGTTTTTATTTACGGCTGCTATTAGTCAATGTACGTGGTCCAACATCATTCCAACATTTACGAACAGTTGAAGGTGAATTGTGTGGATCTTACAGAGAAGCCTGTCATCGTTTGCATCGTTTGCATCAAATACGAACATTGTTTTCCATTATTATATCTACATGCTTCCCATCAAAGCCAATTGATTTGTGGGTAAAATACAAAGATAATATGTGTGACGATATTTGGTTTAAAATACGCAATAGAACAGGGAATCCGAATTTACAAATAAGAGAAGAAATTTAAAATGAGGCATTGATTTCCATTGAGGATATGTGCTTGATGATGTCAAACAAGCTATTATGTCAATTGGGGATGGCCACGCCCAATCTCCCAATGCACGATGCTTTTGATCAAGAGTTACAACGTGAAAAATCGTATGATCTCAATACTTTGAAAGAATCGATTCAAATAAATCTTCCACTGTTGAACGAAGAACAAAAGTATGTATTTGATACTCTTATGAAAGTAATGAATAATGGAACTGGAAAAACTTTTTTGGTTACTTTAATATTGGCAACAATTCGCTCAAAAAATGAAATTGCTCTTGCTCTTGTTTTGTCAGGCATTGCAGGAACTTTGCTTGAAGGTGGTCGAACAGCCTATTCAGCTATAAAATTGCCATTGAATATGCAAAACAACGAAACTCCAACCTGCAACATTTCCAAGTATTCTGCAATGGCAAAGGTTTTGCAGCAATTTAAACTAATAGTGTGGGATGAATGCACGATGGCGCATAAAAAATCTTTAGAGGCTTTAGATAGAACCTTAAAAGATCTAAGGAACAACCAAAACCAATTTGGTGGCGCAATGATTTTATTAGCAGGAGATTTTCGGCAAACATTGCCAGTGGTTCCACGTTCAACGCAAGCTGATGAACTGAATGCATGTTTAATGTCCTCCAATTTGTGAAAACATGTCATGGTATTACATTTAAGGAAGAATATGCGTGTTATGTTGCAAAATGATCAGTCTGGAGACATATTCTCTAAACAACTCATTGATATTGGTAATGGCAAATTTCCTGTAGACGTGCTGACTGGCTCATCACCTTTCCTGAGGGTTTTTGTCAGTTAACTCAATCAAAAGCTGAACTCATTCAAAAAGTGTTTCCAAATGTTGCTCAAAATTACTTATTCCATGATTGGTTGAGCGAACAAGCTATACTGGCTGCCAAAAACACTGATGTAAATGATTTAAATTTCAAAATTCAAAATTACATTCCTGGCGAAATGAGGACATATAAATCAGTTGATACGGCAACTAATGAAGATGATGTCGTAAACTATCCACCGGAATTTTTAAACTCACTAGATTTGCCACAATTGCCGCCTCACAATCTTCAATTAAAGGTTGGATCTGTAGTTATAATGTTGAGAAATATTAACCAACCGCGACTTTGTAACGGCACACGATTAGTGATAAAAAAATTACTGAATAACGTAATAGAAGCAGTCATATTGAAAGGAAAGTATAAAGAAGAAGACATTTTGATACTCCGCATCCCAATGATTCTGACGTACCATTCGAGTTTAAACGGCTGCAGTTTCCAGTACAGCTTGCTTTCGCTATGACTATAAACAAATCCCAGGGGCAGTCATTAAGTATTTGTGGTATTAATCTGAAAAACCCATGTTTCTCGCATGGTTAATTGTATGCTGCCTGTTCCCGTGTTGGAAAAACATGTTCTATTTGTTTACGCGCCAGGTAATCAAACAAAAAATATCGTGTACGTATATTAAGGAGGAGTCTCTACTCTTCTTTAATATTCTTGAAGTAATAATTCGGCTGTACAACGAGGAAAGCAAAAATCTGAGAAAATGTCGAAAAAATGTACTTTGGGTGACGATAGATGGCAGCTGAACAGAGAGTAGAGCTAGACCCTAAAGCCAGACCACACCAAGGAAATAAGAAAACTTTACTACGAGAATGTCTGTGCAATTCTACACCAGCTCCAGTTACTTTCTCATATACGTAAGTATATAGGAGTAATATGCGTTGTACAGAGAAAGTTCTGTAATGCCGCGGAAAATCGATTTCGAGAATTCAACGGAAATACACGTTTTGGCGTCCCTTGATACCGAAAAAGTATCTTTTTTTCATAACGCATAACGTCCGCCCGTCCGTGTGTCCGTCCGTCTGTGCGTCTGGTGTAAAAGTAAACCATGCGTACGATCTTTTCCAAATCGAAGAAACTCCTGTCCATCTCATGTAGTTAAAGCTCTGAAATTTTGAAAAACTTTCCTTTAAATATTGTGGTACTTTACATGAAGCCCCCCCCCCGGAAATATTCATCATTTTCTCAAAAGCAGCCTCACATTTTATCTTTAAATTTCTTGCAAGAATAGAGTAAAATTCACTTATAAAGGTGACAAGGGTCTGATTTCACGGTTAACTCTGAATTTTCGAAAACTGCAAATGTTTGAAATTCTTCGTGCAATAGTGCGTGAAATATGCAATTTAAAAAAATAATAAAATCAATATTTTCTCAAAAACGGCACTAATTTATTTTTTCATATTTTGGTAGGTTTAGGGCCAAATGAAACGTATATGATGACATAAACGCCATATAGCTCTATTCTGTGTTTTGTTAATTACAAAAATGTATTTTTTTACTTGTCTCTCACGTCGGTAATATTTAGATTAGAAAATATTTCTTTGCGCTATTGCATTTATGAAAACATGTGTTTAAATAATGTCAAAAACGTTGCTGGAAAACTCAACGGTTTTCTGTGAAAATGAGCTCAAAATGCTATTTAAAAAATTATTAAAATGTAATTTTGTTGACTTGTCTCTTACGTTCGTAGTATTTACATTACAGGCAATTTCTTCAGATTATTACGAGTATATTTAGGAGTACATATGCTTTAAATAATGTCATATAACCTTTATCGAATACTCAACAATTTTCTGATAATATGAGTACAAAATTCGGCATTTCAGAAAAGCTCAAACCCCATTTCCTAAAAAATGGTTCCAATTTTTTTCTCCAAATTTTTCCATTGGTTAGTGCTGTATGTACTGTTTAATATGACGTAAAGTTCATTTTGGTGAATTCTTTTATTTTTTTTTCAAAAATTACACAAATGTAATTTTATTGAAATATCTTTCACGTCTTTAATATGCACACTCAAATCATTTTAAATACATTATTGTATTTGTATACATTGACTTCATTTGAAGTACTTTCATTTGAAAATGCAATAATGTATACAAACTGCTGGAAATATGCATTAACGGCCGGAGATATGTCAAAAACTATAATTGTGTAAATTTTGAAAAAACACAAGAATACAGCATAATTAAATTTATATAATCATAAACAGTGAAATTAGCACAGTCGGTTGGAAAAGTTTGAATAAAAAATTTCGACCTGTTTGGAGGAAAATGTCTTTTCAAAGTTTCTGAAGATGCGAAAATTTGGACTCATTTTCACAGAAAAGTTCTGACTTTTAGAGAAACTTTATAAAACATAATTTATAGACCGTGTACTTTTAAATGCAATAGTGTGAAGAATTTGCTATTCATGTAAATATTAGCGAAGTGGGAGGCTAGTGATAAAATTAAATATTTGTAATTTTTAAAAAAATCAAAGAGCAAAATATTGTATATGTCATCTCGTAACGTGTATTTCGTACTATCCCACCCAAAAGTTCAAAGAACAATATAGAGCCGTGTTCGAGAAAATCTTGTTTTTGTTATTTTTACTTTCTCGTATACATACGTAAATGAAGTACACAGAAAGTTATGAAATGCTGCAGAAAATCGATTCCGTGATTTCAACGGAAATACACGTTTTGGGGCCCCTGATACCGAAGAAGTGTTTTTTTTTTCAAAACGCCGTCCATCCGTCTCTCCGTCCGTCCGTCCGTCTGGTGTATGTGAACATCATTAGAGCCTAAACTATGCGTAGGATTTTTTCCAAGCAGAATAACCCCCTGTCGAACTGAGACTGAAAGAAAAAAATTGCGAGCCATTTCTGAGAAAATTTTGAAAATGTAGAAGGAGCTTCATGTAAAGTACCCCCCAAAATGATGGATGGAAAGTAATGAATGTTTTCCAAAATTGCAGAGCTTGGACTCGGGCCGGATGGACAGTGATTTCTTCAATTTGGAAGAATCCAACGCATGGTTTAGACGCTAGTGTTTTTTACATACACCATAAAGACAGACACGTAGGCGGACCCACAGACGGACACACAGACGGACAGCAGACGGATAGCAGACTGACAGACAGACGGATAGACAGATGGACGGACGTTTTAAAAAAATATTGGGAATAGGGGACCCCAAAACGTGTATTTCCGTTGAAATCTTGAAATAGATTTTCCGCAGCATTACATAACCTTCTGTACAGTACGTGTATTACTCCATATATTCAGTAGTCAAATATTGAAATGCCTAGTTGTTATTGCTTACTGATACAGTTCAGCAAATAGCCAAGGAAGATAGTGGATTAGAAATAAAATCACTTTTGCCAAACTGAACTACATGAGATAATGTCTGCAATTGAACTGAAAGATAACCTATTATGCTACAGAATTGCACAGACTTTATCGTAAAGTTTTGTTTTCTAAATTATTCGGATAGGGCTTGTTCTTCGGTATTGCCGCATTCTCTGGCTGGCTTTCATCTATCATCAAAAGCATATTTTTTGAGATTTCCTGTTTTTTGATTTCTCGTGGTAGAACCGAACTGATGATGACGTTAAGTATATTAAAGAAGAGTAAAACCTTGTCCTATATGGAAATTATTGTAAAATAATTTTTGGCAGTTTTTAAGAAAATGTAGTGTATGCATTACAGTAAATGTGAAAATTAAAATTCTTTGACACATAAAATTTTTGAGATTTTTCTTGAGAATCTTTTGTGGAAAAGATTTTGAGAAATTTCTGTGGAAGTCATTTGAAGCGCTTCCACTCACAAAACCAATAATTAATATAAATTGCTGGAAATGTGCAAACTAACGACGTGAGGGATATTAAAAAACATTACATTTGCATAAAAGTTGAAAAAACAAGCTAATACAGGAAAATCACTTTCGTGTCATCTTAAACAGAGTATTTAACACTATCCGAAGAAAGATTTTGAAGAAAATTTGGAGCGATTTAAAAAAATGTAGTATTTAGCGTTTCTGATAATGTGGAATTTTGAGCTCATTTTGACTGAAAAGTTTTGAGATTTTAAGAAACGTTGTGATATATTATTCGAAGCACATTTACTAATAAATACAATAATGTGAATAAATCGCCGCTAAGTAAATATTAACGACGGGAGAGAAAGTCAAAAAATACATTTTTTAAATATTTGAAAAAACAAAAGAATACGGCGAAATGGCGTTTATGTCATCTCATGTAGCTTGCTTCATTTAATGCTTGTGTCATTTAGCACTCTCACTACCAAAAGTTTGTAGCTGTTGTTGAGAAATTCTTGTTTCTGTTGTTTTTTAATATTATACGTCTTGCTAGCAATATTATGCGAAAATGACTAAAGATTTCTTTAAATGTATATGATATTAATGAAAGAACTAATTATGGAAAAATAATTTTACTTGAAGGAAAAATCTCTATCTTTAATTTTGTAGTTGTAGAAAACGCCAAAAAATTTAAACCTCTTGTAATTTTCGAAAATTTGGAGTAAACTGTGAAAATCGGACATATGCCACCATAATAACTACCTTTAACTCTGCTCTTACAAGATAATTTAAAGAAATATGGAAATGTCGCGTGGGCGTGATGCAAAGTTCTCCCCAAAATTAATGAATGAGTTTCAAAGTCACAGAACTTTGAGTGACGCCACATTGACAGAGGTTAAAATATCCTACGTTACAACGCCTAAAATATCCTGCGTATAGTTTAGGCGCTAGTGTTGTTTACATACGACAGGCGGGCATACAGACAGACGGATGGCCGGAACGGCCATAGAAAGACGGACGTTTTGAAAAACATTATTTTTTCTGTATGAGAGGCCCCCAAAACATGTTATTCCGTTGAAAACTGGAAATCAATTTTCTGCAGCATTGCATACTTTCTCTATGCTACGTATATTATTCCGTGTATAGGCCACTTACGTATACAATAATTTAAAAATGTGGTAGAATGATGTATGTAGAATGATGAATGTGGAAAAATGTGGTAGAATGAATGTGGTAAGTAGATAGAAGTAACAAGTTCATCAAATTGAAATCTTGAATGATTTATTTTGCCATTTGCCAATTGCAATTTGAAAATAGAGATCTACTGTATAGGCAAATTGGAATGTTAATAATACATGGTCCATAGTTTGGTAGATAGCATTTAAAAATTAGGTAGGACTGTGAGAATTAAGGTACAGCGTGATAAATAAAATCAATAATTGTATACATATACACGCAATAACTTTAAGCTTTATGGTTCCAGAAAATTTTCCTACCAGAAGTGCCAATTTTGCAGCCTAATTCAATTTCGATAGCGATATCATAAAACTGAAGAACCAAAGAATCGTGTGGGCTCGGGAAAGATCATTATATTAGTTTTCATAGATTTTAATTGAATCAATTTTAAAAAAGTGATGACGTTGTAGCCGACCTGGATGACCGAGGTGGCTAAGAGAGAGTACCGACTCAGCGCTTCGGCCCGAAGGGTCGCGGGTTCGAGTCCCGCCTTGGGCATGGCTGTTTATCCCTTGACTTTGTGTGTGTGTTGTCGCGGAGGGCCTCGCGTTCTGCTGACCCCAGATCAGAGGAGCCCGCAAGAGTGTTTGTCTAGTGTATGGTCGAATATGCGTCCCTTCGGGACGTAAAGGGCAACCGGCTGTCGGCTGGATACAAGCCCTAGGAAAAAAAAATGACGTTGTAACTTACGTCTCCCAAATTTGTCGGGTTTTGCGGGGGCTTGACGAAGATGCCGTCTCTCTTGACAACGGCGTTGAAGCCATTGTTCCCGTCAGCCGTGTACTCGACTGTGAGCAAGGTGCCATCGGGCTCCACTACTGTGTATGAGCCCCTCACTACGTCGCCATCATGTACTTCCCAATGACTCTTCATGTCGGCAGTGCTTGGATTGTTCACATTGTAGTCGTAAGCGTACAGCGGCCTCTCCTGCAAGGAAGCCAGTAATGCTTTATCAGAAAAAAAAATTTTACTTGTATTTATAGCAAAGAATATCTGTGGAGAAAGTATTAATTTTGCTCCAGAAAATGAAACAACGATTAATTTGCATGTAAAAATTCGATATAAATACTTTATTTTCAGTTAGTTAATTATTCGAAAATTAAATTGCAACACTCCACATACACAAGTTACAAATAATTTCTGTAGAAATGTATCTGTAGAAATGTATGTGATTGAATTTAACTCTGATTTCGATTGGCAGATGGAAATTAGGCGTCATAAATGAACAACAGTAAGACTCGGAGCTGTACATGACGTCTAAAAACGTAACAAAAAATGGAAAGAAGGGGATATTGATTACTGGAGGAAATCAAATGAACCTCGTCACGTATGAATTAAGAACATGTCAAAAACGTCTAGTCATATCATAGACCTCCCCATGGTCGAAGAGGCTGAAAAGAGGCTGTAAAATATAATATATAAATAAAAATATATAAAATATAAATAAGGTAAGGTTTAGAAAATAAAAGAATGAGCTTTCAAGATGAACATTGAGCAGTAACATCAAGGAAGACGGGAGAAGACTTTTGAGACAGAAATGAAACGGTGGAACATAGAAAACGGCAAATCTGCGTTGTGAAAACATACAAGAAGGTACACGCCGGAAAGACGAAATGTTTTCATAACCATAACGCTAAGGAAAGGAAAGAGATAATTATTGTGTCTACGTTAATTAGAGAAGGCAGAAGACATTGTTGGAATGTGGGAGGTGGGTGGGAGAGGCGGTGAAAGGCCGAGGGGGCTGCACGCGTGCTACTCACAGGCCGGAGGTCGCCGGGGCCGGCGGAGGGCGTGGGGAGCAGCCAGGGCAGGTCGAAGGCGCGGGCGCCGGCCAGCAGGGCGGAGCCCACCTGCAACACGCGAGGCCGCAACAGCTCAGGCGCCTCCGGGGCTGCCTCGCAGCACGCGCCGCGCCGCGCCGGCGGGCCAGCTTGCGCAAATTTATGTGTATTCAAGGTCATTCTCATCGTGTGCTTCGATTGCATGCGCATCATCTTCGGAGATCATTGGTCCTGTAAGTGTATGCCACATCTCGGCACGTGACCGTCTTTCTTTCCCACCAGGTTGTGAGATTTGGCGCCGACCCAATCGTCGATTGATTGATTGATTGATTGATTTTTTCGTGTTTCCTGGCGCGTCAACTACTTCGGTCATTAGTCCCGTTAGTGTAGTGCATGTTTTTTTTCTTGGGAGATGGCGGTGATCTTCCCCCGCTGGATGGCGAGATCCGGCGCCGACCTACCGTCGACTAGTGGGGTTTCCCCCTAACCAGGACTCTCCCACCAGCGGGGCACCGCCCAGTCGGGACAAGCTCTAACTCCCGACCGGTCACCCGGAATATGTGGTAGTGTAGTGCATGTTAGTGTAAGTGTGTGTGTAAGGGGAGAGGATAGGACAAGGAATGGGAAGGACAGATCGCGCGCGGTCCGTGGCCCGTTTGATAGGGTACTGCTCCGGCATTCGCCTGGTCTTGATCGGAGAAACCACGGAAAACTACCGATCAGAGCAGACGGCCCCCAATCGTCGAGTTGTGTGGTATTTCCCCCAACGGAGTTCCGACTCAGCTGGGACAAACTTTGAAAATTCCCACACGCCTCCCAATATACGAGAATACAAGAATGTATACCCCTCGTGGTATGTGGTAGTGTACTCCATGTAAGAGTGTGTTTGTATATATGAGTGTGCACCCTAATGAATCTTCCATTCTTCTTCCTTTTGCGATATCAGTCACCGATCTTATTCACAGTCATCTCCCAATCTTATTAATTTTATCCACTCCCATTTTCTTGCAAATTGCAGGACTTAAAAGAGAATAAAAACAAAATAAAATTTATGTTCATACTCGCCATAAAAAGACGAATTTAGCGTAATTGAATTGGCCACAGAATTTGTTTATAAGCTAAGAGCTTTTTAAGCGTAGCAGACAAGAGCGCGACATTGGAGAACTGTTTTTTCAGTACGCTTGTGTTAAGTGAAAACAAATGGGGTCATTCCAAAATGTTAATTGTCTTGTAAACAATTACATATGCATCGATAACGAAATATGATAACACCAATCGAATTCCGGAATTTTGCATCGCATTTAAACGCCATTTAGATGAGACAATAAAACAATTTGCAAATTTGCAAATTCATAAACAATTTCAACCATTTGCGAATCTAAAGGGGGAGAGTCTCGAGATGTCCCAGAGCCGAAAATCGCGAATTAACAATTTTGTAACAATTTATAATTTTATTAATAAATTTTAAATATGCATTAGAACGGCTGGGAAGGGTCCGCAAATTGTGCCTGAAATGAACATTTCAAAATAGCAGTTTCACAGGAGTTACAAATCGATTGCTAAAAGTTATAATAATTGTTGCTAAGATGCTAAATATTGCTGGTCTATTGACAGTAATTCTGGACGGAAAACCCCGCTCAGAAATATTTTTTCGTCGTATTGCTATTGTATTGCGTACGCGCAAGCAAAATCTCTCCTTCGGCAGGGAAATATGACGATATTTCCGCCTCGTACGTAAACGAACTAGCCCTCTCCCCCTGAAACAGCATCCTTTCTACACCTTGGGATGTTGCACCAATCAGAAACAACTGTGGTTCTACCTTCTAGCGATTGGTCAACACGTCCCTCCCCTTGCCCTCCCCGTGGCCACGGAGTGTCCAAGTTTGTCGGCGCCGTTGGGAAAGTAAAATTTTGCCGGCCAATTTTTGTGAGGGAAAGGGTACGTACATAAGGAGTAATATATGTATTGTAGAGAAAGTCATATAATGATGCGGTAATATAATCGATTTCTAGATTTCATCGGAAATATCCCTTTTGGGGGTCCCTGCTACCGAAAAAGTGTTTTTTTTTTTCAAAACGTCCGTCTGTTTGTGCGTCTGTCGGTCCGTTCGTCAGTGAACATCCCTAGAATTTAAATCATACGCAGGATTTTTTCCGAAATAGATATTACCCCATCAATCTTGCACGAGGCAAAACTTTCGGGTTTTGAAAAACATTCTTTAAAATTTGTAGATACTTTACATGAAGCCACAGGGACATTTTCAAACTCTCTGTGAAATAGCTCCAATTTTTTTTTAATTTGGCAAGAGTATGAGGCAAGTTAGAATAGCTGGACGAGACCAAAGAAAATAGAAATCTAATACGAGGAAGTCTGTTCTATTCTGTAGCACCACTAGTTTCTAATACTCCGACATGCGTAGCAGCTATGCTGCGGGGCGAGAATATAGTCACAACTCTCCTGTGCAGGTTAGAACCAGGGCAGCTGATTTGGGCGTTGTTAGAGTGGTGACTACACCGAAGGTCCGCAGAGAGATTTTGCAAAGACTCAAAAAACAGTTGGTTCGGAGCAACAATTGATCATATTTTGTGAAGTACGCGTAAATTCCTAAATTTAATATAGTCATAACTAGAGACCGGATTTTTATGTAATTACATACGTGGTGATTACAACGTGGTACATACTTCATGTAATACATATGTGGTATTTTTTGTCTTTCTACTTACCGTTCTCAAATTTGTAATCTTGACGAATCGGCCCCGTCTTAACACAATATTAAATTTTTTCGTTACATATTTTTACATATTTGGTACTATACTACATATTTTACATATTTTGGTATTTTCACAAAATATTTTTATTATAATAATTTTATTCAATTTTATTTTATATTTTTATGAAAAGAAATATTTTTAAAAAGTTAGCATTTTTTCCGACATTATTACTGCGTGCTGTCGCCCCTTGCGAAGACGCGTGATGTTCTCACAGTCTCGCGTACCTGCTTCTGTATACTTGGGTTTTCGTAACGTGGCAGATGACATTACGTTATTTTTACAACTCCTGCCTTTTAAAATGAATCTTTAAAACTGTGATAATCACATGTTTAAGACCATGAGTCCCGTTGAGAAGGACGTTCGCGAATGAATTAAAAAGATTCATTTTAAAAGGCGGGAGGTGTAAAAATGACCTAACGTCATCAGGCACGTTTCGAAAATCTAAGTTTAGCGGGAGGAGCGCGTGAGCGACTGAGATCATTTTCACCTTTACGTGTGAAAAGTATCACTGACGTTGCTGATCGTGACTTTAACCTTAATTTCGGAGAAATATTGGCGATCGCCAAGTGTACCATTCAATGACAGTGCTTCACGCTGCAGTGATGTTTGCTAGTCGTAGATATCGCTAGTTTGTACGATGTCTAGCGATGTATCACAACTATTAATAGTTAAATTATTGGGAAGTGATTCTGAAACTCAAGAAAGCGTGCGCAAATGATTTCTCCCCCATACGTCACATACAGTTTTTGACTAAATAAATAAATAAATAAAATAAAAAGACTTTGTCAATCAACGAGAGCGCATAGCTCCTGTCGCATACCACCTGTTCAGGGCCGACTCTCTCTTCCACTTTCTCCTAGCCCTCGTTCCCGATTATCCTCACCGGCTGATCAGCGCTCTCGGGTACCGCCGTAGTTGCATATACCCAGCCCTGAAAGCCTTTGTCCCATATGGAGCTTGATTACACCGGTCTGCAAAAATAAACTTTTTTCTTTCACAAGAATGAAAATAACACATTCTAGATGAATTTTTTATACTGAATTCAAAAATCATTTCAGTTTTTCCCCATCAGACAGGAGATTTATGTGATATTCATTTGAACTTTTTATAATTTTTAATAAAATCGGTGACTAACTATCCAACTCTAAATGGTATACTACTTGTCCTGCCTTACATTCTGACTACTCATTCTGTACCTAGGAAGTGGCAATGATGATTTTTCGGCATATTCTATACCTGGAACATCTCTTCTGGGCCCAACAGTAGTCAGTCAACATATTAGCACTACATTTGCATTAGTACCTGTTTTCCATTGCAGAAATTTACTGATGAAAATGCTCACCGTTCTCATCGCTGATAGCCCCAAGATTTTCCGAGTGGAAGTCTAAATCGAAGTCTAAGAAGTGAATTTTCAAAGACATGTTACATTCCATAGCTTTATAAGAATGCAGAAGATCAGCCACTATGTACGATAGTTTTCTGCTTCATGGTTTCCAAGGGAATTGCAATATAAATTTTTGAAAGACTGCCAAGCTGCTTTTTCCAGTGAATTTAAAAGTTAAAAATGTTAATGAACCATTAAAATTTAATTTGTGATTCTATAAAGTCCTTTCAATTTAGCACATTTTATATTGCATCACTTACTTTAGGAAATTTCGATTCCAAGTTCGAGAATTCATCAGAAACATTATCCATAGCTTTTAAGAAATTTTTCATATCTCCCAATTTAAAATGCACTGGAGAATATGTTCTTCGGAATTCACTAAATGGACATATGACACATTTTTCTGGTCAGGGATTTCTTTGGTATTTGTCAAACAGAAATTACAGCTTGAATAAAATCGCTGAATATGAGGTAAAGATTCATATGACAGGTCAAAGAGAATGTTAAAATCAGATTTTAAAAAGTAGTTGTCACAAAAAGCTGTGCCAGATGGAAAAATTCTGAATACATATCTGAATTCAGTATAAAAAATCGCACTAATTAGATTTCTTGTGAATAAAACCTTGTTGACCAGTGTTATTGATAGACACATAGTAATGGGCGTGAAACAAAATCCCGACCGCAGTGAATGAAACGAGATTTGGAAAGAGTTTTGTCGAGACAGTGGAAATATCTATCACTAGTCATTATTAATAATGCTTCTGCTAAAAGTTTCAAAGGTATGGATGGGCGACATTTTAACCTTCAGACAAGCGTAAAAAATATTTTTGAGAATGTACACATTTGTATTAGAAAAACCTCTAGGTTTCTCATTTTCTCATTAATGGTCAAGTCACTCTAAGTTTTTTTTATAACTTGTGCAAATGTTAGTGTAATGAATTGTGAGTCCATGATTTATAAGAACTGATATAATTCCAAATTAATTGATACTTCACTACAAATTTAAATTTAAATTTTACTTTAATTCACTTTAAATTTTCAAAATTTACATGCATTATTATTATTATTATTATTATTATTATTATTATTATTATTACAATGTTTTACTTCATTTAGTTAATCCTCTACCCTCTGTGTTATAACCAACGTTCCCAGATATCAGATCAATATAACACGAAGTTTCTTCACGACAAATCATAAAGGAAGAATATGTATACTCAAGACTGCTACCATAATACAACTCTTGAAACCAATAGTCAACAAAATAGGACCGCCTTCGCCTTTGGGATCAACTATATTTACGCTCGATTTATTTATTGTACAATTTTTAATAAGTACGAAATCCATGTTTGTCATCAAGATCGAATTATGTCGAGTCCAATGAAGTAGAATTTTCTCTGAATCCTCAACGTCCGTAACTTCCAATAGTATAATAGATTGGTGAAAAATCAATCGAAAATTGAACTAACATAATATTTTACAATAATCAAGAATGAGAGAAGCGACCGCGATATTTCGTAATGTCTTCAGATTTTGAACATTTTTTAAAAAATGTAATGCAATTCTCGTTTTAAAGAAGTATTGTTTTTTTTATGATTAAAGTCGCATCAACAACTGAGGTCATTAGCGACTACTTTAAATAAAACTTTACAATATTAAAACGGCAATTTAACAGCATATTACACTAAATATAGTATTGCATTTGTCCACACTTGTATAAAATATTTGAAATAAAATACCGTTTTTTTAATTCAATTTGGCAAACCACGATTTTCAAGCCATTTCAATAATCTGTCATTAATTGATTTGTACACGTTATAATTTCATGAGATGATTTTGTATACGAAACTACTCTCAAGCACTTGCCAAAATGTTTCTGCTTGGAGATGTGAGCCACTCTCATGAGATATACGCACAGCCTTGGAAAGAATCACTAGAGCGCTTTTCATGGTAACGATCACTGTTTTCTCTCCCAAGTGAACGTCGGAATTTCCGAAAGGACAGCGAAACACACCTTTCGACGCTTACCATTACCCCTTTCCCTATGACGCCGAACGCTGAGGCCTGGCGGGGTAGGGTCCCGTTGAGCATTTAGATTGCGTATCGCTGCGTCTCTGAACTCCGCGACTGGAGAATTGCAGCCCTGAACTGCAGCTTTGACGCCGTGCGCGTGCCTCGTTTATTCCCTTTCCATCTAACCTCGTTAGCAGTGTTTATACGCCGCACTCTAGTTCACGTTGGCGATCAGGAGTTCGCGTGCGCCGTATAGATAATAGGGGGAGATAAATATAGACATTAGTTTGCACGACAATTTCTCGTGCAGTTTCAAAGCAGTAGTTATTTCCGAATGCAAAATAATACCTGTATTTATTTTGGGTTTCATTCCTTTTATGTGTAGATGTTATCAATTTAATATATATATTTTTGTTCTTAATAAGGTTTTTTGTGTAAATGATCACTGCATATCATTTACAGTAGGTTTCACCAACAAATAATATTCACGGAATCGTGTCTTTAAAGTTCAACCTTTAACACACTACATAGAATGAGATATACCACTCGTAAGTAGACAGAAATCTTTACTAGGCTGTTACATGTCATGCAATGTAGGTAATTAAATGGGTTTCATGTCTGTGAAAAACACTGCTTTCAGACGCAGCAGATATTTGTACTTCTGCTAGCTAAATAAATCACTATTATTTTTCTGAAAATGAATTTGAAATAACATTTTTTCTTTAAGTCGTGAAGGGAAGCATTGTTCTATTAATGAATACAAGAGCTCTGCCTCTCTACCTATTAGCATCATCATTGTCTTACTAATACTGTGAATACAAAAATAAATCTAAAAACATTTTAATTATTTTGTTGTTTACTCGAACTTAATGTATTTCGCCCTGAGGGTAATCTGTGCTCTAAAATAATCTAAAATAATGAGGTTTAGTATTATCACAAATAATCGGCCAAATTATAAAAACTACACATAACATTCTATCGAAACGCGCCAGTGTTTTTATAAGTTGCATTATAATTACAGAACGGTTGCATGCTATCTGTGAAAAATAACCATTAAGGCTATTGAATGAAAAATAGATAAATATTCAGGTTTGCAGAATTTCATTTCACATTTCACTTTACTATAGTTAACCAGCATTTCCCTCAAGACTTGTTCTTCTGGATGGGGGTAATACAACCAGTAAATATAGTAACTGAGTAAAATTAATATTCATGGTAATAGAATCGCGAAACAAGTGAATTTATCGAGAATTTTCAACGTATAATGGGTATTTAGAATGACTGTTTCGCAAATCAATAAGTTAGTAAACTCAAATAAAACTACTAAATAAACAAATATAAATAAAAATAAAAATATTGTTATTTTTATGATTCTAGTTCATTCTAAAACGACTTAATGTCACTGTCTCTTGGAATGATTTCAAGCGAAGTTGTATATACTAAGGGAATTAATTATATTCTAAAATATCTATTCAGCAATAAGAACACAGAAAAAACACACAACAATGTAAGAAATAAAATAATAATCACTTTAATTAAATTCGCATTTTTGGAAACCACAATGACCCAATTACTATTATCCTCCTCATTCAAAAACTTTTCTTGTTTGTTTTTTTCCACTATTTTTGGGTCTTTCGTTGCTTATTTACATTTCTGCGAGTGACGTTTCACCGAAAGGATTCATATTTTAAATACTTTTAGGGTTTGTTTTCACAAAAGGATGCAATATAAAGATAAGTAACTACATTTAACTAATTAGAGAAGAATAGTTACACGTCGCGTGAATTACACTGACGGGAAAAATAGACAAGTGTTTGCCGATAAACGTCTGGGATTGGTTGAAAAGTGAGTCAATTCTTTCTTAATATTGGACACACTACACGAATGACATAGTTCCCCACAGCATTGATGCTTGTTCTACACTTGCCAAAAAAACAAACAAACAAACAAAAACAAAAAAAAGACAACACACAAATTCCACGTTAAAGCGTCAACTTACCATCCAGCAGAACAATATTGAATTTCCCATCCTCTGACCAGTATGGTTGATTGCAGCGATTGGGCGGAGGTACCGGCGGAGGTAGCGGCGGCGACAGCCGCAGTCTATGCGCGAAAAGAGCACTTCTATATATAGAAACCCTGCGCACACAGCCCCCGCCCCCGCGCCGCCGTCGCGGAGAGATCTGCTCTGAAGGTCGGCGCCAGGGCTGCCGGTCAGCCGTCGGCAGGGGGAAATCTGGGGCCGGGGCCAATGCTCGCCAAAGGCCAGCCGCCCGCCCGCCCGCCCGCTTCAACAAAACCTATGTCAAGGAGGTGTTCAGATAACTGATTTCTACCTGCTGTGGGGGAGTTCGAAGTTATTTATTAACAGTTAGTTAGTAATTAGTCCGATAAGCGGCAAATATCAGAGCAGTTGAATTATTAAACCGAGGTGATAGCGGAGGTTTACATCCAACCAAGTCAATTGATAGTGATAGCTGCAGTATGTTGTTAATACTTATTGTGATACCACCAATTTCATATAAAAAATATACATAAGATTTACCTTTCCCTAGAATAGGAGGACTCATACTCCATCTGTACTTACAACGTATTTATTTCATTGTACTTAATGGATCGTGGCTGTTTAACTTTTTATCGGCCATCGGCCGTCAAGATCGATTTTTCCTACCTGTTTTCGATGTGATGTAGATATAACAGTATATACAGCATATTACAAAAGTAAAATACGTCAAAAATAAGATCTGCTAGTGCAATATCAAAGATAATTTATATTGGTGATATTACTGATAAGATTCACGCAAATTTGTACATCAAAAAGGTGCAAAATCGAAAAACAATGTGATTTAGAACAAAATACATGAGCTGGGACAGAGAGGCACGGCTTTATGCTGATCCTTCTATCTTCGTGCTCATCACACACATCTCCAGCTTCTACGACTAACGTGCACCACACTCCCATACACGTCGGGAACTTATCGCTTGAATAAGCGATTTAAGTTTATCGATTTTGCACCTTTTTGAGGTACAAATATGCGTGAACCTTATCAGTAATATCACTAATATAAATTATCTTTGATATTGCACTAGCAGATCTTATTTTTGACGTATTTTACTTTTGTAATATGCTATATATACTGTTATATCTACATCACATCGAAAACAGGTAGGAAAAATCGATCTTAACGGCCGGCTGTGGCAGTTCTTGGCTAGGAGAGATATCTAGAAGAGGAAACACCGCTAGCCGACGAGTCTCACGGCGGCGCCGGATTTCAAGTTCAGCGGAGAAGGAACTCCACCATCCCCGGCTGAAACAGACACTCCGCTCTCAGGACTGATTGATTGATTGATTGGGGACTTCGAACGCGCCGACTGCTATCAATTATTTGCCCATAAGTGGATATTTTATCGGAAGAGGTAACTGTGATCTTCCCCCGCTGGACGGCGAGATCCAACGTCGACCTAATCGTCGGCTTGCAGGAGTTACCCAAACAAGGCATCGCCCACCAGCGGAGCAACGCCCCAACCGGCACATGCTCGAAGCTTCCGACCGGTCTCCGGACATGTGACGCAGGGATGCGCATTTAAGTCCAGGTGTGTGTAAGTAATGCCGGCTTTACACTGGCAATAGGTTTCCGCAATATCTTTCAGTAATTCGTAGCGGTTGCCGACCTGGATGGCCGAGGTGGCTAAGAGCGAGTACCGACTCAGCGCTTCGGTCCGAAGGGTCGCGAGTTCGAGTCCCGCCTTGGGCATGGTTGTTTGTCCCTTGACTTTGTATGTATGTGTTGTCGCGGAGGGCCTCGCGTTCTGCAGACTCCGGATCAAAGGAGCCCGCAAGTGTGTTGGTGTTTAGTGTATGGTCGAATATGCGTCCCATCAAGGCGTAAAGGGTAACCGGCTGTCGGCTGGATGAAAGCCCTAGATTAAAGAAAAATTCGTAGCGCTTTCTTGCGATCATCTTTACACTAGCAAGAACAAGACGGGGCAATAGGTTGCCAAAAAGTGAGGAGGAAGATATTTCCGACACGATATGTCCGATCGTTTTACATTCACGTGGAAACAAAGTAATTTTATTTTTTATAAAAAGTGCAATTATTAATTCGCTAAAAAGTTTTAAAACATCCATTACCTACTGTTGATGTATTATAGATTGATCTTAAAATTGATTTAGATTGGATATCTTGATAATTTTTAACGTAACAAAATTAATAATTAGTGAGCATCTAAAGCTAAACCATAATTTGAACCATTCGATAATTAACCATAGAGGGTCTGTAATATTTATTACTTCTTTTTTTACTATACCTTTTTCTCATACCCATTTTACGAAAAAACGCATAAAACAATTCAAAATAATACGTCTATGTACTACCTTAACCGTACTTCCAGCGCATGTGACCGTAGTCATCATTGGCTTCTTCCTGCAATATCTTACTCAGACTTCAATCCAATTCTAGTCCCAGCAACAGCCGGCAATATCTTTCCGAGAACGGAAACACGAGTTAACATTACGACCGGAATATCTAGCAAGAAATATTGCCAACATCAGAAATATTTATTGCCGCAATGTTTACATTGGCAACTTTACTTGCGAAATAATATTTCTCACCATTTTCTTGCAAGTGTAAAGCCAGATTAATGTGTGAGAATAAGTCAAGGAAGCGGAAGGAAACATCGCGCGCGGTCCATGGCCGATTTATTAGGGCACTACTCCGGCACTCTAGTGGTGTTCATCGGAGAAACCACTGAAAACCGATGAGAGAAGCCGTTCGCTAGAATTCTCCTCCAGACAGCGGCTGAATTCGACCTAGCTATTTGTTTCTGGCCTCCCTCTCAGAGGCACTGCAGTGACTTCACTTAATGCCGTGTACCACTAAGCCGGTCAAAGCCCCTGCGGCAGCGAGACAGGCAATGTAGACACTTGGCCGTGGCTCGGAGAATTAACAGTTCCTCTAACCAGGAGGTCCTAGGGTACAAAGCCCAACGGTGACAAGAATTTCGACCCTGGCTGCATCGAATTCAGTCGCTGTAGAGGCCGGCTGCTCTGATCCGTAATTTTCTGTGGCCCATCAACAACAGACGAATGCGGAAGCAGTACAGTAACAAATGGGCCACAGACAGCGCACAATATTTCCTTCCTCTTCCTTGCGTCATCATCAACCTCTTAGATACATACGTTAACACTTACACGCACTACACTACCCCACATGTCGGGAGATCACTTAGAAGCTAAGCTTGTCCTGAGTGGGGCGATACCCAGCTCGCGGGGGTCATCTGGTTGGGGATAATCCCACAAGCCGCCGTGGAGGTCAACGCGGAATCTCATCATCCAATTTACCTGAAGATCTCCGGTTCCTCACATGCACTTCACTTACGGTACTAATGACCGTTGTCATTGTCGTTCCAGGAAATATGAAATAATACATTCAGCAAACAATGAAAGTAGCAGCCTTCCCCTCTATGCGCGCGCTCTTTGTAGTAGCTCCTGCCTCCTGGCGTGGCCTCGCAACATAAAAATAATGAGTTGTGCAATGTGCACTTTGCTTCCATAAAATACGTTGGTATTCCTGAATTCAAAAGACAGTACTCTTTCAGGCACATCAAAGGAAGTGGTTCCCAGGTGGCTAACTAATATTCTAGAGATTTGTATTTCATCATCGTTTCATTTTATTATTTTTGTATCTGACATACGGTCTACATGGTCTTTGCTGTTTTGTTCATATTGTTTATAGGTTTCAAAGATATTGTGTGTATTCAATTCTGTTCTGAAATTTTTTGTCCGTCATTGTACAACCAAGAACATCATTTCGCTTACTAGAACCCTCATTTCGCTTGCTTCAATTCTTCTTTCATCTCTTTTCCTTAGTATCCAATTTTCGCTGCCATAAAGTAATGCAGATATTGTCATTAGTTTAATAAACTTTAACAGGGTCTCTTTATGGACTTTCCTTCCCAATATTCTATGTGTTGTTCCCCAGAAATAATTGAATGAATTTAGTTCATTATCTATTTCTGTTTTAATCCATATGTTACATCATAACCTAGGTATTTGAATGTGTTTATTCCTCTATAATCTGTTTATCAATTTGAATGCTTGTAGTCAATCAACGGGATCCTTAAATTGCAATGGTTTTTGTTTTTGTGGTGGATATCTTTAGCTTAAACTAGTGATGCTACAGAATGGCCCAGACTTTCTCATAATGAAGTTTTCTAATATCCTTGGTGTGGACTGACTACTGTCTTGCCCCAATGTCTTCCCAGGTGCAATCTACACAATCTCCACAGCTGCAATTTTAACATTTTTTCGGATTCCTAATAGTAGAACCGAAATATTGATTCAAGAATATTAAAGAAGAGTAAAACCTCGTCTTAAATGACAATTTTCATTGATATATTAGGAGCATTTTTTAAGAAAATAGCGATTGAGTGTTGCTGTAAATGCGAAATTTGAAGATCTTTTTCATAGGAATTTACTGACTATTTGAAAAACTTCAATTGAAGTTAATTGAGGTATTTTATCTCGCAAATGCAAAAATGTTTACAAATATAATGTATATTAACGGCGTGAGAGATATTTAAAAATTACATTTGTGTAATTTTTAAATATCTTTGGATTGGTGTAATTTTTGGACATTGGTGTAATTTTTAAAAAACGTTGGAAGAGTTTCAAAAAAAAATTGGAGCAATTTTTGACAAAATGGCGTTTGAGCGTTACTGAAAATGCAAAATTTTGAGCTCATTTTCACAAAAAAACTGTTGAGTTTTCGACAAACTTTATCTGAAATTATTTAAAGAACTGGTACAAATAAATACAAAAATGTGAACAAATCGTCGCTAATGTAAATATAAACAACGACGTCAGAGATTAACGATGTCAAAAAAATTACATTTTTGTAATTTTTGAAAACAAACAAAGGAATAGAGCAAAATGGCGCAATGGCATCGTATGGGTTACATTTAGCTCTATTCTTACCAAGAGTTTAAAGAAAAAATTTGGAGCCATTTTTGAGAAAATCTTGTTAATTTCTCGTATACATGTATATGCTATACATGCTCGTATACATGTATATACATGTATATACGGGAGTAATACACGTAGTACAGAGAAAGTTATGTAATGCCGCGGAAAGTCGATATCGAGATTTCAACGGTAATACTCGTTTTGGGGTCCCCTGATACCGAAGAAGTGTTGTTTTGTTTTTTGATTCAAAACGTCCATCCGTCTCTCCGTCCCCTGTAAACATTACTAGCGCCGAAATCACAAGTACAATATTTTTCAAATTGAAAATCCTGTCACTCTAACTCTAGTTCAAGCTTTGAAATTTTGAAAACCATTCTTTAAAATTTAGGGATACTTTACATGAAGACTCCCGGACATTTCGAAAATTTTCCTAGAAACGTCTCCAAATTTTTTCTTTGAGTTTCTTGTAAGAACAGAGAAAAACATACTTATATAAGTGGCGATTGAATACTTTTGCATTCTGATTCACATTCCCTAATAGGAGGTTTATCAGTGAGACTGGTAAACCACGTTTCATATTAAATCTTAATAACGTAGTATATTAAATCTTATAAATTGAATTGCTACTCGATTAAATGTTACATAAAAGCGTATACGATCATTAGAAAAATAGTATCTCAATGTAGAAATGTAAAAGTTACCGAATTAGTAACTGTATAACAAACCATAATTTATCCGCCTCATAGACGGATATTCCTCCTCTAGTGTGGTGTTCCTGTCTAAGGGTTAAAATTTTATTGCTTTCATGACAATTTAATGCAGTAACAAATACATATATGTGTCACAATACAAATGATTTACACTACATCCTTTTACATTATTATTTACGTAGTTTGTAACAAAATGACGCGCCTGGAATTACTTATTCCCGTCTTCAAGTTTCTACAAATATAACAGATTCCTTTTATATCAATATAACTTACTTTTTTGAAGGTATTCGAAGGAAGACGGAAATATGTGAACAAGATATACAGTTTTATACAACTATTACAGATGATATGAGACCGTTTGGTTGTGTTACAGCATCACTAGTTTGATAAGTGGAGAAAAATATATTGAGATTGAAAGGGACGAAACCATAAACCGACTGCCCGGCTTGCCTGCCTGAGAGCACGGCCTTCTCCCGTGCCGCAGGCTGCCGGGTTTGGCCGTTCGGTCGTATCGACGGAGCGCCCACAAGGGTCGGGTGACGCAACTGCGTGAAGTGGGAAGGGGGGTGACGTGTTTTTCCGAAATTTCACTTTACGCCGCTCCCATTCATCCGATTTGCATGATTGACACGGCGTTGGATTCAAGAAGCACGTCGTCATTTTTTAATTTCTTCCCGAAACAATGAAAAAAATTTTGGAAATCTTTTTTTTGAAAAAAAAACCGCTTCGTAGCGTAAATTCTATTTTAAAAAGGAGTCCACTGCCGTTTACAGATCGAAAATCGGAGAATTTGTTCAGACGTTATCGGTCAAGTAAATTTTGCTTATTTTGGTGCTGCCACGTGCTGGCGACAAATTGACCTCCGTAAAGTTAGAATCGGAAAGTTTTCAAAAATGATTGAAACTAGGCTCAAAATTTGTCGCTTTTTGTCGCTAAATTGTTACGCAAAAAAAATTTGTCGCTCTTCATTTGACCCTGGTATTAAGATTCGGCTAACTTGATATAAAGTTAGCATCGCAAACGCAAGAAAACCAACTAATTACAGACATAAATAAAAAATAACAACATAGGAATTTGTCGCTTTTTTGTCGCCCCAGACTTTACAAAAAACAAATTTTGTCGCTCTTCAAATATTAGCGAAAATTCAATTTTTTCGCAAACGTGATGCCAACTTGGTATCAAGTTAGCAACGCAAACTGTCACCAATTCGTTTCAGTGTTTCCATGGAAAAGTAGCTAGAATTGGGTTACAAACAATAAAAAAACTAGCAAATCTGTGATATAAATTTACAACAATGAACTTTGCAAATGACTAAGTGATGAAATTCGAGAATATGAAATGTATTAGAAAGAGGCAACTTTTGTATTAATATGGCCAGTGATTTTTAATTTCTCATATACGTACGTATATACGGAGATATAGAGAAAGTTATGTACTACTGCGCGAAAAAAGGCGAATTTTCCACAAAAAATTGGTTTCCGAGCCCTGAAAAGAAGAAAATCGATAAGTTCAATTCCTAAATTAAGAGAAAAGATCCTCTAACAAGTGTATCCAGAATCCCTGTTTTGTGGATCCTCGCCGAATGCCGAAAAACTAATTGAAAGCAAAACGTCCATCCGTCCGTCCGTCCGTCTATGAACACTACTAGCGCCTAAACCACCCGTTCGATCTTTCTCAAAATGATGAATCCTCAGTCGATATGGCTCTAGTTGAAGCATTAAAATTTGGAAAAACATTCTTTAAAATTTGGGGGTACGTGACAGCAACCGACCGGTTCACATCGTGCTCCACTCCGCTCCACTTTTAGTAGTGACAGTGAGTCTAGGGGGTGTTCTGTCGTTGCGAATGTGAGAAGTAACTTCTAATATTAACAACAGTGAATTAAAATCTCATTATCATTAATTAATTTCTCAGTGTGAGTGAAGTGTGTTAGTGGTTGGTGTCGCTTTCGATCTGGGTGAAGACTCCGGCCCCGGCTCGGTAACGGGGTCGCAAGATGGAGCAAGGGCAGCAGTGCAACGAAAACGACCTCGAAGTGCATCTGGCTGAATACCTTCAACAACAACGACATCAGTTAAATGAGCAATATCAGTGGCAAATAGAAAAATTGCAGCTCAAACTGTTCAAAGCAAGCAATCGACAATACCTATAGACGTTAGAGAAAAAATCAGAGAGAAACGGCGATTACGACGTATCTGGATGACAACCAGGCACCCTGATGACAGAGCCAATCTAAACAGAGCCTCCAGGCAGCTGGAGCAGCTATTGATACGACATCGAAATGAATCTTTTGCACAATATGTACAGTCAGTAACAGCAACCGCAGCAACAAATTATTCGATCTGGAGAGCTTCTAAGAAAAATAAAAGGTCCACAAATTCAAATACCTCCAATAAGAAAGAAAGATGGAACCTGGGCAAGAAGTGCAACAGACAAGATTGAACGACTTGCAGAACATTTCTCTTCGGTATTTGAACCAGTAACCTCACGGAACAATGCAGATGAGGAAGATATAATGACGCTCCTTGTCAATTATCACTTCCAATACAATCTTTTTCCACCAATGAAGTTAGAACAACTATTCAGCGCTTTATAAATCCAAATAAAAGCCCAGGTTATGATCTAATCACAGGCAAAGTCTTGCAGGAATTATCACTGACTGTTATAGAATTTATCACCTCGCTTTTCAATGCAATTCTCCGATGCAATCATTTCCCAGGACAATTAAGATAGCTCAGATCATAGCAATACCAAAGCCAGGCAAGTCACCCAGCGATGTAGCATCTTATCGCCCAATAAGCTTGCTTCCAATTTTATCAAAGGTTTTTGAAAAAATCGTACTTCAACGTTTAAAACCTCTACTTCAAGAGATAATCCCAGAACATCAGTTTGGATTTAGAGAACAACACTCAACAGTAGAACAAGTGCATCGAGTTGTTGAAGTTATTACTCAATGCCTCGAAAGAAAAAGCTACTGTGCAGCAGTGTTTCTTGACATACAACAAGCATTCGACAAAGTATGGCACGAGGGACTTCTGTATAAAATTAAATCCACCTTGCCCCATCGGTACTACCTTTTAATAAAATCATACCTATCTAATCGCTACTTCCAGATTAAACAACAAAAAGAACTATCACCTTCCATCTTATTAAATCAGGAGTCCCTCAAGGCAGTGTACTTAGTCCCACTTTATACCTAATATACACATATGATCTGCCTATGAATGCAAATACTACTTCGGCAACTTTTGCGGACGACACAGCAATTCTTGCAGTGCACGAAGACCCACAACAAGCTTCATTAAATCTGCAAGAACACCTGAACCAACTAGAGCACTGGCTACAAAGATGGTAAATACAAGCGAACGCCTCCAAATCTAAAAACATCATATTTACCCTTTGCAAAAAAGAGTGTCCTAAAGTCCAGTTAAACAATGTTGAGCTAGCACAAGTATCCTTATGATTTCACATGGACAAAAGGTTAACACGGAGGAATCACATATCCGCAAAGAAGAAAGAAGCAAAAATCAGATTCTCCCAATTATCATGGCTCATCAACCGCCACTCAAATCTTTCCTTAAATAATAAAGTACTTCTCTACAAGGCAATCATCAGGCCAATTTGGAGCTACGGAATTCAACTATGGGGATCTGCCAGCAAATCAAACATAGAGATACTTAGAAGGTTCGAGTCAAAATGTATTCGAAGATTAGCCAATGCACCATGGTACGTGACAAATGACACACTACATCGAGACCTTAAGATACCAACAGTATATGAAGAAATCAACCATCGTAGCACTACCTACCAAGAACGGTTAAACAAACATCCAAATCCATCAGCCATACATTTACTGAACAATAGTGAGGAAGAACACCGACTCAAAAGATATCATATTATGGAACTGCCCTTCCGTTTCGAACAACCTTCCTGAAGAAGATTTCTAGTTTATAGTTTCTAATTGCTATCATAATTATCACATTTACTGAATGTTTGATTAAAAACAGATTATAAATAAACGGAAAATAATTTTTAAAAAAAACTTTATATGAAGCCCTCCGGTCATTTTCAAATTTTTTTGAAAAAGGCACTAAATTTTCTTCTTTAAATTTCTTGTAAGAATAGAGTAAAATAAATTTATGAAGGTGGCATAGGTGTTTTCGTGGTTAACTCAGAATTTTTGAAAATTGCAACACTGCATTTTTTCGGCGTCATTCTACAAGTACAAAATTGAAGAAACAGATTTGCCTTCAAATGAAATTTGTCCAATAATATTCCTTTCATAAAAGCCATGTAGGTCTTTTTGAAAATTTTAGTAGTTTTTGTGGAATAGTGCATGCAAATTTACAATTTTAAGAAATAACAAAAACAAGATTTCTCAAAAATTGCTCCAAATTTTTTCTTTAAATTTTTGGTTTGGTTAGTGCTAAACGAACCCTATGCGATGACATAATCGCCATAGGGCGCCTATTCTTTTACTTAAAAATAAAATACAAAAATGTTATTTTTTGACGTGTCTCTCACGTCGGTAATACTTACTACAGAGGCGATTTTTTTAGTTATTATATTTATGATTTCATATGCTTTAAATAATGTCAAGAAACGTTTCTCGAAAACTCAAGAGCTTTTTGTTTAAATGAGCTTAATATTACACATTTTCAGAAACGCTTAAACGCCATTTTCGCAAAAATGGCTCCAAATTTCTTCTTCAACGTTTTCCAACGGATAGTAGTCACGGCACAGTTTAATCTATATATATAAAAGAAAGTCATGTTAGTTACACTATTTATAACTCAAGAACGGCTGCACCGATTTGGCTGAAAATTGGTGAGCAGGAAGCTTAGAGCCAGGAGACGGACACAGGATACTGTTTATCCCGTTCGACATCGTTCCTGTGTGAGAATGCACGTTTTTGCACGTACGCAGTGCAACAAGGATAGTACAGTTTCTCACAGTGAGTGCGACGCGAGAAAAAGATGGGACCGGCTGTTAAGGCGGAACAGAGTTCGCCGGGTCAGCTAGTATCAGATAAAAGTTCATTTGGGGATGTTTTTTTTGTTTTCACAAAAAAAATACACAAGTATACTTTTTTTTCAATATCTCTGATGCCGTTAATGTGCACATTTCAATAAATTTGTTTACATTATTGCATTTGTGAATGGAGGTCCTTCAAATTATATCAAAGAAATTTTTCGAAAACTCAATAGATTCCAGTGAAAAAGAGATTCAATTTTCGTATTTACAGTAATGCTTAACGCCATATTTTAAAGACATCTCCAAATTTTTTAATAAAAATTGCCATTTATGACGAAATTTTAACCTTCTTTAATATACTTAAATTAATACTTGAGTTCTACTATTTGGAAACCGAAAAGTTATGTCATTCTGTAGGACCTCTAGTTCCTTTCTCGTATACATATGTACATAAGGAATAAGATACTGAAACGTTTATTATTTTAATTACTGATAATAAATGTCAATTGTAACCAATTTCAGAATTTATAAACAATTTGGGCGCCAGGAAAAGGTTACGCTTGAATTCCTGATTATCGATTACTGTCTTCAGATATATTAAAAATAAATGCAAATCCTGCAAGCTCGGTCGTCGTGTTCTTATGAAATAATTGTTGCTACTTACTCCGCAACCAATTACTCAATCTGCCATCCATACGGAGTGGCGAGGATTCAGAAAATAATTCTAAAATGTCCACTTTACTCACTTGCACGTAATGGCAAATGAGAATCATCAAACTATGAATTATAATTTATTATTAATGCCAAAATTTGTTAAGTATTATCAATTATTACAATTTATCGTTAGGTCATGACCATTTTTTCTCGTTACTGCAACAGCGTTATAGAACCTTTTATTCTTTCTTGCTTGTTCGTGCGCACGTCGCTCGATGTCACCGCGTAGAGTAGATCAATATTCCTTCTTTCAAGTCCACGATGATCAGCGACCAAGTCGAAACCTCCTCCAACCATTTCACAAACACTGCCTATACTCTTTATCTTGCGCCTCAGGTGGGCACCTATTTCAAATTAATTACTTTTTCCAAGTCGGCATAATATCCTTCTAATATTATTTTCTATCACCTAACCTGGCCATTCACAATTCGCTGGTAAAATTTCTAAGTCGTGTCTCGTAACTTCACCGCCAAAATATTCTAAGTTCACTTTCCAGTTCACTCATAAAAATATTACAAGTCCGAGTTTGCAATGGTACAACATGTAAATTTTACAAGTTCCAGTTGCACACCTAATGCGAAAATATTCTAAGTTCAAGTTTAATGTTCACTCTCACGAAATATTACAAGTCCTGATTTGATAATTAACCTCAGGAAAAACCACACAAGCAATCCGCTCACCACCACGGCACGAGTTGGAATGCCTTAATTCCCAATCTGATCCACCCTTCAAAGCTAGTTGTGTTTTTCTCTTGTTTTTTGCATTGCTATGGTGTACCCTCTGCGTATCTGCACCATAGAAACACACGTTTCAGGACGAACCCGCGTTGCTATGATGTCATCTGTGTATTTGCACCACAGAAACCCACGTTTCAGGACGAACTCGCGTTGCTATGGTGTACTCTCTGCGTATCTGCACCATAGAAACCCACATCTTTTGCAATATTTTGACCTTTATTAGCCTAAACAAAAATGTCCGTCATTTTTGGTATGTCACAATACGTAATATAGAGAAAGTTGTGTAATGCTGCGGAAAATCGATTTCGAGATTTCAACGGAAATACACGTTTTGGGGTCCCCTGATACCGCAAAAGTGTTTTTTTAAATGTCCGTCCGTTTTTCTGTCTGCCTGTCTGTCCGTCTGTCCATCCGTCCTTCCGTCTGTGAACACTACTAGTGTCTAAAACACACGTACGATGTTTTCCAAATTGAAGAAAACCCTGTCCATCTGCCTGTAGTTAAAGCTTTGAGATATTAAAAAACATTCTTTAAAATTTGGGGGTACTCTACGTGAAGCCGTAGGAACATTTTCAAAATTTTCTCAAAAATTGCTCCAAATTTTTTCTTTAAATTTCTTGTAAGAATTGAGTAAAATACATGTATATACATTGAATGGGTCTGATTTTCTCGGTGCCGAGAAAATTGCCAAAATTTGAATTTTTTTGGAGTCGTCCTTCAACTACAAATCGAGTACGCAGATTTTTTGTTCAAATGAAATTTGAACACCTGTACATAAAAAGTTCTTTCATAGGAGGCATGTCAATTATTTGTTTAAAAAATAGTAGTTTTCTAGCAATAGTGCGCGCAATATTTGCAATTTAAAAAAAAATTCAAAACCGAGATTTGCGAAGAACGGCTCCAAATTCTTTCTTAAAATTTTTTGTACTGTTAGTGGCAACTAAATCCTACACGATGACATAAACGCTATATTACTCTACTCTTTTGTTTATTCAAAAAATTACAAAATGTAATTTATTTGACTTGTATCTCACGCCAGTAATACTTACTTTAAAGGCGATTTCTTCAGAGTATTATACATATGAGATCATGTGCCTCAAATAATGTCAAATAACGTTTCTCTAAAACGGTTCAGAAATTGCTCCAAAGTTTTTCTTCAAACATTTGCTAGGGATAGTGGTAATGGCACTGTTTAATATGACATAAAGTTCATTTTGATGTACTCTTTTGTTTTCTTAAAAAAAACACACAAGTGTATTTTCTTTAATATCTCTCACGCCGTTAATACGAATATTTCAGTGAATTCGTGTACATTATTGCATTTGTTAGTGGAAGTTCTTCAAATAACTTCAAGTGGAGTTTTCGAAAACTCATTAAATTCCTGTGAAAAAGAGCTTTACATTTTCCGTGTACACTAACGCTTAACGCCATTTTCTTAAAAACGGCTCCAAATTTTTCAATGAAAATTACTATTTAGGACGATGTTATACCCTTCTTTAATATTCTTAAAATAACATTTACGTTTTACTATTTGGAAACCGAAAAGTTGCGAAAATTTCAAAAAAAAACAAAACAACTTCTTTACGCCGCAATAGATGGAAGCAGGCATGAAGGTGGGTCAAGACTGTACAGTACCAGTCCAAACCACGGAAATAAAACTATACTAGGAGAAAGTCTGGGCCATTCTGTAACACCACTAGTTACTTTCTCGTATACGTACGTATGTACGGAGTATAAGTACGACGTATAAAAGAAAGTAATGGACTGTTGCTAGAAAATGATTTCAAGATTACATCGAAAATACACTTTTGGAGTCTCCTGACACAGAAAAAATATTTTTTCCAAGGATTTCATCCTGGATTTTGATGGGACTGCCATCTGACAGCATTTGATCATCGCTCCTCTGTGTAAACCTCTACGGCAAGGACGGCCTCTTTCCACCTAACGAAATTTATTCTTTGTGCTGGTCTTCGACGTTACCCTGAGTAGGGGCTACCAGCAGGATCCAGCTAGAAAAAGGTTTTTGAAAGAGGTGTTACTCCTCTATCACTCCTTTTTGTCCTGGCTTGCGACAGGCAGAGCTTGGACACCCTAGCTTTGGGTCTAAGTTGGCAGGGTTAGAAATTTCTTTGATCTATGTAATAAATAAAACTTGCTTATGTCGCAGGAATTTAAGGGTGTAAACATGTACTTTGATTCTGAACAAAATGTAGTCGTCATAACATGAGAATGACAGTATGAATCATACGTTACAGCTTACGTTACTGCTTCCAATAGTCATTAAAGGAAATGAGAAATGGGAATAAGATATTAAGTATTTTGGAATGTGTTGTCTCAAACATCTAAAATTTCCTTGATAACGAACAGGCAAGAAGGAAGCACATGTTTGTGTCTAAAAATTAAGCTTGGAAAATTGAAGGGTAAACAAATATCAATGAAAAAATATTAAAAACGAAAGAACGAACTTCTATAAATGCATGTATAGAGTATGTTTTGCAATAATGCGCTATAGAAAATCGATGGAGAATTTACACTTGCAAATATTAGGAATGGTATTTAATGGTATACGCAGAAATGGTTCTCTTAAAGATCCACAGGTTAATGATTTGTAGCAGGTGGCTTCCTTTGTTGATTGATTGAATTATTGATTAGTGTTTCCGAACGCGTCATCTGGTAATGTCATTTGTCCCACGCAGAGCATGTTTTATTGCGGGAGGTGGTGGTGATCTTACCCCATAGGATGGCAAGCCCTGTCGCTGATCTAAAGATCGACTTCCGGAGTTCCCTCCAACCAGGTATCTCCCACCAGCGGGCGCCACCCCAGACGGAACTAGCTCTAAGCTCCCAAATCGTCTTCCAGGCTGTGTGGTAGTGTAGTGCATATACGTTAGTGTGCAAGTAAGGGCGAGGATAGGGCAAGGAAGAGGAAGAAAGGATCGCGAGCGGAAATTGGCCCTTTGGTTATGGTACTGCTCCCGCAATCGCCTGGTGTTGATCGGAGAAACCATGAAAACCTACCGATCAGAGCAGCCGACCTCTAGAATTTTCCTCCAGACTGCGACTGAATTCGACCTAGCTTTGCAGCTAATACCGAAAATCTTGCAACGGTCGGTACTCGAACTCTAGGACCTACCGGCCAGACGCATTGCAGTATCATAAAATGAGGCCCTGAGCCTCAGACGGCGCTTCCTTCGTGTTCTCATACGAGAGCTTTTGGCCGATCACGTTCACTTCGTCATCAAACTTCGCTCGGCGGCCGGAGAATCAATCGCCATGAGACTGCGCGGAATTAGACTCAGTTGGCTCAAAAAACACTGAAGATTTAGGATGGAATGCCATAATTTATATTATGTCTCTAAATTCAGATATCGTGTGTTGCTCTTCCTCAGCATTTTCAACTTCAAATTCCTAATTTCATGTTAGCATGTTTTTAAAAGTTGTTTTGAGTACTTGTAAAATTAAATATGAAAATGTAAATGGGTAGGCAACCGTCACCCTTCCCTTCTCCCCCCTCCAACCACAATTATCTCGTGTTTTAGCAACACATTTAAATACAACTCAACAACCAGCTCTGGATGATTTAGATGGATGTTTTGAAAGATAATGGTACGTCCAATAAATACACAATCAATGAACAGTTAAGAATGTTTATACTATACACTTGATACAATACGAATTTCCAACTCGTACCGATAACAATGCCTTTTACAATATATCCAGGAGACTGCCATGGAAACGTAATAATATTCGGCGTCGGAAATACCTTGACTCGAGAGGTTGATCGTGATGGACATCCCAGTATGCCGGCTGCCGACTGCGCTATTGTTGCTAACAACATTGTTTAGTACTACGTTCTCAATATCGAATTATTAAATTTATATTTATTTTATTGGAGAACATATAAAATGTTTAACGCCTATTGATAGGTAACTAGCAATAGTGCAAAGGTAAAAAACATCCGTGATTCCTGCTCATGTAAATGAATTCTCATTAATTTTACTTTCTCGGATGCGTACATATTTTCGAATGCGTACATACAAAGAACATAGAAGAGAAAGTTATGCAATGCTGCGCGAAAAAAACGGCGGATTTTCGGCAAAATAAAATTCATTGCCGGGCCCTGATCACGAAAAAGTGGACAAATCCAGTTGCTAAATTAAGAGAAAAAATCCTCCAACACGTGGTGTAGCCAGAATCCCTGTTTTCTGGGTCATTGTTACCGAAAAGTCAATTGACGTCAAAACGTCTGTCCGTCTGGTGTATGTAAACAAAGCGCCTAAACCATGCGTAGAATTTTTTCCAAATTGAAGAAATTATTATCGTTTTTACGTGAATCGAAGCTCTGCGATTTTGAAAAACATTCATTAATTTTTGGGGGACTTTATATGAAGACCTAGGGACATTTTCAAAGTTTTTTTTCAAAAATGGTTCCAATTTTTTCTTAAAATTTCTTGTAAGAATAGAGTAAAATACACTTATAAAGGTGGAATAGGTCCAATTTTCGCGGTTAACTCTAAACTTTCGAATATTGCAATAGTTTGAATTTTTCTGCGTCTTCCTACAACTACAAAATTGAAGACAGAGATTTTTGCTTCAAATAATGTTTTTTGTCCATAAATAGTACTTTCATAGAGGTTAAGAAGGTTTTTGAAAATATTAGTAGTTTTCGTGCAATATGCCGTGCAATATTTGTAATTTTAAAAAATTACAAAAACACGATTTTCTCAAAAACAGCTCCAAATTTTTTCTTTAAATTTTTGGTAGGATTAATGCCAAACAAAGTGTATAAGATGACATAAACGCCACATTACTCTATTCTTTTATGTTTTCAAAAAATATAAAATGTAAAATTGTTTTTACTTGTCTCTCGCGTTTACATTAGAGGCAATTTCTTTACATTGTTGTATTTATGAGTACATGTGCTTTAAATAATGTCATATAAAGTTTCTCGAAAACTCAACAGTTTTCTGTGAAAATGGGCTAAAAATTCCGCATTTTCAGAAATGCTCAAACGACGTTATCTGGAAAATGGCTACAAATGTTTTCTTCATACATCAAATATCTCTCATGACTTTAATATGCACATTTCCATCAATTTGCATTCATTAATGTACTTGTGAGAAGATGTGCTTGAAATGACTTCAAATAAAGTTTATCGAAAACTCAGTATTTTAATGTTAAAAAGAGTTTCAAATTTTCAGTAACACTTGAAACGCAAAAAAAAAAAATTATTAACAACTCCCAATGTTTCGATAAAAATAACCATGGACAGGCTCCTAGGTCTGTTGTCAGCAAACTCACAAGGATTTCCGCGCCAAAATATACATGAAAGACAAGGGACAACATTCCATACCCATGGTGGGACTCGAACCCACGACCCTTCTGACCGAGGCGTTGATTCGGCACCCGCTCTAGCTACCTCAGTCATCCAGATCGGCGTCAATTAATACTCCGTTTCATGCAGCTCAATCATTTCCCATACATGATACGTAATTTACACAAATGAGGCTGCAGCCTCGCGGGGCGGAATGGCATTGACGCATTCTAATCTGATATTTCTTGCAAGATAGCAACTTTTCTTTCATATAACAAAAACATTGTATTTTTAAGAGAAAAAACCTAAATGGGTTAATTTCATTAAGGTGCCGCATTACTTCAAACAAAATACATTGAAAACGCAAATACATTCCTCGCAACCTGGGCAAGGTAGTGACGCTACAGAATGGCACAGACTTTCTCGAATTAGTTTTCTATATTCTTTGGTCTGGGCAAGCTATTCTGACACGCCACATACTTTTGCGGGCTGCCATCTGTCGTCACACATTTTTTAGAAATTTTCTCAACTTTGCGGTTTTCGACTGATAGAACTGAAATATTATTTTAAGAATATTAAAGAAGAGTAAAACACGTCATAAGTAACAAATTTAATTGAAAAATTTGGAGCCGTTTCTATGAAAATTACGTTTATACGTTACTATAAATGCGAAATTTGAAGCTCTTTTTCAATAAAACTGTTGAGTTTTCGATAAACTTCAATAGTAGTCATTTGGAGTACTTTTACTCACAAGTGCAATAATGTATACAGATTGCTGGAAATGTGCATAATAAATGCATGAGAGATAGTTTTAAAAAACATTTGAGAATTTTCTGAAAAAAGAAAAGAATGCAGCAAAATTAACTTTCATCTTCTTAAACAGTTCAATTGGCACTATCCCTACGAAAAGTTTGAAGAAAAGAGTAGGAGCCGCTTTTGAGCAAATAGCGTTGGAGATTTTCTGTAAATGCAGAATTTTGAGCTTATTTTCACAGAAACCTTTTAAGTTTTCGAGAAACTTCATATCATATCATTTAAATCACATCTCCTCGTAAATGCAATAATGTACACAAATGTAAAAACAATAATGTAAATATTAACAAAGTGAGAGACAAGACAAAAAATTACATTTTTGTAAATAAAAAAAAAATAATAGAATAGAGCTATATGACGTCGATCATCTAATACAGTACTTTAAGCAATAAGGCCGAAAGTTAAAAAAAAATTGGAGTCGTTTTTGAGAAAATCTTTGTTATTTTTTAAAATTTCAAATATTGCACGCTACAATTTTCAAAAAATTGTACATGCTCAATGAAATAACTCATTAAGGATAAAAATGTACTTAAAAGAAAAATATCTATCTCCAATTTTGTAGTTGCGGGAAGACGACGAATAAAATCAAACTTTTACAATTTTCAAAAATTCAGCGTTATCAGTGATTATCGGAGTTACGGCATCCTTATAAGTGTATTTTACTCTCTTCTTACAATAAGTTTAAAAAATGAAGTTTTGAGAAAATTTTGAAAATGTCTGGGGTACCCCAAATTTTAATTTTTTTTTTCAAAATTTCAAAACTTCAACTACAGCTACTAGGTTTAGGCACTAGTAGTGTTCACAGACGGACAAACGAAAAGACGGACGGACGTTTTAAAAGAACCATTTTTTGGGTATCAGGGGACCTCAAAACGTGTATTTCCGATGAAATTTCGAAATCTTTATTCCGCAGAATTAAATAACTTTCTCTATACTTCGTATATTACTCCATGTATACGTACGTATACAATAAAGTAACTTGTGGTGCTACAGAACGGCAGTGTTTCTCGGGGTAAAGTTTCGTAATTTCCTTGTTGAGGGCTACCTGTACGTGCTAGACCCATCCTCTTGGCAACTGCCGTCTATCTCCCCTTAATACTTTTTGAAGTTTTGTAAATTTTTCGGTTTCGTAATGGTGGATTCGAAACATTACTTTTAGAATATTAAAGAAGAGTAAAACCACGTACTTTGTGTAAAATTTTATTGATACATTTGTTCCCGGTTTTAAGAAAATGTAAGCGTAATTGTTAATACGAAATTTGAAGCTCTTTTTCACAGGATTCTTTCGAGTTTCTGAAAAACTTCATTGAAAGCCTTTTGAAGTAGTACTTACACTCCCAAATGTAAAAGTGTTTACAAGTCGCAGGAAATGTGAATGCAAAGAAAAAAAAATTGGAACCATTTTTGAGAAAAGTTTTAAAAAGTCCTGGGAGCTTCATGTAAAGTACCCCCAAAATTAATGAATGTTTCACAAAATCACAGAGTTTCGATTCACTCTCAACAGATCGACAGGCGTTTATTCGGTTTGAAAAAAATGGTACGAATATATCAGGCGTTAGTGTTTTTCACATACACCAGACTGACGGACAGACGAACAGACAGATGTTTTGAAAAAAAAACAAAAAAAAACATTTTTTTCGGTATCAAGGGAGACCAAAACGTGTATTTTCGTTGAAATCTTGAAATCGATTTTCCGCAGCATTATATAACTTTCTCTATACTACGTATATTACTCCCTTTATACGTACGTATACGAGAAAGTAACTGGTGATGCTTCAGAATGGCACAGACTTTCTCGTAGCAAATTTTCCTAATTTCCTTGGTGTGGATTGGCTTCGCCAGCTGCCATCTATCGTCGACCAAAGTTTATTTTTTGACATATTTTCAACTTTTCGGTTTCCTAATAGTTAAACAGAAATATTACTTCAAGAATATTGAAGAAAAGTAAAACGTCGTCCTAAATAGAAATTTCATTGAAAAAATTGTAGCCGTTTTTAAGAAAATGGCCATTAAACATTAGTGTAAATGCAAAATTTGGAGCCAGTTTTAACTGGAATCAATTGATCTATCTTCTTTATAAGTCGTATTCGAAGGCTTCCGCGGCCGGAGACATTGTATTCTTGGCTGTCCGGAATAAAGGGCGTATTTTTTTAAATGAGTTTGGGAACGACGTGAGAGTCGCGACACCGTAGAAGGAATGCGAGTTGGCTGAGTCTCTGGGAACGAACAATTCTCAGTTAACTGAGTCAACTTTTTCTTTCAAAGATACGCTATCCGTAGAGGTTCGTAAAATGTATTCGTAGGCTTTTGCCGCCGGAGTCATAACAGACTGAGTCAAAATAGACTAGCTCCATCGACTGAGACGCGGCTCATTCTGGAAGCCAAGAATACAAATTCGGACGGACAGACGTTTTGCAGTCTTTGGATTCGTCATTCAAACTGGATTTGTCCTTTTGTTCTTTTGTCCTTTTGTTACCAAAGTCCGGCAATAAGAGTTTTTCTGCCGAAACTTCGTCGCTTTTTCTTGCAGCATTACATACTCGTAATTTTCTCTGTATAGCGTAAGCGAAAGCGAGAAAGTAAAAATATAATGCGTTTTTAATAATTGTGGGAAGAATGTGATCTATACTTCATAACAATGTATTAAGCAAAGTTGTTTGTTACATGTTTGTTAATTTTGAAGTAGTCAGTTCTTGTTAAAGTCAGTGCATTAAAGGACCGTCATATAAGTATATCTTGGAGTGAAATAGTACAATCACAGAAAAAACAATATTGCCTAAATTTAAAAAATTCTCGAAAGCAAAATAGATTTTTTTAAAAATTCGTATAAAAAAAATCGACAACGAAAAACATAGTGATACAATTTAAGCATTGCACACCAATCAACGCATTACATGGCAAATATTGTCTCAAAATACTTTTCTGTAAGCCTGCGGCGTGATTCACTTCCGGTGATGGCTACGCTGAAATAACAGATTTCTTGAAGTAGTTCTGTAACGTACCGCTAGAGTCGGTATAGGTCGCGGCGTCTCCCCTGCGGGTGGCAACCTGGGAAACAAGATTGGTAAGAACGTTGCCTATACGCAGGGGCACCTTCCATATCCCACGTATAACAAGTGGTGGTGCTAAAATAACACGTAATTTCTCGCCTTTAGTAACGGTCATGTAATACTATTTATCCCAGAATTTCTCTCTGAATTAACACTCCGAATATCTCAATCATCACTTTCTGTAAAACTCATTACAAATTGTAGAATATTTGTGCGAAAATTAAAGTTTCAACCAATAGATTTATTTAATTCAAAACTGTAAACGAAAATATATTTCTTGAATGAAATTAATTATTTAAGATATGCAGGTATCCACGAACATATACCGTGATTTTTAAAACCTTACAATATTCTGCTCAAGCAGTATGCGAGAAAAGAAAAGAATTAAAAGTTAATATATAATACGCTTCACCAGGCGGGATTTCAGAATACACGAAACACCACCTTCTCTTAAGCGTCCTTTACGCCATTTAAGGTCCCAATTCAACCAACAAATTGTGTGCCGTTTGTAAAACTAGTGGTGCTACAACAGCGATGTTGAAGCAATGTGCATTCGATTCGAGATTAATATCAATTCTTGACAAAAACGCTTACTTCCATTTGTATTCAGATTTCAACTTGTTTATTAATTACTCATATTACATCATATAGTTGATAAATAACTCTAATAATAATAATAATAATAATAATAATAATAATAATAATAATAATAATAATAATAATAATAATAATAATAATAATAATAAATTATAGTACTAGTATTCCACGATTTGAATAAGTTAATTACCGCCTTTTTACTTTCTCGTATACGTACGTGTAAACGGAGTATACGTGTATACGTACTATAGAGAAAATTATGTAATGCTGCGCGAAAAAAACAACGGTGCAAAAACTCATTTTTACTTCTGGTAACGAAACAGTGCATAAAACCAGCTGCTAAATTAACAGAAACTAGATGTGCTACAGAATGACACAGAATTCCTTGTAGTATAGTTTCCTAATTTCCTTGGTGTGATCTGGTTTTAAGGTTTTCCTCCATTCACTGGCCAGCTGCTATCTATCGTCGCCTAAAGTACATTGTTTTGACATTTTCTCAACTTTTTGCTTTCTTATTAGTACAACCCAAATATTATTTCAAGAATATTAAACAAGAGTAAAAAGTCCTAAATAGAAATTTTCATTGAAACATTTCAAGCGGATTTTAAGAATATGGCGATTAAGCATTAGTGTAAATGCGAAATTTGAAGCTCGTTTTCACAGGAATCTATTGAGTTATCGAAAATGTTCATTTAAAGTCATTTGAAGCACTTCTACTTACAACTGTGTTAATGCATACAAATTGATGAAAATGTCCATATTAACGGAGTAAGAAGAATTTTAAAAAATACATTTCTGTAATTTTTAAAACAAAATGATTACACCAAAATTAACTTAATGTCATATTAAACAGTGCACATAGCACTATCTATTAGAAAAATTTGAAGAAGAAATTGGGAGACTTTTGAGAAAATGGCATTTGAGCGTTTCTGATAATGCGGAATTTTGAGCTAATTTGTACAGAAAATTGTTGAGTTTTCGAGAAACTTTATTTGACATTATTAAAAGCACTGTACTCGTAAATATGTGAAGAAATTACATTTAATGTAAATATTACCGACGTCAGAGACAAGTCAAAAAACTTGCATATTTAATTTTTTTGAAAAATAAAACAAACGAATAGCGTAATATGGCGTTTATGACATGTATGGGGTTCTTTTGCCACTAACTCTTCCAAAAATTTAAAGAAAATATTTGGAGCCGTTTTTGAGAAAAGCTTGTTTTTGAATTTTTATCAAAATGCAAATATTTCACGCTTTATACCACGAAAACCACTAAGATTTTGGAAATAATGTGCCTGATCTTTATTATAGAACTATTTATGCACAACAAATTTCGTTTGAAGCAAAAATCTCTATCTTCAAGACTATAGTTGTGGGAAGACGCCGAACAAAATTCAAACTTTTGCAATTTTCGAAAATTGAGATTTAACGGTGAAAATCGGACTTCTGCCACCTTCATAAATATATATTACTCTATTCTTACAAGAAATTTTAAAGAAAAAATTGGGTGCCGTTTTTGAGAAAATTTTGAAAATGTGCGGGGCGCTTCTTGTAAAGTACCCCCAAATTTTAAAGAATGTTTCTCAAAATTTCAAACCTTCAACTAGAGCCAGATTAACTGGAGATTCTCCAATTTGGAAAAGATCGTACGTGTGGTTTAGTCACTAGTTGTGTTCACAGACGGACAGACGCATAGACGAACAGACGGACGGACGTTTAGCTTCCAATTGCTTTTCGGCATCAAGATCCCACAAAACAGGGATTCTGGCGACACCAGGTGTTAGAGGACCTTTTTCTATTAATTTGGCAACTGGTTTTATATACTTTTTCGCCACCAGAGCCCGGCAATGATTTTTTTCCGCCGAAAATCCGCCGTTTTTTCGCGCAGCATTACATAACTTTCTCTGTACTACGTATATTACTCCGTATATACGTACTATACGATAAAGTAAAGAATCCTCTAACAAGTGGTGTTGTGTGAATCCCTGTTTTGTGGGTCCATCATGCCGAAAAACCATTTGAAAGCAAAACGTCTGATCGTTCGTCCGTCTGGTGTATGTGAACAACACTAGCATCTAAACTAGAAATAGTATTTTTATCAAATTGAAGAAAACTCTGTCCATCTGACCAGAGTCAAAGCTCTGCTATTGTGAAAAACATTTATTAATTTTGGGGGGTTCTTTAAATGAAGCTCCCGGACATTTTAAAATTTCTCAAAAACGGCGCCAATTTGTTTCTTTAAATTTCTTGTAAGAACAGAGTTAAATACACTTATAAAGGTGGCATAGATATGATATGCAGGATTAACTCTGAATTTTCGGACATTGTAAAAGTATGAATTTTTTTCGGCAACTTCTTACAACTACAATATTGAAGATAGAGAGTTTTTCTTCAAATGAAATTTGTTGTCCATAAATAGTTCTTTCATTATGGTCATGTACATTATTTTCAAACGTTTGGTAGTTTTCGTTCAATATTGCGTGCAATAATTGCAATTTTAAAAAATACCATAAAAAAAGATTTTCTCAAAAATGTCGGTAAATTTTGTCTTTAAATTTTTGATAAGGAACTCTACTGAATAACTGAATAACTGAACTCTACAAGATGACATAAACACCATTTTGCATATTATAAAAATGTAATTTTTTGACTTGTCTCTCACGTCGGCAATACCGATCCCTTACCGGCCTAATTTTTAAATAATAGAAATTTATATTAGTATAGCTCTTATGAAAAAAAGTTTGCGGGCACAGCATACTTTAGATTTTTGAAGATGTTATACTGTTGATGTAGATTTTCTTTCATTCAATTCGCAGTAATTTGTTTATGGATCAAATCATATTAAATGTAAAATACCGCCGAGTAATTTTTAAAAAGCTGCAGAGAAATTCATCGCAAACGGATGTACTGGCTCTCGGTCTAGGGATTACGCTGTGCAAATCATTGCTACCACTTGTTATCTTAGGGCACAAAAGAAAATCGCGACAAAAATATAGAGTATCAATTTTTTTCCGAATCATTTCTGAAAGCTTTATTTGGAAACTACAGATCGAATAAATAAAACATCTGTATCTTATCACCGCCACCATCTCGCGTTCAGCAGCAATGTGCTTCACAAATTTCGATTGTGACTTTGTTGAGTAAATTTCAATTAAGTTTAGCGGATTGCTTGAAATAAATACATCAATACATGAGGCAAATTCTGTATCATCAATTTCGAAGTTTTTAATTTTTTTTTGCAACTTACGAATTACCACCGAATTATGTCTTAGAGTCCCTTTTGACATAAGTGAAAAAAATTTAAAGAAAAAATGGAGCGGTTTTTGAGAAAAAAGTGCGTAAATTTCAAACGCAATTACGCAAAAACTACTATTTTTTTAAAAAAATTGTACATGTCAATTTTTGAAACGCTAATTTTATTCCACAGGCTTTGTGTGAGGCGTTTTTTAACGCAATTTTCTAAAAAAATTGGAGATTTAAAGGAAAATGAGTCCTCCACCCTTCTCTTAATTTACGTTTTCACTATTCATCAACAAAATGTAAATAAAAAAAATTGGAGCAATTGTTTTGAAAATTTTGAAAATATCCGAGGGGCTTTATGTTAAGTACATTCAAAATTAAAATATCGGTTTCAAATGCCAGTGCTGTGACATAAACCAGAATGGTTGGGGAATATTAATTTTGGAGAGAATCGGCTGAATGGTTGCTGCGCTTCAGGGTTTTCAGTGCGGTTTTTAGCCAATGATTAACCTTTACATGCCATTTATGGTTTCATAAACACATAAGGCAGTAAAGGACATGTAAAATACCTGTTATATATTTTATTAATTATATTAAATTGTTTTTAAATTTAAAGGCATTTATTTTTTCAATATATAGAAATGATTTCAATGTATGCCAACATTTTTTAAATATTATATATGAAATTAAAATAAAAGTGCAAATGTATATTTTAAGCAACTAAATGAGTAGTAATCAATAAAATAAATTTTCGAGCGTCACTTCCAATTGTTCAAAACCAGTAATTCTTAATCTAATAGGATACCTTCACCTTTAAAATGATAATTATCGTTAGAGTACTATAAAGCACTAACGCAGCTGAAGTTTGAAAATCGAGGCTACAGCCTTATTAAATAACCAACCAAACCATTTTTGTGTTATCTGTCGAGTATAATTTATTACGTTTCGTAATAGCACCTTCTTAGAAGAAAAATTCATATAAATAAGAAATAACTTTGGTTTGAATAGGGAGTACTCATATGCAATTTTTTCTATACATAATTTGCTTCGATTGTTTTTAACGAATGGATTGATGTTGGTGAAATCCTTAACGGACGCCGACCGTTGAGAGTAGTTTTTCATTTGTCTTTTTGCTAGCTCTATGTCAACATAATAGTATAATGTTACAAAAAATATTAATAGGAGGAAATTGATACTAAAGGACGATTAATGAACACATTATTCGTTTGAAAAGCGAGTCGCGCTTTATTGACACGAAATATTAATAAAATATCGCATATACAAAACATAAAAAAGGCATTTAATACCTAGTACAAAAGAAACAAACGTGACTTAGAATACATGAATACATAATCTAATGAAACTGTTAAAATGAAGTAAAAACATACAAAACGAAGAAATATAAATAAAATTGAATGTAACAACATATTATACATTCATGATGCCCGCAATTTCCCATTTTCATTTGATTATTAACATTTAACAATCAAAGCCTTAGAATAGCTTTTGTTGGTTCTGAACAAGATGTCTGCATATTTAATATCCACCATAGCCCCCGTGATGGCCGGCGGGGTGCACGGCATGCCCGGATCTCTTGACTTCGGCGTTGAAGCCGTTGTGCTTGTCCGCGGTGTAGGACACGGTGCGGATGGTGCCGTCGGGCTCGTGCAGGCTGTACTCGCCCTTCACCACGTCGCCGTCGCGCGTCTCCCATTGGTTCTTCACGTCGCCCGTGTGCCCGTCATGCACGCCATAGTCGAACTTGTACTTGGGGTAGGCCTGTGAAGCACACACATTTTAGTAGCAAGTCAATACCTTGACAAGAATTAACAAATAATAGGTCTATGGTGGCATGTTGAAACAGCCTTTCAATTATTTCAGTAATAATTAATAACACCTGTGGTACATAAGAAAAATTTTAGCACAAATTGGTAACGATTCTAAAATAACTAATTAAAAGATTATGTCAAGTGGCCTGTACAATTAGAAATGATTTCAGCTCACCGCTTGCTATTGCGAGTAAACAATTCTGAAATTTCCCGAATATAGGCCCCAAATTTCACAAAAGCAGCAGGATTAATGCAGGTTTTGACGTGACTGAAAATACCATGTACTTGTGAGTATGACTGATCTATAGTACTTCAGCGTGGAGAATCCCCTTCCTACTTTCAGTTTGAAAGTGACACTCACGTAGTAATCCTCGCCATGGCCACCGTCATGGCCACCGCCGTAGCCTCCTTGGCCCCCTCCGTAGCTGTAGAGAGCCCCGCCCACGTAGCTAGTGGCGTGGCCCGCGTTCACGGCTGCCACGGCCACGGCCAACACACAGGCGGCGAGGAGCTGCAACACACGGGAGGTACTCAGGACGTGCAAGTAATGGTATGTTTCTCCGTAAGAGACTGGTAAAAGAAAGCTTTCTTATTAGCAGAAAACATTTCATTCTGCCAAACTGGTCCAGATTTCTTAGATACAACATTGATTTACGATGTTGAAACGTCATCTATAAATCTGTGTATGGGAAAATAATATTATCTCTCTCTGGAACAGTGGGATTCGCAAATGAATTTACATGATAATGCATCCAATCATAAAATAATTAATCTTCAATGCATTCACTTTCACAAATCACTATATCCACAATCCATCCACAATCCTCCATCCACAATCTAATCACAATACTGTATGTATCGAAGATAAAATATTCTCCTTCCTTTTCCATCCACCATCTACTTTTTTCATTCTCTATTAGATCATTATAAATTTCCTATCCCATGCCTGAAAACTTTAACTTAGGTGAGATCTACTTTTATAAGTAAAAGCCAAGGTGATCGACCACTGTCCATTTGAATATAAAAGGGTGGGAGGGTCTTTGTTCTTTGCCAAACAATTTAACCCTGTTAAAACGCAAATGTTATTTATTTATCCAAGTATACATAAGCGTTATAAAAAAATTAATTCTTACATTTTCTAATTAATGTGATATCTGCGTCTTCATATCATGCTCCAAAAACTGCTAATCAAGTTTATCGTTAGTACGAGCGAATTGTGAAAGAGATCGATATGAAAATATGCCGCTATCAACTTGTTGATAGCAATCGGCTTGTTCCCCTAATCAGCCCTATTCTACCTCTTCCCTTCCTTCACTTATCATTTATCCGCTATGTCTTGTAACTCAAACCTTGAACCTTCCTGATTCTGCCAAATGTTTTCCAAATTATCATGAGCTCTAATTTTAGCATTGTTTTCCTACTCTCATATCTATATAGATCTTTGATATACACTATTCTTATCTTCTTTATCAATCCCACTTTTCCTGCATAAAATTCAGTGGAAACTTTAGTATTGTAGTGAAACAACAATATTTCTATTGATACAAATTTCAGAAAAATTCATTGTAGGAGAACATTTTATTATTCTATTTTTATGGTTTTCATCCTCTAATGAATAAAAACGATTCCTTCAATGGTTTTTATTTTCAGTTACAATTTGCTGTCGTTCTTGGATGCACTTTAACTAGATTAATTGACCTCTCTAGTGTTCTTCTAGTGAATTGTAACTTTAAAAATCTCACAAACTAGCGATAACAACCACGTGCTGAACAGTTTCGATTGATAAATATTCAGATGTCGCAAATCAATCCATTTATTTCATTTCTAAGGAATTTTGCTAATGAAAATATTAACTTTCGAGTAAAATTATTGTCGAATCTTATTTTCTTTTTGAAAGAAAATGGGATATACAATGAAATATTATCATGATTCGAGTACATAGTAATCACAACTTTGGAAAGACGTCCGTAATTATTAACGTTTGTTTTTATTATAGTGGTAATTATTGTAAATGTATATTATAAAGTTTATGTTCTGAAGTAAATTGAACTAGAATCTAAGGCTCATTTTATATTCTTAAAATATCGGTAGCTTTTGATTGCTTCAAATTATGATTGATAATATAGGGATAAAGAAAGAATTGTCTTACAATTCCCCAAATATATTATTGAAATTGCCTTTCTACCTCTTGTTCAAGTTTGTTTACAAGTTACTAGTTCTAAAATTCCTTCGAACTAAAGTAGAGTACTTTTTTAATGTTTTTTTGCTTTAAATTGATTGTTTTTTTTCTAAACTGTTTTCACATTATTAGAAAGAAGACTTTTTCTTCTAATGTACTCCATCCCACCACTCTTTACACGTAAGGGTGAGAAAATTAATATATTACGAATGAATGTAAAGTAAATGATCAATACAGCTGAACTATTATTTGTTACCGATAATAGTTTTAAGTGATAGTAACGACGAAAAAACTACATAATAGGTGCAAATAACCCTTTATAGATGAAATGGAATACCAATAATGAGCTAAAAAGTGCAAACCATCCCAAGGCGCCTCACCTGAGCGGGCTGCATTGCGATGCAAGGAGGCGAGTGGGCGCGCTGGGCTGGGCTGGACTGGGCTGAGGCGAACTGGTGCCTGGAGCGGTGCGCGCTCGCTTTATAGCAGCCTCAGCCGCTGTGGGCGAAGGGGTGGCGCAACGCCGTTTTCGCCTTCTTCGCGCAGACAAGGGCGCAGGGGCGGCGGGGGCGGAGCGGCCAGTACGCGGCGGAATGCACGTAACGAGTGCGAGGTGTTTTCGTCCGCCGATTACCAGACCGTGACGTCGCGAGTGCCGCCGCAGATCGCCGGCCCGCCCGCCCGGAAGCACTTCCGCGTGCCTCCGCACACACACACACACACACACGCGCGCGCGCGCGCGACTTCATACGAGATGACGCAATCACTAAAGCTTCAATATTCTTCTTCTTAACTTGAGAATCACCCAGGTGGGGGGGGAGTGCGACCGATTATTATTATTATTATTATTATTATTATTATTATTATTATTATTATACATTGTTTTTCTCGGTATTCACCGGATTTTTATTTGACTTTGTGTCGGGTTAATAACCAAGACACAGGTCAATTCATGTTTCGTCGCAATTTAGGAATTTTCGAACAATCCTGCATGTGTTTAAGATGATCGATTTTTGCATAATTTTATAGGTATATTTTGGTATTTGAATAAGTTCCAGATTTTTATGAATGTTATTTGGTATAACTCCTGTACACGAAATGACCAGAGGAACAATATGAACTTTTTGGAGATGCCATAGTGCCTTGACTTCAGCTGCTAGTTCTGTATACTTTGTTATTTTTTCTGCATGTGCTGTTTGAAGATTAGCTGTTTGTGGAACAGTTATGTCAATCAGGAAGCCAATCTTTTGCTGTTTATCTACAAAAGTTATGTCTGGTCTATTATGGTGAATAGTTTTATCTGTAATAATTTCTCTGTCATAGTACAACATAGTACAACAAAGTTTGAATTTTCAAGTACAGTATCGGGAACATATTTGTAATATGGGCAGGTCATTTCTTGTAGGTTGGATTTCGCTGCCAGTTTCTGGTGAATAATATTTGCAACTTGATTATTATTATTTATTATTATTATTATTATTATTATTATTATTATTCACAATTATTCCCACTTAAAGAGAGCGTTTGAACTTGAATTTCTTTATGATGATTGTTTGTGTTTTCTCTGGGCCCATATTTTCTTCATGTGTTCACTGTGTTGTTTCTTCCGCTCTGCTGTCCATTTACATCCTGGTCTCTTCTTGCTTTCGGTGTCAAATGTATGTTTTTTGATAGTGTTCCTGAATTCTTTTCTATTTTCTGCATCATTTATTGTAACGTGTGCTTGTCTGAGATCCTCCTTGACTTCTTTAATCCATTTTGTTTATCCCCTGCCTGAGTTGATGACTAAGAGAATCCGTTTTGAAATTCTGTTTTCATTCATCCTGTGAATATGCCCGTAGAACTGCATTCTTCTTTTTCTAAATGTGTCCGTAATCTTATCAGTGTGCTTACAAAAATTTCTAATGCGGGCCTCCTCATCCAAATCCCTTGCTCTTGTACCGGTCCAAAAAATTTTCTGAGAATTTTTCTTTCTTGTTTCTCTATTTTTTTTATTATTTTTGATTGACCACCGATTTGTGTCGTTTCAGCGGCATATAGTGCCTCAGGAAGTACGACAGTGCTATAATGTCTTTATTTTGCGTTAATGGATATGGACTTTTTGTTGTAATAGTTCCATGTGAGTTTGTATGCTCTCTGCAATTTTCTTATTCTCTCCTCATTGGCCCTTAGGTTGATCCCTGATGTTTGGATGATTTCTCTTAGATATTTAAAATGCGGCACTTGTATGATTGTCCCGTAGATTGTTTCGATAGGCAGTTTGTCTTGTGGCACTCTTTCTATGTATTGTGTTTTCTCGTACGAAATTTGAAGACCAGTTTTATGTGCAATTTCGTGTAGTTTCTCTATGGGGTCTGTGGCCTCTTTTCTATTATTTGTGAGAATTGCGAGGTCATCCGCAAAGGCTAAGCATTTCGCATGGAACCTATTCTCTTTTTTTATACCAATTTGGATACCTTTAACTTCTTTTTCCCAAGTCCTGATAATTTTCTCGAGAAGGATATTAAAAAGCAACGGCGAAAGTCCGTCACCCTGTCGCAGTCCAGTTTGGATCTCGAATGGTTCGGAAACTTCCCCCATGAATTTAACTTTGGAAATTGTGTTAGTTAAAGTTTGCCGGATGAGTGCTCCTGTCTTTCTGTCAATACCGAATTCTTCTAGTGTGTTGTAGAGTGTTTCTCTGTCTATGGAGTCGTAGGCCTTCTTAAAGTCCACAAAAGTGACCACTGTGTTTCTCGTGTTTCTCATCTGGAGAATCGTTTTCAGATTCTAGATCTGTTCTATGCAGGAGTATCCCTTGCGGAAACCAGCCTAGTATTCTCCTATCTGTCTATCAGCTTGTTCTTCTAACCTATTCAAGAGGACTTTTGAGAGAATTTTATATGTGACCGGCAAGAGTGAGATTCCTCTGTAATTATTCGGATCGGTTTTGTCCCCTTTCTTATGGAGTGGATGGATGATTGCGCATTTCCATTCAGAAGGGATCTGTTCAGTTCCCCAAATGTCTAATATGATCCTATGAATTTTCCCCGTTAATCTTTCATCATTTAGTTTCCAGAGTTCTGCAATAATTCCATATTCTCCTGGGGCTCTATTGCTTTTCAGAACTTTGATAGTCTCTTCTATTTCCTTGATGGTTGGTGGTTCAGCGTCTGAAATTGGTGTGGACGTTTTAAAGGAAATATAGTCTGCGGGACCTTCGCAGTTGAGAAGTCGGTTGAAATAGTTAGCGAGGATTTGGCAGTTATTCTTCGTGTTGGTTTCTAGTGAGCCATCTGGTTTCTTGAAGCAAAGATTAGGCGGTTGGTATCCTCTGAGATGTTCTTTAAAAGTTTTATAGAAATTTCTGGTGTTATTCTCTTTAAAATCTTGTTCTATTTCATATAGTCGCCTTTTATCAAAATTACGTTTTTCCCTCCGAATTGTTTTTGATGTTTGTTTTCGGATCTCCAGAAATTGTTGCCATTTGTCCGATGTTTTGTTACTATTGAAGTTTTTCCAGGCTTTGATTCTTTCGTCTCTTGCTTGGTCACATATTACATTCCACCACATGTGTTTTCTCCTTTTCGGAGGTTGTCCCAATTTCATTGTGGATTTGAGGACATCCGCTAGTTCTGTCCAATTTGTGGTGTTTGTTTTAGCGATTTTCTGTAAGATGATTTTCTTGTTGAGTTTTAAATACCCGGGGTCTGGCCTGAACACTTTGTTTAATTTTGGTTTTCTCCTATTGGGTTGTAACCTGGTCTTTATCTGTAGAAGGTGGTGGTGTGATTCAAAAAAGCCTCTTCTGGTTTTCACATTCCGAATTTCTGTTATGTTGCTCTTAGAGATGGCCACATGGTCAATCTGGAATTCTCCCAGCATTGTGTTGGGCGACATCCAACTGAATAGTTTTATCTTGGGTTTCTGGAATTGCGTTGACATGATTACAAAGTCGAAATTTTCGCAAAAGCTTATCAATCTTTCCCCATTCTTGTTAGTTCTCATAGTCATTCTTGTTAGAGCTGTATGGATTCCTGTGATTTTTCTGAATTTTTTCTCTTTGCATAATTGTGCGTTGAAGTCGCCTAATAGTATTATTACATGGTGCTTGGGAATTTCGTTGGTCATCTCTTCGAGCTCATTCCAGAAGTCGTCTACTTTCTGGGGGGTTTTCTTGTTATAGTCATTTGTGGGTGCGTGTGCGTTGATCAGGGTATATGCTTTGTTAGCCGATTTCACGGAGAGCGTTGATACGCGTTCTGAAGTGGAATTGAAGTCGATAACCGAATCTTTGATGGATTTGTGGACTGCGAATCCTGTACCTGTTTGAGACCTCTCTTGTTAATTTTAACTGCTGGTTTTCCTTTGTAGATTCTGTAGTCATCCATGTCAAAATGGTTTTCGTTCGCATATCGTGTTTCCTGGATTGCAAGGATTTTGATGTGGAATTTTTCCAGCATGTCTGTAAGTTGTTTTATCTTGCCCAGTTTTATTCTATTCTTTTGTTTTTTGAAAAATGGCTAAAATGTTTTGACTAGTCTCTCGCGTCGTTAATATTTACATTGGTAGCGATTTGTACACATTAATGCATTTATGAGTATCTTTTATTTAAATGATGTCTTATAAAGCTTTTCGAAAACTAACTAGAATTATGAAAATGAGCTCAAAATTCCGAGTTGCCAGAAATGTTTAACTTCATATTGTAAAAAAACGGCTCAAAATTTTTTCTTCAAACGTTTCGTACGGAAAGTGCTACTTGTACTCTGTAATATGACATAAAATTCATTTTGGTGTATTTGTTTTCAAAGATTGCACAAATATATTTTTTTAAATATCTCTAACTTCGTGAAAACGCACGTTTGTTGTTATTTGTTAACATTTTCGTATTTGTGAGTTTAAGTGCTTCAAATGACTTTCAATTAAGTTTTTAGAGTGAAAAAGAGCTTGAAATTTCGCATTTCCAGTGTCGCATAACCCCATTTTTTAAAAAGGTGATTCCAGTTTTTTCTACGAAATTCGCATTTCATTTTCTAAGAATTTCACATTTCATTATCTTATCTTGTTGTCTTCAACAATGAAATTCTGAAATGTACATTGCTCCATTGTTTCCCATGGCAGTAAACGGTAGTACTATACAATTAAAGTTAAAATGTTTGTACAAATTTTTGGTAATAGTTTTTTTCAATTTTCTCTTTCATTGGATATAACGATTAATGTATAAACAACTGACATGTATTGTACAAGAGTATGTAGGAAATTATTCATACTTTAAAACAAAGATTAATATATAATCCTAATCCACCCAATTCAAACTACGCGCCAGTGGTACATGCGTCCATTTCAGTAGTCAGGAATACCTCTGAAATTACGTTCTCGAAGTACAGGAAATAAGGAGCGGGAATATAAATTACAGAATAGAGTAAAATTAAATGAATTTTGGAATTTTCAATAGTAAATTGTAATTTAAATAACATTAATTATTTTGCATATCCTTTTGATCAATTACTATTCTCCAAATATTTTTTTGGAGTGGCCCATAGTTGGTAGGACGTCCACATGTTTCATTAATTTCAAACAGAAATTACGCGAAACTGTTAACTTCATTAAAAAAATGTACACAACCTTTTTAAAGAAATAATTTTGTACAACAGTCTAAGGCAATAATCTCTATCTTAAATTTTATAGTGTTAAATTTTATTTTTGCAATTTTCAAGAAACCGAGGAATACCCGAAAATGGGACTAGCACCATTTTTTCTACCGTCCCTAATTACATGTGTGGAGAAAATTTAAAGAAAAACAATGGAGCGATTTTTGAAGAAAACAAATAATTTTTTAAAAACTAGGCACAGTTTGGCGCAAATTTACAAAAGAATGACTTATTTTCGAAAAGTTGGGCATGACCTTATTTCAAGATTTCTTTTCAAGGAACAGATTTCATTCAGGAAAAATCTCTATCTTGAATATTATAGTGGCAAGAAGACGACGAAAAATTTTGAATTTTAGTAATTTTCGAAAAATGAGCGATTTTAACGAAAACGAGACCTGCACTCTCTTAAAGGTCTTTGGCACTATCGAACAACAAAATTTCATCAAAAAATTAGGAGCTTTTTTTTTTTAATTTTAAAAATGTCCGCGGGGTTTCATGTAAAGTATACCCCTAAATTAAAATATGTTTCAAATTCCAGGCGCCGCGACATCAGCCAGAACGATAAATTCTGGAGAAAATCGGCTAAACGGTTTATGCGCTAGCACTGTGCACAAACGGCCAGGTAGACTTTTGCCGTCAATCGATTTTTCGGTATCAAGGACGCACAAAACATATATTCTGGCTACACCATGTGTTAGTGGAATTGTTTTTATATTTAACAACTGGATTTATCCACATTTTGTTACCACGGCCCGGCAATAAAGAGTTTTTGTGGAAAATTCGCCGTTTTCAGCACCCGATTACAATACTTTCTCTTCTTAAGTTTGTAAGCACGAAAAAGTAAAAACTGACATACATTGTACAAGAGTATGTAGGGAATTATTCGTACTTGAAAACAAAGAAAGAAAAATGTTGAAGTTAATATTTCACTCTAATTAAACTAATGGCTGTAAAATACACTAGAAATATATTCATCTCCCACTTCATAGGTCACCTCACATCATAGGATGTACTTCATGCCATACCCGTAGCTTATTTCATGGGAATACGTCCATGAATACCTATCTCATATTTTTTCGGAATTTATCTTTACTTCGAGTATCATAACTTGATTCTCCCGAACACAAACTCTGTCCCCGCTCCCACCACCTTCGAGTGGTACATTTGACCCAATGTGGATTTACGGGGGCGTTTCCCTTCGTGGGGGTTTCCCCGCGGCAATGATTTGACTGTGGCGTGGCGCTCGCGCCCTGATTAAATAGCGACGGAGTGCGCGTGCAGGCCGACCTGGGTGGCCAAGGTGGCTAAGAGCGAGTACCGACTCAGCGCTTCGGTCCGAAGGGTCGCGGGTTCGAGTCCCGCCTTGGGCATGGCTGTTTGTCCCTTGACTTTGTCTGTGTTGTCGCGGAGGGCCTCGCGTTCTGCTGACCCCAGATCAGAGGAGCCCGCAAGTGTTCGTCTAGTGTATGGTCGAATATGCGTCCCTTCGGGACGTTAAGGGCAACCGGCTGTCGGCTGGATAAAAGCCCTAGGGGAAAAAAAGTGCGCTTGCAGTGCGTCCGTCCTCTGCCTTCCGCCGCTCCGCTCCGCGCCGCCCCACCCGCTCCGCTCAGGTAACGCTTGCCGCGACGCGTCGTGCTCTGTTGGCCATAAGCGCGCTGTAGTTTCTCCCAACGTTGTGACAGGTTGGCTCACGTATTATTTATGTCCTAATAGGTTGGTAAAAGAAACATTTTGTGGGCTTTGGTTAGCTTTTTGTTACACAGGCATTACACATCATTTAAGATTTGGATTAGACCGAAGTGCAAGGAAGGAAAAAAAATATACTAATTATCATAAACATGTATTAAAAATATCCAAATTGTTTTTGCTGCATGATATTAGTTAAAATATTTCAATTGGTGAGGATTTTGATATGAGAAATTTCGTGATTATATGTATTTAGTTCGTCTGTCACTTGTACATCTTTTAGACTATCTGTATCAGTTTCATTAGTCAGTTTTAATTCTAGATCCATATTTTTTTTAATATGTCCGATTTACTTATTTCTGCTAGTTTGTTAAATGAAGAAAAAAGGAGGTCATCTTCGTCAACGTACTACTATGTTGATGAAGATGACCTCTTATTTCTTCATATAAGAACGTCAACAACACCGAATTATAATTCCCACAGTTTGCTGAAGTCATATAAAAATTTAAACGTATCACTTTGCATTTTAAACAATTGAAATCTTTCCGTTATAGATGAAACTGTAGTGCCAATAATAGTACTAAAATTGTAAGCGGAAATTTTCTTTTTTGCATCATTTGTACTCCCATTATTTTTCTAAGAAAACACATACTTTTTCGTCTGCGTGGGTGGAATTGCACGAATTAGCTAGCTCAGTTGCAGAGCTTACATTTCATCGAAATTATTGCGATATGACTGAATTTTCGTTTTAAGAAAAGCTACATTTTCGGTACTTGATGTGATAGGTAAATCAGAATTTTATATTTTTGAGACAATGTTGGCAACAAGATTTCACACAAACTAACAACAGAACAAATAAATTACATAATTTATAACTTTTCCAACAAGCATTAAGCTTCATATGATTGTTCATCGCATATTTTTGATAACCTTTGCTACTTTGCGTGAACCAAATCTCAATGATTTGATAGCTTCAATACGACTTTCGTATCGAGTAGTAGAAATAGATTGTAAATTGAACGATAGTTTTTGTTAGAACATTCTATTGTTTGGTTGTCGACCAAAATACAAATAGAAAGTATAGAAACAGAATAGAAAAAGTTAAGCTGCAGAAACGATGTTACTACGGATTTTAACTTTTCTATCGAATTTAATCGTTTAATGACATCTGCCAAAGTGGTGTAAAATCATGTACATATATTGTATGTGAATGTTTTGTAATGAGCTGTTGATATCGTCTCCTGGTGGATATGATAACTACCTCGAGTGTTACAGACATCGGCGTTTTCTGAAAATATATTCCCGCCCTTAACCAAATCATTTTTTACAAAAGCCACTGATTCGTAAATTAACAGACAAGGTAATGGTAAAATTCCTAGATTAATAAAGAGACTTACAAGAATCACATGGGCGGGATTTGGTTATTATTCGTACAATTCTGTTTTGTAATATAAATCTGAAAGCTATAAGATGTATTTCCCCAGAATATTATGCCATATCTCAGACGGCAATGAACATTCACGAAATAAACACCACGGGCCGTACGAAGGCTGACTGAATTTGAAAGAATTCTGAACCAGTTGCATAATGGACTTAATTTTGTGTTCAATTCATTTAAATGGACATTCCATTTGAGGTTCAACTGAATTGACAAGCATAAAAATTTTGTTGCCTTAACATTAGTCAATGATACTCCATTCATTTTCAATGGAGTGCAGAATTGTTTATTTGAAATGAAAAACTGCATGAAAACTGTTTTCTTTATTTACTGTTGATTTATTACTACGGAACCAATTTATAAATCTGATATTGTACCATTTACTGTTTTTTTATTGCAAACAATGTTCGTATCATCCGAAAAGAGCACTGTTCTTCCGTTAGTATAGTAGGAACGTATATAGGAGCGTATAAGTTTTGGTGACGAACAGCGTATCTAAAATTGTGTGGTTGAAGGCGAAATGTCTGATATTGAATTTTGTGGTTGAAGACCCTTAGTGATATCAACAGCTTCATCATCATCATCATCATCATCACCATGGGTTGAGCCTATTGGCCCGTCCCGTCTTCAAGAGTATTCTTCCATCACCTTATTGGTCTGACTCTTCTCCTTCTGCCGTACGGGTTGTAGTTGTGGAGGATTTTTGGCATTCGATCTTCCGACATTCTCATTAAATGCTCATGCCAATTCTTTCTTAATATATCTATTATTATTATTATTCAATTACTATTCAATACTGGACCATAAAAGGAACTCGGTCATCAGAGACGAATTAAAGATCATCACTCTAACTGAAACAATATATATATATATATATATATATATATATATATATATATATATATATATATACTGTGACATACCAACATGTCGCACATTTATTTACTAATACTTGTCTAAATGGGGTAAATATACAAGGATAAACAGAAATATGGCGCCCTAGCAACGGCAGCCGAGTTGTTGTCAAGGTCAATAAACTTCATTCTGGCATTGGACCTGAGGGCACGGCTAGCTAATTAAGTAAACAATTTAGGGATTGGTTGAGAAAGCAATGACAGTCTAGGTTGATTATGTAATCAATTTCAATCAAATAGGGATTGACCAGGAGAACAGTGACAGTCTATTCACGACGGAAGTGCGTCGAATGTTTCTGGTGAAAAACAGTAGAAAGAAATAGACCGAGTCTTGAAGGGCTGAACAGAAAGATTATTTTCACATTCTGACGTATGTCGTGGTGCTGTGCGGATCGCTCGCGGATGATTAATTTTGTGAGATTGGGACTTGTAAATTTTTCTTGAGAGTGAATAGTTACCGTACTTTGAGTAATTCTGGAGTGCGACGAACGGAAATTAGAATTTTCTCGGGATGAAATAACGTGATGGACTTCAAATAATTTGCTGTGTAAAAATGTTTAACTTGTAATTTTCGTGTGTGAGCTAATAAATTCAGACTGATAGAATTTATAAGATCTACAATAAGTTGGGACTCTGAATATTTTTGCGATGTGCGGAAATTAGAATTTGAATGAATTTGTACGCAACAGGACTTGGAATAATTCTGAGTAAATGCTAGTTTGCTGAACTTTAACATTCTCGTCGCGTAATCGGAAAGAACTGGGAACTTTCGCGAAGTAAATTAAATTAGAACTACAAGTATTTGAGGCGGTGAGGATCGACATTCGATTCGATCGAGTGACTCGACAACATTTGTGCAAGAGCAGGAGAGAAGAATCTGGTACTTGGACTTCGGGATTCTCGTCACCGAGAAGAGGAAAGTGGTTCTTCGTGGTGCCCTCGTTCAAGGGCGCGCGAAGACGGGTACTGCAGGATAAGGTACATTTGTTTCTCTCAGGTGCAGTTTTAATTGTTGGTTTGCCGGCTTAATTTCGCTGCATTGTGTTGGTCTGTTGTACCATGTGGGCAGAGTCGACACTACAATGTTAGTATTTTGGGCAGCACATTGTAATTTGTTTACATCTTCTTCTTCTTCTTCGGCATTACCCCGTCAGGAATTTGCCGTTTTCGACCTCCACAGATATCGGTTTTCCCAATCACCTGGTCTTAAACGTCTGTCCTCCATGGCTTCTTTGATGTACTTTTCCCACTCCAGAGTTGGCCTTTCTCTCTTTCTTCTTCTTGATGATTGCCATTCCAGTATTTTTTCCCTTCAGGCACCCTCTGGACGTGTCCATACCATTGGAGTGTTTTGTTTTCTAGTTCTTCAGTAATTGAGCAAATAACCTCCATTTGCTTTCATATATCCTCATTTCTGACTTTATCATACCGTGTTAAATGTAGGCATCTTCTCATATAGTCCATTTCCACTGTTCGTATTTTGTCTCCGATTTTTTTCGTTTGAGGCCACATTTTTCCTCCATAAAGGACTACGTTTTCTACAAAGGTAAGGCATATTCTTTTCTTTATTTGTTGTCGGTTATTGCTATTCCATATCACTCTGTGTAGAGCTTTTGTTGCTTTCTTTTATATTATTATTATTATTATTCTTAAGTTAATATCCTTATCATATGTGCCAGAGGTACTTATTATTGACCCAAGATATTTAAAGTTGTTACAGGATTTAATTGTCTCACCATCTACTGTTATGTCCATTAATGATCGTCCAATAAAAATGCATTCATTGGACGCATGGTTTTATTCAAATTTTTATCTCAACCCCATTTGTTGCCTTCTTAAGTTTCCTTTGGCCTCAGTTGATTTATTATACCCTACTAGCAGAACCCGGCAGACGTTGTACTGCTCTCTCTTCCTTCACTCTCTCTTTCCCTCATTCTCTCTCCCTCTTTTTCCATCTCTCTTTCCTCCTCGCTTTTTTCCTCCCTCTTTTATCCCGATCTCTGTTTTTTCCTCTCTCCTTTTCCATGTCTCTTTTTCCTTTTCTATTTCCCCCTTTGTCATTTCCCTTTCACTCTTCCCCCTTCTTTCTCCTTCCCCTTCTTTCTCGTTTCCCTCCTCTCTCTTTCCACTTTCATCCTTTCCCCTCTCTCTCCCTGTCATTTTCTCCCCCTCTCTCATTTACCCTTTCTTCCTTTTCCCATCTCTATCTTTTCTCTTCTTTCTCTTTTCGCATTCTCTCTTTTCCCTCCTCTCTTTTTCCACTTTCTCCCTTCTTATCTTTTTTCTTTTCCATCTCCCTTTTGCCATCTATCTTTTCCTTTTCTTTCCTCTCTTTGCCCCTCTTGTTTTTGCTTTCTATCTCATTCCACTTCTTTTCTCTCTCTCTCTCTCTCTCTCTCTCTCTCTCTCTCTCTCTCTCTCTCTCTCTTTCTTTCTTTTACCCTACTCACTGTTACCCAGTACTCTCTTTTCGCCTTTTTTCTTTTCTCTTTTTAACTTTCTTTTCCCTCTCTCGTTTTACCCTGTCTCGTTTCCCCTACTCTCTCTCTCTCTTTTTCCTCTCTTTTTCCTCTCTCTTCCCTCTCTATATTTTCCTCTTTTCCTCTCTCTTCCTCTTTTTTCTTTCTCTTTTCCCCTCTCTTTTTTCCCTATCTTTTCCGTCTTTTTACATGTATCTTTTTCCCCTCTTTCTCCTTCTCTTTACGCTCACTTTTCCATCCCTCTCTCGTTTTCTCTCTCTATTTCCTTCCCCTTCTTTCTCCCTACCCCTCTCTCTTTCCCTTCCTTCTCTCTCCATCTTGCATTGTTGGTTCTTCCTGGCCTCCTCGGCCTCGCCCCGCGTCACACGGCAACACCCAGCAATAATGAAGCTGGGTTCCCATGATTGGGAATTACATTTAACTGAAGCGCCATCTTGTGCTGCAGCGCTTTCTAGTGGAGTTAAAAAAACGAACAACATAAAAACCTTCTTGAAAACACAAAGATATGCCAACTTTCGTGGAGATCGGTCACACAGCCATCCCCCTATGCGTACTCTGTAATTCTACCTCGCCGCTACTGGCCTCTGGCGGAATATATCAGGAAACCGTCTCTTAGCGACAGGCGAAAAATAACGACTGTGGTGCATCTACCAGCATATTATTTAAATTATTTATTTTCCGCATTTGTGTTGTATTAATCTTTACCAAACTTTGCAAGGACACTGCATCAAATCCTGTAGAAGAGCCTGTAAATATTTCGTATCTATTCGTACACTCATTTTTGTGGAATCGATGTCGATTACATGTCGTTGAATTCACTTTTATTAGTATAGATTGTTACGTCGATGTCTCTACATACTCTATCACAGTGTTCGTTCATTTCCATTCTCACTGCTGATTTTACTTCTCATCGTTTCTAAACGTATTCATTTTTAGATTATAGTGTTTTCTCATTCAGCCATTCCATGTATGCCTTTTTTATTTTCTTCCATTGTACTTTCCAGCTCATCTGAGAATTTTTCACAATATGGCTTTCTTCTATTCTCTTCTCCAAGTGCTTTTTTGCTGCTTCAGAAACACTTTCTTTCAAGTGTTCATAAAGTGGTTTAGGACATGTTTAGCTACATGTTGTTCCAGTGTAAAATTACAGCCCAAATTAACGTCATTCTGCTTTTCTATGCTAATGAGGGTGTCCTGATTGGCCAGTGTCTTCGTGTGCGTGACCAACTCTGCAGTCTTGTCGGCAAACCTCCCATTAGGTTTAAAAATAGACGAGACTGAGTAGTTGGAGCGTAACTTCCCGCAGAGAATGGAAGAAAGATGGCGGCCATGGCTGTTAGCTATCATATTTCAGGATCCATAATCTCTACCACTTGAGATAAAATAATGATGATAATATTGTTTTTTATGTGGCTCAGTGCATTGTCAATTTATTATTTACACATAATGTAATGTTGATGGATCATTAGTTTCCTATTGTATCAGTCGTAAGATGAATTGATTTACCTAAACAAATATGTATTATACTTCATGTTACTATCACACGACATTAAATATACATATTTTTGTCATCTTTAGAATTATAAAAACTGGTAATTATGATTCAGAATAGATACAGTATTTTCATTTATTTTTATGATTATGATTCATCAATTACGTTATGACATCTATAACTATTACTCCGGATCTACCTACTACCGTACCCGTGCATGAACTTCCGCATGTTATACTCAGCTTAAAACAGTAAGTGCTTTCAAGGTCACGAGTTGACAGATCAATTTCAAAACTTTCTTTATGAATACAATAGAAAAAAATTATAAAAATAGGATAAGTTTTACAACGTGACAGTTTTGATAGTGTTGGAATATATAAAACTCCATAAAAATTTTATATGTGAGTACAAGTATATTATTTTGTAGTTTAGATTTGTTATTGCTTTTAGTTATAAAGTGAATATTTAGAAGCTGGAAATTCAAATAAGAAAAATGTCATTATTTGTAGAAAAGTGAGCGAGGTAATCAGGAAATTTCCAAATGGGGGTCAAGAGAAGACAGCTATCGTGGCGTGGCTGGGCAGAACATGGCAGGGAGTAGGGCGGAGAAGGGATACAATGGAAGATATAGAGATAGGTCCCGCCGCAGGGCATGAAAATATTGAATTCCTCTTCCTAAATAGTAATTTACTGTAATAAATACCCGAGCAACGCCGGGTACTTCAGCTAGTATATGTATATATATATATATATATATATATATATATGCTGCTGCTCTCTGCTGCTCTCTTATACTTGGGAAATCACTTTGCCAAGTATATATATATGTATATATATATATATATATATATATATATATATATATATATATATATATATATATACATATATATATACATATATATATACTATAAAGTGATTTTCCCAAGTATGCTTACAGTCACAAAAAAAAGACAAAAGATTATAGTCGAGAAGACTTGTCGCTACCTCTTCCATTTGTAAATGAAGATGTTCAGCTATATTTTGTTTAGATATCAAGATGCATTCTGATTTTGTTGGAGATGTTATGAGATGTTATGGGGTTAGCGACCAGCTATAAATTGAGTTCAATGCATCTTACGTGATCACCTGTGTAGAAGAGAGATTATTCCTTAAACTGATTTATATCTTATCGTCCTCATATTTACGGATAATCGTAGGTGATTTGTTATTCTCACCAGCATCCTTAATTGCAATCAAAAATAAAGTTATACTTAGATTGGATCCTTCTGGAAGCCCATTTTCAAGCTTGATTATTTCCGATAAATTGTTATTAGCATGGCGTAAGTATAATTAGTATAGTAAGTATAATTATTCTTACATTGTGGTTGTTAGCACGTTCTAGAGGTACATCGATCGCCAGTAAAAATTCGTGGGAAAACTAATATTGTTGCCATTAATGTCGATCTCTTGAAGTAGCCATATTACTCGAGGCATTCAGAACATATCGTACGTCTTTTGGACCTCTAGGTTGACAGATATGACATGTGAAAGGCGTCAGTGACGCAAGGGCCCAGGCTAACAAGATTTGAGTGGAATGTCGAGGTTTATTGCCAAATTCATGATCTTCAATGATGTTATAGTGATTTATACCATCTTAAAAGTCTGTTAATATTCTTTTCATCTTGCATAAGTACAGATTACGGAAATCGGGCGATAGTTAAACGGGTTGGATCTTACTTTGCCTGGTTTAGGGATGGAGATAACAGTTTCTGTTTTCATTTAAACATAAAATTGAAAATATTGAAGAATACTTCTTTGCCATTTACAGTAAGATTTCATTTGAGGATGTTGGAAATCCCATCCGGCCCAGGTGTCGAGTTGTTTATTATATTGATAACTTCGTTTAGGTGGTTAGAGCGAGATCTTCCCTAGTTGAGAGAATGTCCATATTACATTTAAAAATATTTATTTACGATAGTAATTGGTATTGCGAGACCTATATAAACAAAATAGAGACTCTTACGATGAATTTTATTTAATTATACGAATGAATTTAGTTTCATAGATGGAAAATTAATATATTTCAATACCACAAAAAGACCAAGATCTACCGTTGACTAGTTTCTTAACTAGTACCAACGGATCGTGTGGAGAAGGAATGAAATATTGAGGCATAAGATTGAATATAAAAAATCGCTTTTACACAATTACCAACATCAGAATTATAAAAAGTAACGTTATAAACACATATCTATATTTTCTTTACAGTGATCGCTAATAATGACCAGAATTTCCCATCTGAGTAGAGCGAAAAGTCTTTGGTAAATTGGGCAACGCTGTAATGTCCTTGATATTGGCATACCTGCTCACTGCTAACGTTTCTTCTAAGTTTCGTTGTTTTGACCACTTTGAATACAGTTTGTTCATGCCTGGTTGACAAGTGGAAAATAACATTGTCTGAGCCAATTAGTGGAAGATTTATTTCCATAGCGAAATTTGAGAGAACACGAAACAAAGCCTCCCAATGTCACACATAACAGTGACAGTAGAGTGTTTTCAAATATTTTTCAATGTTTGTTTCTCTCTAATTTTTATTTCTTTAATTATCTAAGCCAATGATAAGATAAACCTTAGATTATTCAATTGCTTAACATCAAGAACAGAAGTTTGGTTCTCGCCTACTTTTTATAAAGCTTTGTATTGTAAGTTAACAGTTATTATTTCCAGCGGTGAGATTAAGTAATTCACAGAAGCTTTTCTTGGTTGCAATGTTTTCAGTATAATTTTATATCATGTTGATATTGGTTTAGACGCAGATTATTGTGAAAAGTACGTACCAAACTAATAGTGAAAAAATGAAATTACAGCATCATATAATTCTGGGAGCTGCATTATTTAGACCCTTAATAATAAAATTATAACTGTTGGAGATAAAATCTGCAAAAGAGATTTCCAAGTGGTAAGGTCTTTCGTAATCGTTTGCCTTATTGTTGTACTCAAAATGAAAGAATGTTTTGAAAATAAGACATGAGATCTATTGAAAATGCATTACTACTGCTCAGGGAATGCGAACAATTAAACAAAATATAGTTCTGTAGAGAAAAGGGGTTTCTATTAAAATACTAATACTACGAAAGGCTGAATTTATCATTTCTCTCATGGTGGAATTATTTCCACCATGATTTCTCTTACAATTTCAATTTCATTTGCCCATGGCTGGAGGTAGATACAGAGGGCCTCCAAGTACAAGATTGGTTTGGGCAAGCCTTCAGAAAAAATCTTTAACTAAAAAAACACTTCTTATGAAAGCATAAATCCTTCTATAAATATAGATGTAAATAAACAAATTGCTTGCAAAGTGAAAATTACATTTTTAATTTCTCAATTACAATTGCATGTTCCATTCAATTTATTTTTAAATTCAAACATTGTAGTTCAGTAAACAATTTGACTAATGATTATATTGAGATAAAACATTTTATGGAATTTTTAAAAATATTGATTTTAAAAAATACGGGCATAGGAGTCCCAATACTTCTTATTTTGCTTGTAGGGAAATCCAGATCTGCATTTACCTATACCTTGAACGGTTGAAAATTGTACCATCATAAACATATTTTGCCATTTCTACACATTTGATACCACTAAAAAGTACATTGAGGTACTTACCTATGCTAAAGGTTGCTGCATTGAGTCCCAAGTAGTAAGGTGTCTTGCATATGTGGTGTAGAAGGTAATTAAATCTACTTTGTATTTCGCATAATAGAAGAGAATAAGAATCATTTTCGAATAATAAATCATTGGAATAATAGAATAAATTGGTAATCATTGTTCAGGAGCAAAAATCAAAAAGCTTACATACAGCACAATATGAAATAATAATGCAGCACTGAAGATATAAAAAATCTATAAACTTTCAAGATCACCCATTTGCTCATAGAGAGTGATATCAAAGTGATTCACTTGGAATATTAATTAAAATTTAGCTTTTCATTCAGATGGCACAAAACACTGTAACCATCACATTTCGGCTTTGCTGAATATCTGGTTAATATAAAGGGCAATGTTTTCCAGGAGTGAGGATCTTTTAATTCGACCCAGAAGACCCAGAGGAATGTAAGAGCTCTTGCCGAAGACTTGTTACTCAATTTGAATGAAGTTTTCATGTTCATAATTATCAAATCTGAATCTTCTGCAAATTATTATATTAATATACCTCTTCTATGATCCCTATACTAAATGATAACTGTTTAAGTTCCCCAGAATCAATGGAGGTTTTAATAATTGTTTTAGGACATCACTATGCTCCAAGTATTCAAGTTTATGGCTGTTTGGGATTTATAAGTTACATGTATTAATACTATAAATAGATGCTGCAACCTTCACAGCAACTGCCCACAAGTCATATTTTATCATAAGTTTATCTGCCGTAATTGAAGATTTGAAATTTATGGCAACTCCACCAGACGCATGATCATTGATAGTTCTATTTTGAAGTAATACTGATAATTCTTAATATTACTCCAGTATATAATCTTGAAAATGGTTTATTGCAAACAAATTATTTTAGGGCACAATTGTTACACAATAGTTGCAGATAGTGCAGGCACCAATAGACTCCATTGAAGTATCTTCATTAATTTGCTTGAAATTTATTTAAGGAGGGTAAATTGGTGTTTCATATGCGACATGCATTCAAACATTTACTTTATTATATAAATTTCCATACACTAGCTACTCCGAATATCCGTAGAGAGAGAGAGTAAAAATATAACAGTTCATTTTCTGAAACGAAAGGCTATGTATCTAGTAGCCTTTGTTTTGTCATCTTATCTTTGCAACCGTACATTGTTAAAACTGTTGATTTTCATTAACATAACGAATAGGTTATATTAAGCCCTTTCAACTAAACTGTACACCTCCTTAGAGCACAAGAGGAAGTAATCTGATAACATAAAAACACAACGGTTTTAATATGTATATTTATGTAAAAATAAGTGGTAAGTATTCCCGAGAAGCAATATTAATATGTTATTCTTCAATTTACCCTAATACTTCTCATCGATTTTTTCAGAAGATCAGGAAATTATGGTAAATCCTAACAGTCGAGCTTTGATTTTGCTCGACTTTCTGGAAAGCGTTATAGGAGGGAGAGAGGATTTGGATGGATCTTACAGCAAAAGTAAGCACGTATCCTCTATCTAGAAAGATGCCAGTTATCAGTTTACAAAATCCAATTCGGTGTTACCAAATAATGTAATTTAATGAATTCCAGATGATATTGATTTGGCTGATGAATCATTCAATCTGAGGGGTTTTAATGAGTCAAATCACAGGAAAAATTGTATTGAATCCGGCTTACTTAAACCTCGAGGGCATTACAGTTTAGTACTATACGAACGTAAGTTTTTCACTCTTTCCTCTTTGAAAACCAAATATCAACAAACACGATCAAAATTTATCTAAAATAATTATTAAACCCACATTAAGATGAATGTATCATTGTCGAAAAATTGGAAAATGTTCAGTAAAAGAAATTGCATTGTGAGGTATAATAATAAAAATTACCATGACGTTGCTGACAAAGGAAATATGCCGAGATATTCCTCTCCGATTACAGGCTCCTTAGATGGAAGGCGTAAAGAAATAACAAAACTGTTTTTCTTTCGAAAAATAACTCTTTTAATCTCTTCCAAATCTGGGGATGTGCTATTAGTATTTTGCAAAGTAAAATGCTATCATTTTGACAATTGTATATTACAACTAAATGATACCAATTACATATGTGATGCTGATACAAACGTCACATTGCAAACCACTCTAAGGCATGTTGCTTTTTACTTTCTCGCCCGTACTACCATAAGAAGAGAAAGTATTGTAATCGCGCGCCGGAAAACGGCGTATTTTGACAAAAAACACTTCTTGCCGGGTCCTGGTAATGACAAATTGGATAAATACAGAAAAAATCATATAACAAGTGATATCCGTCCGGCCGGCCGCCCGTTTGTATATGCGCAACGCTGGCGCATAAAACGGTCAGCCGATTTTCTCCAAAACTGATATTCCCCAATCGTTCTGCCTGATGTTGTGGCCACTGGAATTTACAACCGATATTTTAATTTTGGGGGTACGTAAGATGAAGCCCCTCGAATATTTTTAAAATAAAACAAATGGCACCATTTTTTTATTAAACGTTGTCCTAGAATAGGATAATGGATGCTTTAAGAGAATGGTAGTCATTTCCGTTAAAATCCCTTATTTTTCACAAATTACAAAAATTCAAAATTTTTCCGAATCTTCATACAACAATAGAAATTTTTTCCTGAATTAAATCTGTATCTTAAAGACATGTTATGTTCAGCTTTTCAAAAAGAAGAGTAGTTTCCGTGTAATTTTGCGCGAAAAGGTAATTTAAAAAATGAAAATCTTGTTTCTCAAAAAAAAAGTTCCATAAATGGGTATCGCTCGGTTTTCTAAAATTTCAACTTAACATTTCAACTACTAGTGCTACAACAGCATATACTTTTACGCGTTATTAGAAACAACTATGTAATATTGGAATATTATATTTTCTGCGGTAGAAACACCTCAGCTATTATTGCTATACGTCCAATTCAATCAAGAAGCGAGCAACGCACTGTTGCCACCTCAGCGTTGTCAAAACTACGTACATTGGCTTGGCTAATAATACCAATACAGTAATTAGAATATATGCAATGGTCATCAAAATAATTACGAAAATTCTGGGTGCTCACTCGTGAGTTGCCTGTTGTCGTAATTTTGTCCTATTTTCAAAAATTTCACATACATTTTACATAATAAATGAATTTAAATTCGAGTAACCACACTGACCGACTGTTCATTTTAATAAAGATAGCATTACTTGAATATGTTGTAGCCGTCAACAAAACATCGTTGGTCATTCTAGTGTTAATTTATTACAAACTTTTTATACATTGTCACTGCATACACTGTCATACGAAGCGCAGGAAGATAAAATTTAAGATTGTATGTTTGTTAGATCGACCACGGTGAAGTACTCCCAAAAAATACTTTAAGTGAAACTAAAATCAAAAGAAACAATTTGACACTTACGGCCCTATTTTTTTAATAAAATAAGTTAGTACAGGCTCTTATGGAAAAAACTTTTGCGGGCTTATTGAAGAATTGATACGGTTAATGTACTTTTTATTCAATACATTAATGTCTTTTATTCAACACGCAGTAATTTTTTAAACTTGTACATGACCTGTTTTGAAGAGCAAATTTTGTACAACAGATTATGGCTGGACAAAAAGTTTCTAATCTTCAGTTTTGTAGTTTTGAAATCTTGTTTGCAATTTTCGAAGCAATTTCCGAGCAATACCCGGAAATGAGACTAGCTCCCTAGTTCTTACCGTTATTTATTATATATGTGGAGAAAATTTAAAGAAAACATTTGGAGCGGTTTTGAGAATTTTTTTATTTCGTAAATTTCAAGCGCAAATTACGCAAAAACTAAGCGTTTTTTTTTTCAAAAAAAGTTGTCCATTACCTTTTCTAAAGATCTAATTTTGTTCAACACTTTGAGACTAAAATATTTATCTTCAATTTTTTTATTTTTAAAAATGTTTTTTTTTTGCAATTTTCAAAAGTCCGAGCAACAGTCGAAATTGCAATTAGCAGCACATTTTTTACCGTCTCTTAACCTATAAGTGGAGAAAGTAAAGAAAATATTTGGAGTGGTTTTTGAGGAAAAAATTGCGTCAATTTCAAACGCAAATTACGAAAAAACTACTCCATACTCAAAGATTGTTCCAATTTTTTTTTCTTCAAACGTTTCCAATGGATAGTGCTAGATACTGTTTAATATGACGTAAAGATCGTTTTGGTGTGTATTCCTTTGTTTTTTCAAGAATTACTAACAATTTAATGCTTTAAAAATATCTCTCACGTCGTTAATGTCCACATTTCCATCAATTTGTATATATTATTGCATTTTTGAGTGGAAATGCTTTAAATGAAGTTTTTCGAAAACTCAATAGAGTCATGTGAAAAAGTTTCTAATTTCGCAATTACAGTAATGCATAATCGCCATTTTCTTTAAAACGGCTTCAAATTTCTATTTCGGAGAAGGTTTTACTTTTCTTTATTATTCTTGAACTAATATTTCGGTTCTTCTATTAGGAAACCGAAAAGGTAAGAAAATGAAAAAAAAAAAAAAACTTTCTTTGGGCGAATATTGATGGAAGTTGCCAAGAGGATGGGGCAAGGCCGTAAAGCCAGACCACACCAAGGAAATTAGAAAACTTTACTACGAGAAAGTCTGTGACATTTCGTAGCATCACTAGTTTCTTTTTTTCAGGAATAGAACATTAGACGCTTGACGTCACATACACTGCCAAACATCTCATTTTCTCATGTGTATTTTCGGAATTTCGAAATACCTAATAGAACATGCGCGACGTGCCAATTTGAAACAATCTCCGTATTTCTATTTACAAACAATCCCCACTTGGAGCAACATTTTGAAACATAATTATTACTGATAAATGTGATTTGGGCGCCAGGAAAAGGTTACACCTAGCGATTCCTACGTAATAATCTGAAAATCTTATTAAAATGCTGGATTGCACGTAACAAACAATGATAATCAGCTTTCTTTCAACTTAAAAAATTAGAATTTATTGCAGAATCTTGCTTCTGAATAAAGTCCTCGCCTAATGTCCGTGATCTGGTGCCAAATTCTCCCGGCGATACTATTATAATCCGTGACTTCTCTCATTTGCGTCTCAGGTGGACGCTTAGACACGTATTTACTTCCTACAAAAACGCTCTATTCTAATATAAGAATCGATAGTTAATTTTATACAACTGTCAATTACAGTCTTTCCTCGACCTGGTAAAATATATCAGGAGCCGACCCGCTCATCACCGCTTTGCTCGAACGAATGAATGTTCTTCTAAAAACTCGGAAGCATCCGAATTTAATACCATTTTCTTTTGTTTCTCAAAACAATGCTTATGCCGCCTCTGCTATGTCATTTCAACCTAACGAAAATTATCCTTAACGCCGGTTGTTTATTTGTCACATAGCGATCCCCCTCGCGATCTATTGACATCCCTATATTCTGTCATATAAAATGTCATTTCCGTAATAAAAATTATTCGTCCTTTCGGTATATCACACTAACAATGCAGAAATACAATATTGATGATAGAGATTTTTGTTAATAAAATATGTTTCTAAAATATATCTTTAATTATCGTCAAGTACAATTTTTTTAAAAATTAGTAGTTTCTGCTTGAAATATGGGGTATTTTTAATTTCTGAAAAACGGCTCCAAATTTTTTATTTAAAATCTTTCCTCAGAAATTACAAAGACGCTTAACAATGGCGCACATGTCATTTTCGTTTAACTCTCTGAATACTTGAAAAAATGAAAAGATACAAATGGCGATCAAGCATTTTCTGTTACAGCACTACTAATTTGATGGTGTTATGCATCTACCGCCTATGCGACATTACACAAGTTTTGAGATATCTTGTTCAAAGATTTTTTACATTTTCAGTTCTAAAAGCTGTAATTTAATTATTTCTGACTTGATAATCACTTACATGGCAATATTGTATATGCTGATTTGTACCGTATGAGTAAAAAATCTCTATATTAATGTTAACGGTCAATATTTTCATGTTACACTTAGACGGATTGAGAATGCTGACATTAAAGTTTTGCAACAATCTGTTATGCACCGTGAGAGGGCGCTTACCTTGTTGATGCCTTTTATTTCGGGATATTTTGTTATGTATTAAGGATCTAAGCGCTCAGACAAGGCGTATAGACTGTTGATGCAACATAAAGTATCGCAATCAGCAGTGGCATAACGTTCGGACCCGCAAGGCCCGGAATGCGCCCAGTTAAAAGAGGGCCTATTTTTAGGGGATATTTTCATTATTTAAAGTACTAACACTACTTGTATTTGCTATACCTTTTATAAAAGGGGACCGGATAAAAGTTTTGCGGGCGGGCCCGCACTTATTTCATCACGGTACTGATAATCGGTGTTTCTACGCTTAATACAGTTATTATTTGTTTTGTCGTTTGTGTACATAATATTTAAAAATTTACATGCGAAATAAATTTATTCATACAACCACTCGCAAAAAATATAGAAAATAATGCAAAAATTAACAGAATCATTATGAAACTTTTATTGAATCACGAATTTTTCATTACAGAAAAAACATTGATACTTTTTTATGAGCTAGTACACTAAGTTCTAATGACAGTAAACAGGACACCTGAACCCCGGCCTAGTTGCGTGTCGTCTACTTTCTTTCTTCTCTCCCTCTTTCTTTTTACTTCACTGACTTATTTTACTGGCAATAAACCAAGCTTATGCTTCACATGACTAAATTCCAGAATATTTCAAATTCATTTTTCTTATCTTCAATTCTAACTTTCTCATTAGTAATGAGGGTTCGGATAATTATTTAATTACATATTTTCCTAAGGTAACTCAGTCAATCCACGTTTCATATTGATTGGTGCTCAAAAACGACTTTTTAGTATATATATATATATATATATATATATATATATATATATATATATATATATATATATATATATATATACATTTTACCCGAAAATACGTATTTTAACATATTTCTGAATATTTCCATTTTCTGCAGTTTTTGTATAATTCAATTGTCTTAAATTTTTTTAATAAAGAATCGCCGAGACAAACAATTCAGCATTATGAAACACATTTTTCCTGCATAACCGCGCTATAGCATTGCGTTAAAATATTCCTGACTTTTAAATAGGGCGAAAAACAAAAGGGCACGGCGTCTTTGCATTCCAGAACTTCCTGTGTGTTTTGAGCGCGAGTAGAACACACAACTGCTTAGGAAGGAACTTAGTAATGACACATCGAGCGGGCGATATCGCGCGAAACTACACCAACATGAGAGTGGGAATATCTGGCGCTTACCTGCGAACTGCGAAATTAAGAACAGCAGTTACGAAGATATAGGTTTATAGCGAAACATCAAATCCATGATGTGACTGATGGCGTTTACATTTCTCATTAATAATAAGACTATTACAGATTTGTGCCAAAATTTTGCGTAACGTTAAGCCCGTTTTCACGGTAGCATATGTCACGGCTTTTCGCGTGTTTCTCAGTCGGGACGCTAGGTGTCGCATGATCGCGACTTTCTATTAACTCTGCTTGATTCTCGCGTGGCATTTTGTAATAGCAGAGACACCTCGCGGTAGAATTTGTAAGCATATCAGTCTGCTAGCGTTCACGGTAGGAGCGACTTTGCCCGGAGAGTATACTATCGCCAGCTCCAATCAAGGAACGGGTACACGGCGTGGATCCGTGGTCCATGTCGGGCAGAATCTGGCGGGCTGGGCGGAAGTAAAATGGGACTTGCTGTAGACTTCATGTGACTGGCGTGGCCTGTACCTATGCCTTGTCTCGTATAGAAGTTGCGCGTAATGTTAATAACTACTTGTTTTGTTTCAAGCGTCTACGATTGTGTGAAAATCTGGGTGAATTTTCATCTTCAAATTGTGTGCAATGTCACTTACCTTCTAAACAAAAATATTTTATTACATTGTTTTCAGACCAAATGAATATAATTTTCCCCTGCGGATCGAATTCCTTGCGAATATTTTCAAATCGAATTAAAATGTAAAGATGGTGAAAATCTCTTTGCATTGGCTATATTCTAGATGTAATTGTTAAACTTCCCAGATAGTATTTTGTGTATAAGCTTTATACTTGTTCAATACTTCCCATTCCATAATATTTACTGCTTCATACCTCAAACTAATTTATTATTTACTGTGAAAAATTTACAAACTTAACTTGAACTCAATTCTCATTAATTATTTGATACTTTCACAACATTCAAATAATTGAATTTTTGACTGAAATGTGGTAGTAATATACAGCAGAGTGCAGCTGAAATAAATATCTTATGTTATGTGCTGACTATAAATGGAATATTTGGAATGGTCTTTATTTTATTTAAGATTCTTGCATTTCTTGGAAATACGAAGACTGAGAACTCTAGGGCATTTCAAGACATCAATATATTCAATTTGTATCAATGCCATGATTACAAGACTCTGGAATGAAAATTAAAAATGAATGTTAACAATTATTGTTTATCAAGCAACAATGGGCATTTATGCCCAAATTTTAAAAAAATATGTACGTCGAAATAATAAAATGAATCTTCAATGCTCTTATTTTATGTGTAAAAGAATCGATAAGGACAGTATCTTATAGGCAATCTTATACATCACAGGCACTATCTAAGAGCAATCTGTCTTTTATGGGAACTTCTTTTTCTATCTACTCATATTGTATTCTTCCACTACTATTTATTCAAATATAACAATGATTTTTTTAATTTAAGTAGTAAATGACTTAGTGTAGGGATCACAGAATTTTGAAAATGTGCACACAATTCATTTTTCCCCATAGCACGTCATACGCAGTTTGAACTGTTTTTTGACGTAAAATAAATAAAAAATAGTAGGCTATGTATATATGCCTCAATAACACTTTTGGTGTGAAATTTTTTAACAATTATCTTCAGAAATTTTAAAAATGTAATATGATGCTTAAGTATTCTATATTGAATGAGAAGAAGAATTCGGATTTTGAAGTAAGTGTTCTATGTTTGAAGTAAGTGTTTAAAGTTTTCTATGTTTATTGTGACTCAGAAAATAATAAAGTTTCTTTATAATAAAGACCATTTAGAACTTTTTTGTTTAGTTTCATTTTGCATATTTCAATGTTTAAGCAAGAGTTTTGAAAAATAAATTAAAAATAATTTTCCAAAATTTATTAAAATTGATAGATTAGCATAAGTAGAATGATAGAAGTACCAATAGAGTAAAACAGAAAAAAGAATTCCTCTTGAGTTAAAATATAAAAGCTCTTTTAAATTTGGGGACAGTAGTTTCTGGTTTCCACAAACGAAGGAACATGGACTATTAATGTTGTGCAAGCTGTGAAGGACACTACATTCAAATTGAAACTACAAAAATATCTAACCAAGAAAATACTTCATTCTCTAGAAGATCTTTAGATAACTTATGCCTTCCCTCGTGAATTTTAAACAACTAAACTTCAGATGCAAAAACCTAATAAATAAATTATGAGGTAACTAAAGACACTCACTGAGATTTATTTAGCATCTACTGAGTGCAATGTCTCATACAATTGGGGTACAACTTTAAACATTTGATACTGCTTAAAATTGTACCCCCACAGTCAAAGGACCATGAAGAAAATGAAATAAATTATTATTATTAGGTCATTCCATGAAAATTTCATAAATTACGTGAATATTTAATATTCATCAGGATATGGTTGGTCTGATTAAGTTGTTCCAATCTGAAACAACTGGGTACCTTAACGTTGGGTTTTGTTTTTTATTTTCATTCAATTTCACTTTAGTCCTGATCATTGTCGAGGAATATACTTTGGACTACAAAAGTGCTTCCCCAACTAAAATTGTCACCGCACGCCACTGCTTTGTAACATTGTCATATCCGCATTAAATTTCACAGACTGTTTACATTTTCTTTTGTTTCTCAAAAAGGGTATAGCAGATGCATGATCTTTTAATATGACCTTAATGGACGTGATTTTTTCTCTTAGTATTTACCCAAACGAGTACATTTTATCACCACGTCTGAGTTTAGAATCTCGGGCACTACTTTTTCGTCATGCGTTTTAATGGTAGCTGATGCGCTACCTGTTGACTCAACTACATATATTGAAACATGCCCGACATTGGCTGGTGCCAATTTGAAACAAGCCCCGTCTTTCTATTTAAAAAAACAAGTCCCACTTGGAGCGACATTTTGAAACATAATTATTACTGATAAATGTGATTTGGGCGCAAAAAAAGATTACACTCGAAACCTAATGATACCTACGTAATTTAAATATTTCTCATTCCAAAATTGTTGTGCTAGCTCAGTTAATTGAGGTTCGAAGTTCATAATTGTTGCTACTTACTATGCAACCAATTATTCAATCTGCCATCCCTACGGAGTGGCGATGAATCTGAAAATCTTATTAAAATGCTGTATTGCACGTAACGAACAATGATAATCAGCTTTCTTTCAACTTAACAAATTAGAATTTATTATAATATCAACTATTATTCTGTTGCAAGTTAAACAATTATTAACTTGATAATCAAAAATAAATTGATCTTTGGTCATGACCAGTTTTCTCTATATTACAATAGTTATAAAACCTTGTTATTCATTGGTGGGTCTTCTCGTGCTCTTCACTTCTTCGTTCGATGGCGCCCCGTAGAACCTTCTCCGTCGACGCAGCAGAATCTTGCTTCTAGATAAAGTTCTCGCCTAGTGTCCGTGATCTGGTTCCAAATTCTCCCGGCGATACTATTATAATCCGTGACTTCCCTCACTTGCGTCTAGACACGTATTTACTTCCTACAAGAACGCTCTATCCTAATATACAGGTAAGAATAATACCTGTAAAGAAACAATAGTTAATTTTATACAACTGTCAATTACAGTCTTTCCTCGACCTGGTAAAATATATCAGGAGCCGACCTGCTCACCACCGCGTTGCTCAAGCGAATGAATATTCTTCTAAAAACTCGGAAGCATCCGAATTTTATATCTTTTTCTTTTGTCTCTCAAAACAATGCTTATTCCGCCTCTGCTGTGTCATTTCAACCTAACTAAAATGATCCTTAACGCCGGTTGTTTATTTGTCACATAGCGACCCCTCGCGATCGTCTATTGGCATCCCTATATTCTATGTCATATAAAATGACAATTCCATAATAAAAATGGTTCGTCATTTTGGTGTATCACAATATAATTACATTATTTTTATGTTCTTCTCTCTCAGCGATTTCAACAAAAATTTCACGTTGGTTAACTGATTTTGAATTGCACGATTGATATTGTTCTTCAATACGCTCATTTATTTTTTCGACTTGCTTGGTTAAAAATCTAACTTACAATTTTTTGGAAAAAGTACTCAAACCACTCCAGCATCAAGCACTGTAGAATTCCATCACACCTTGTGACCTTATACTTGTAGGGTAGTATCTCCAAGATGGAATATGGCGCGACGTTTTGCGTCTTTCTCGGTCCAGCCGTAAGATGTCGCATGATCGCAACCATATCAAGCAGCGCTGCAGATTAACCGACTCTAGTGGCAAGACCGAGAGGGACGCGAAAAGCCGTGACATTCCATCTTGGATATACCCTCAGATGTCTCGTTAGAAAAAACCAAGTATAGTTCCAGTACTATAACTTCAGTGGCTGTCAGTCCGAAGCATGTATAGTGATTTGGGATCTGACAGCTAATTGTAAATTTTGTCTTTTGATCCCTCGCAAGACTTTCCACTCTCGACAGTTGGACGACATGTCCTTCCTCCATTGTTGAAAAAGAAATCGTCTCGAGTGAGTGGACTGGAAATCCCACCAACGTTCAATGCTCGAATAAGTACTTGGTTTTCGTAACATGGCGAGGGTCTTGTCTTCACGATGGAATGTGGTACGGCTTTTCGCGTCTTTCTCGGTCACACCGCTAGATGTCACTTGATCTGCAGCACTGCTTGATACGTTCGCGATCATGCGACATCTGGCGGTGCGACCGAGGAGGACGCGGGACGTCGTGCAGTGTTCCATCGTGAAGACAAGTTCGTCACGCGCCACGTTACGAAAACCCAAGTATAGGTGGTGGACACCACTAAAACACCATTAAATGTATTCCAAGATAGGACAATGGTGCTATTCTTTTCTTGCAAGAAGACCTATTTCAAAGTTTTGCCACAGAAGTATTCTCAAAACATAATATCCCAAATTTGCATTTTTTTGGACGATAGTTGTTTTTAGTTGAATAGAATTTTATTTTAGTTGTAAATATAAGTTTCATGATGCTACCATTCAAACTGTAGCTGACGCGCATGTTTCGGTGTCACGTGACTAAAAGTCGTGGAACGAGATGTCAACGTGTGAACGCGCACTCTAGACTTTCAAGAAAAGTCATGATTGTGAATGTCGTGTCGTTCAAGTGTCGTGGAATATGCCATGACTTATGCCACTGTGAAAACGTGCCTTTAGTGTATGGTCCAATGCAATTGATGGTATGTAATTTTTTTAAAAATGGCGCTTAGCCGTTGGATGCATAATACCGTCCAATTTTATCAATCATTTCTGTAAACTTAATAACTATAAAATATTTCGTATCTCTTTTCATTCATTAGATTCTTTGAATGTTTTCTTGGAACTTTATTTTTAGAGTTTGCTAATGATATTATTTTTCATTATAGGTGACGAAATGGGTAAAATACTTAAAACCGTTTTGCCAATAGCTCGTGGAAGCAAACATTACAACGAAATGGCGACAAAAGTGAAACGGCAAAGTGTCAGGATGAGCTCAGCTCACTCTTCTCTATCTAAAACTGAAAGGGTATTTTCATATCAAAAAGAAATCGAAAGTATATTGCAGAACAGAATGAATGTTACAAACATCTCGTTCTAGAAACATTACAAAAAGTTGCTGAAATAATGAACCTTGATGGATGCATGATAACTGTGAAGCATTTTCTGACGCAGTTATAACGAAACAATAATGTAAAGAACACAATATTGTCATTGTCAGTGAGTTGATCTCTGAATATGTTTTCACGTGCAAGATACTAGTGAACCGGACGCGTCAGGGGCACGCTTTCAGAAAGGACAATTGTGTAAATTCATTATGAGATCTTCTACCACAATTTCATTTTCAAAAATCTATAATCTTTGATCCCCTATATCTCTTAGAAGTTTGTAACATTTATTCCAAAACACTCTGTAGGTTAGTAAATCTACAATATTACAAATATTTGTTCTAATAACTCGACCTGCGCATGCGCAGAGACTAATAGCGTTTTCCATTCCTTGCTCTTAAACCCAACCTAGTGCAGGGCAATAACGTCATCACTCCGCAACACTGCTGCCCCATATGCTCGAAGGGCAGCTACGAATGAAACGGATTCCGGAACTGAGTCAGTGCGTGTGCGCTAGGCAGTGAGATTATAGACAGCTGTTCTTGGTCTGTCACACTGATGGAACTCCAAAAATAAGAATTTTGAATTATTATCGTTGTTATAATTTTTATGAAGTCTTTTGATAATTCTTACTTCCTAATTCATAAATTATTAACATGTGATTTCTATATTTAAAAATTGCGAAAACGTCAAATGCGTGTGTGTCGAAATTTCATTTTTCGAGATTTGCCAGTGATAGAAATAGTACACAAGATTTTGAACCAAATGGCTTCTCCCGAATTGTTTGGTTATTGAAAACCATAAAAAAATAACATGAGCGTTACTTCTGGTAAATGTATGGGGCGTGCGAGAAACATTTCTTGGCACATACATTTGAATGATATTGCAAGGGCCACTATTTTTATTTTCACTTTATTAGCGTTTCGAAATCGAGACGTACCTAAAACACTTTAGTTTCTAAATAGCACTGAATTTGTGTGAACATGACGTTATTCAAGGTTAAATTTTAGGAAGACACAAACTGATTTTTCGAACTTCGCGTAAGCCACAAAAATTATTTTAAGATATTTCTAGCAAAACATAACTTATTCCATCATTCGAAGTATCCCTGCGTGACAGAAGATCCTCGATTGCCTTCATAATTTCACCACGAATCCAAATCAGCATGCTTAACTTCCGTACCTAACCTCAAAATGGCCCGGTGCACTGGACTGCACAGACTGGATCGCCAGTGCAGTTTAGGGCGCCTCAAGTGCGCCCTGGTTCCGTTTCATTGTGCGAATGGAACATGCGCTTCTTTGCACTGGTGCTCCCTAGCGGTCGAATGGAACACGAAAGCTGCCCTGAGGGCGCACTGAGTGCGCACCAGTGCGGCGAATGGAAAACGCTATTAAAGTGGTATTCGATAAGGTGCTTCACGCTGTGCAAAGTTCCTATCTTTAGAACTTTTCTGAACCCTTAGTGAAACTTTCGTCTTTCTGATGTTTACAAAAAAAATCGAAACCGTTGTCGTGCGTAATCGTTTCGTAGAAATTCCAGCATTCTCTTACAGCCAACCTTGTCCGTAATCACGTTGATATCTTAATTTAGTATATGTCGACGAAGAGAACATATTGGTTATATACACATTTATACGCATATACACATACACACATCCTTGTCATACATTAAAAACTGAAAATATTAAAACCCAAACATGAAGTAAATAATTGTGACGTACTCGTATTCCCAAATACATGCATAATTGGTTTATAAAGATGTATAATTTTCCTTCAATGTTATTGCAAAGAGTCCGGAATTCTTGGGATCCACCACAAGAAGAGGGTCAGTTGAACCCCTTCTTTTGTGTTCTCCGCTGCCCGGAATGACATTGCTATTCGACTGGTAATATTCTGTGAATCTGACAACCATAAAAAATTCTGGATGTAATTTAATGTTTTTTGTCAATAATTCTCGAAAGATGCAGAATTTCATTTGAAATGTTTCTAGTTGAAACAAAATTAAGAAAGTAAAACGTAAAATTAAAGTTATCTCTTCGTATTAAACCTAGTACCTTCTTCACTGTAAAGATATGCAAAGGAAGATAAAATAAATTCGTAGTTTCTGGAAATTGTTGGAGTAAGGGCCTGTATTTCCACTTCTGATTACAATTCCGGATAGACTTTTCCGGGATTTCGATAATCGTATGAGTATTATGACTGCTGGTTAAATCACACAGACAGGTTTTTATGGAAGATAAATTAACCGGTGATTGAAGTAAGAGCTATTTGCTAGTTAACTGGCATGCTACCTTCTGTTTAACTGGCAGGTTAAAAAAGAATAGTTTTCAGAAATGGTAGCTCCTCCAATGTAGTATACCAAAATGATTCTGAGGATCATTTTGCGAGAATCAAATTATCGCGATGAATTTCGACAAAAAATTAGCTAATCGTGTGCGGCAGAAGCAAAATAATTGTGAAGGCTAGGAATGCAACGGCTTCTTTGCATGCATTCTCTTTCACTTTTAGTAAGATTACGTTTTAGTGATTGACAATACGTGCAGGGTTACGAATTTGAATAAAAATTTCAATACAGTTACGAATTTCAATAAAAAAATTATTCTTCAATTTTTTATCAGAAAGGATTTTTGTATTCCGTTTTATAACTAAAAGTGTGTGAATGTACTTTGTAAAACAAAAAACATTGGACACAATTATTAGGAATATTCATGTGAGTTTTCAAAATTCTGGCTAATTTATTAAATCGGTAGTATCCTTATTTCGCAACGTACAATAAATAATTACAATAGACATAGCAGGTTTAAATCCAAAATGAACGATTTTGATAAATTTACATTTCATAAATACTTAGAAAAGTTATAAATGTTTTAAGGAATGAAAATAAATAAACCTCTTCATTATTTAAACTTATTATCAAATCAAATCTCTGAGGTATTTCCAAACTTTCAAATGAAGTCATCATTCTTTTAGTTAAAAGTTTCTTTTGGGTGCTTCCTAATTGCAAACTGTATAAGTTAATAAAAATACAAAATGAATTAATTTACGAAAATATATTCCTACTGTAATGCTTACTTTCAGATTTCTGAGACCGATTCAGCTGCTGATTTGGACGACGATGATGAGGACGAATGACCCTCACAGGAGCGAGTAGCATTGACAGAAAGATAACATATTGTTCTTTGAACATCATCACTCTTTACGTTTTATTATGTACACGCATTTTTAAATGCATAAAATAAATGTGAGATTGGGAGGAGAATAACATTTTTATTACAGTTGTAGAGTGTATTATGATGAAAAATCTAAATTACCCAGAAGCGCTCTATTATTTCCGGCAATTATATGATTATTGAATGAGTATAGAGAGCTCCTTGGGCTCTAAATAGGGCGTTAGGATTTTTCATTAAACTACAAAGTAAATGCTATTTTCGATTTACATTTTCACTGTTAGTATCATTCTCATTTCACAAGATACGAAATCATGTTGGAAAGCTAGTGAAATTTTTATTATTCTTTTTATATTTATCCTTCCTGATCTCCATCAATAGGGGTCACATGTACTAGGGTCACCGGAGTTTCACTAAGAACTTACCAGTCTGAAGTTATTTTGCTTCAAGCAACGATATTGAAATTATAACTTTTCACTGATGAACATTTTACGTTAAACGAATGTTTAGGGAATAGTTTACATTGGTTTATCGGTGAGGTGGTTTTGGCATTGTTACCCGTGTGGTGTCCGGGGGTTTTAGTAGAATACCACCACAGGTAATCCCCCCTGACATAAGAGGCGACTAACTCCTTACCCGAAGTATTCCTTTCGTGTCCTACAATCCTTCTCTTGCCCCCAGGATTCAACGGGTGGACTGAGTAGCTCCGAGGCCCCTGGTATCTATCCTAAGTAATTCCGTCCTTTGTTCCTTCATAGGGTAGGCAGAGCTCTTAGCCCCATGAAGACGGTCTGCCTAGGGGAGGTCAACCCGAAATATTGCCCAGTACCCCCGAAGACTATGGTGGCAGCCCCACCATCGAGCTTAACCTGCGCTGCGCTCGTAACGTGTCCAGGGGATATATTAAATTACTGAATCTCTCCAGGGAAAATGCCGGACTACTATGGTTAATACAACCAAAGCTAAGAAAAAGCAATGATTAATACAACCAAAGCTAGATGGAGTTTGGAATTAATGAAGATAGCTGTATGGGAAGTAAGAGGGTTACGTGGAAAACAAGCCTTGTTAGAAATGGAATTACAGCGCGCTCAAGTAGACATCGCAATCATACCTGAAACGAATACGTTACAAAGTTCGACAGAATTTAATGAATATTTTTTAATTTACTGTGGCGTAGAGCGTGAGAAGAGAGCATCTGCTGGTATATGAATAATGATTAAAAAGAAACTCAAAAATAAAATAGATGGATATATGTTTATAAATGAAAGAATAATAAAATTCAGATGCATAATGAAAAGAGGTCTCCTATCTATTGTTGGTTGCTATTCACCTGAAGAAGGAAGAAAAGAAGTTGAGAAGTTTTTGAAGAACTTCAAGATGCTGTTGACAAAGTCTCTAGAAATGATTTCCTGATTGTTGCCGGGGATTTGAATGCAAGAATTGAAAATGCCTCAATCAGCGGAATAAGGGGTACCAATGGAGAAGAAATTTGTAATATAAACGGGCAAACACTTAGAGAATTTGCATCATTAAATACATTGAATATCACTTATACATTCTTTCACCATAAAGAAATTCACAAAACAATTTGGAGTGCATGGGAAAGACAATCAATTATTGACTACGTGCTAGTTAATAAGAAAACGGTCTGTTTACTACAAGATGTGAGGGTTTACGGAGGCTACGATGTTGATACTGATCATTTCTTATTGATATCCAAAATACTTTTACACTACAAATATCGTAACTCTCCTGCAAACAAAACAAAAGCACAAGAAGAAATATTTAGAGTGAATTTGTTGCAGGAAGATAGTATAAGATATCTTTACCAACAAACAATGGATCAACACTTACGTGATATGACTGAAAGTCAAAACATCAATGTGAGGTGGAATAATCTGAAACGCGTCATTTTGCAAGCAGCAGAAGAAGCTTTGGAAAAAAGGAAGAAGAGGAGAAATAACCGGGCACCTAAGAATATGGAATGAACGCTTAGAAGAAGAATCTCATAAGAAAAAAGAAGAATGCCTATACACAATATCTTTCCTCTCGATCTCTTCACGATAAACAAGAATATAAAAGATTATCAGCAATAGTTAAAAAGAAGTGCGGCGGATAAATTGCCAGAGCTGGGAAACATTTCTTAATGAAATGGAACATGAACTGCATGAAAGACAGACAAAAGCCTACAAAATATTAAAACAAATTAATAAGAATGAGAAAGACAATATATAGGTAAAACTTAATTTGATTCCAGATGAGAAGTGGCTTCATTATCTTGCAAATCCATGAACAACTGAGGACCAGCAAGAAGGGGAAATATCTTTCAAGAAAGAAATAGTCGACCCGTAACAATGGACGAGTTTAAGTGGGTTCTTAAACACATTAAAAATAGAAATGCACTTGGATCAAACAACATCAAAAATGAACTCTTCAAGTATACATCTGAAAGATTTTCCCTAGAGCTGCTGAACTTTCTTAATACTTGTTGAGTATATGGTCACATCCCAGAAGAATGGAGGACTGCTGTCGTCGTCTTGTATAAAAAGGGTAATAGGAAGAACTGCTCTAATTACAGAGGGATAAGCCTTTTGAATTCCGGATACAAAATATATGCCAAAATTATAAATCAGAGGCTAGCACCTATTTCAGAGGTGCTCTTATTAGAGGAGCAAATGGGATTAGGAAAGGCAGGTCTTGTATTGACTGCAATTTACAGTCTCACAGATAATAGAAAAGCATAAAGGAGTATAATGTTCCCACGTTCTTAGCATTTGTAGATTTAGAAAAGACACTGCTGATCAAACAAAATTGTTGGAGTTGTTGCTAAGAAGAGGGATTCCACAACATCTAGTAAGCCATTCGTAGTATGTATGTGGAGACTACTATAAGAGTAAACACAGGAGATGGACCAAGTAATGAATACAGAATAATAAATAAAGGCGTAAGACAGGGGTGTCCCATACCACCCATTCTTTTTAATTTATATTTTGATGGCGTGATTAGGCGATGGAAAAGCCAATTGGAAACAAATTTTATTGGAAAAGTTGCCTTGAATACATTCCTATTTGCAGATGACCAGGTTATCCTAGCAGACTCGGAAGAAAATCTACAGAGCCCTCTTTAGTCTTTTTAACATCGCTAAAGATTTTAATTTAAAATTATCCACATTCAAAACTAACGTCATGGGTTTTAAAGAAGGCTTTCCGCTTCAAGGAAAGATTGAAATAAATAATAATTGAACAAGATTCAAATTTTAATTATTTCGGATATAATATAGCCTATGATCATTCTAAAGACCTAGAACCAAAACTCTCTAAATTCCTGCAGCTACTTGGTAGAGTAAAGCAACATCTGCTAAAGAAAGTAAAAAAAGACACTGTTCTTAAATTCTATTGACCTATGGCGGTTCCAGCCCTCTTGTATGGTGCAGAGGCATGGGCAATAAAAACTCAACAGAGAAAAAAGATTGAAGCATTAGAAATGAGGTTGCTGAGACCACTACCGGGATACTCTTTGAGGGGACACAAGGAAAATGACATTAGGTCAGAACATCAAGTGTGCAATATAGGTCAAATATTAGATTCACATAGATCCCAATGGTACGACCATCTTCAGAGAATGGATAATTCGCACATCCCTCTTCAAAGTTTTGGATACAGACCGCAAAGCAGAAGAAATGCAGGATGTTCACGACTGCGATGGAATGATCAAATGAAACTCCTGGAGACGGAGCAGGCCTATAGGCCTAATCCATGCTGTATATGATGATAGTGTTGTTAGCAAGCTAAATATGAGAATAAGGGCGTTATCATTCTCAACACACACACACACACACACACACACACATACATATATATATATATATATATATATATATATATATATATATATATATATATATATATCATTGAATTCTTTCTTTATGCTCGTCATGATATCGCAAAAAGTAGTGTGTTGACATCAACTGCCTATAAAGTTAGGCACGATAATATGGGTAAAATAATTCATGGACGCTTAGTGAGAAAATACGGACTGGAGTCCTGTAATGCTCCATATTAAAAATATCATCCTTTTACAGTCTTGGAAAATGAAGAATAGAAGCTATACTGGGACAGAAGCATAATTACAGACACCACAATTTTGAACAATAGGCCAGATGTAATAGTTCTAAACAAGCTCAAGATAACAGTCATGATAATCGATTTTGCAGTCAACAATAACAATCTGAATAGATTTCAGATTGTATATAACTTGAAAATTCAGAAATATGTACCGCTGAATCAAGAGCTTCGTCATCAATTGAGACTTCAGAATATCGATACACCCGATAATCATGTCCACCACAGGATTAATCCCAAAACACACAGTGCATGTAATTTAAATGATGGAACTATCATTTTCATGCATAGAACAAATGCAGAAAACAGTAAAACTGGACGGTTGCAGAATAATAAGAGAATTTCAGGGATTTTCTACTAATTGGGAAACGTTTGATTGAATTGTCTAGAGATTAACATTCGTTCGTGTCTTGTCTCTGCGAGATCGACCAAGCCTAGACCAGCAATGGTCAGGTGAATGTTCCCGCACATAGTGCAGAGAATAGTGCACAATTTCTTGTATTCACATTTTGCACGTCACATGAAAAAATCGGAATTGTCATATAATTTTGAGAGGGGTACTTCATTATCGACTCGAACACTCGCAGCACTCCCAGGCAATTCTCTTCTCCAACTTAGCCCCATTTTCGCCATCATTCCACGGAATCCATGGGTGCAATTAATATAAAGCCATTTTTCTAAGCGTGTTAACACCCTAGTTTTTAATGGTATCAATCGTTTAACTGAGTGGAATAACAACTTGTTTTTCATTGTAAATAAAATTGATTTCAATTCGAAAATAAATAAAATAATATTGTGGTTAATGTTTTGCCATTACTACGTGAATAGGTATTCTTTTCAAAATTTATTGTAAATAAATACAATTTTGTAGAAGATATTTCGAAGCTTGAAAAGCCATAGAAATTTAAAAGCCACCAAAGATTTATTAGAGAACAGTTATCTACTCTTAACATTTTGGATAGTAACTCTCAACTTTTAGAGAAAACCTATTGATTGTTTTTGCTGGATGGTGCAGACCGTGGATTAAGACTCTCTGCAGAGAAACAAAACATTTAGTAGAGCAGCTACAGTATACTGTACTTACTTATCATCATTCGCTCCTTTCACGTTACACACTCCAATTATTCTTGAATATTTTCTAGAATTAATTAATATTTTCTCATATTCCATATTGAACATTTAAATAGCTAAAAGACGAAATAAATATAAAACAAAATTGAAAGACATTCTTTCTCTGTCTTTGTCTTCACAATTTAGTAATATTTGTATCTTAAAGGTAGTCTGCAATTTATTTTCTTATTAATTCATTAAAATTTGCTAATTAAATTCTATTAAATGGAAATAAAATTTATAATATTGTCCAAGGCAAACGTTCAGGAAATTCAGTAAAAGAACTATAGAAATATCAAAAGACAAAAGAGAAGAGGCATTGTATTAAGATGAACACGTTTTATCGTGACTCATTTTGCAATTATTTTACCATGAGATCAATGAAATTAAAGATAGTTGAATATGAACTAATAAAAATATTTTTTAGTTGTGGACATATATTGTTTTGCAGAAGGCATTGCTGATATATAAGAAAAAGAAAATAGGAAAGAAAAATACTGTAAAAGTAATATTTGGGCAAAAATTCTTGCATTGAAGGATCTATTCATGTAAATACGATCGACATTGTTATTGTAAGCGAAATGGAAGAGAACTGAGGTTTATGGAAGCAGTGTTAAAAAAATATTAGGCAATTTTCTAATGTATTTCCGTTTATTTTCAGTTTCCTTCTCCTCCGCCTAGTTCGGAAACTTTGGATATTCCACGTTCTCCAAGTCCGCCGATTATCCAATTGCGGAAATCATTAAGAATCTCTCTTCTCTGAAGAAATATTCTATTTATTATAATAATGCGTTCCATAGTAGATTATCTCGTCAATAACACAGTCGCAAATGTACGAGACCAACTATTGACAAAAATTCCATTTGGGAAATATATCTAACATTAAAATTTTGATTTGCTTATAAATACAATTTAAATATGAAATTGTGTGGAAATGGGATGTAATAGACTAGCTACTGCAATGTATCCTACTACGATTGAAATGTATTTGTTTTCTAACAATTGTGGCAATTAATGGAATCAAATTGTTAAAATTAACTATTAGTGCTATATATTAATAAGTGCTAAATACAAAAATTAAGTATTGATTGTATAATAAAATCATTGTAAGTTAACAACGGTTTTGTTCCATATCAATGTTATATCAGAAAGAAAAATATTTAAATTTAATATTTTCCTCACGTCTGTTTACAACATTTTTATTCAATGATCTTCATCGCTCTGAAATATGACAATTAAAACTATTGTTTATCATTGAAACAGTTAAAACATGTGACAGTTAAAACTATTTGTTTATATATTAATTTAAATGTTTGACATTAATTTTTTGAGAAATATTCGCTACCTACAAATAAATTTCATTAAAACCAAAACTTAAGATAATTATACAAACTAGCGATGCAAAGTTTTTCGGCACAACTTTTTCCTGCTAGTTAATATTCTAATTTCTTAGGACTGAGCTACTTTTACATGTCTCACCGTCTTCCCTGCTGCTATCTACTGCCGCCTAAAGGTCGTTTTTTTATACTTTCTCAATTTTTCTGTTTCCTAATGATGGAACTGAAACGTGACTCTCAGAATATTGTAGAAGAGTAAAACATTGTCCTATATGGAAATTTTGGTTGAAAAATTAGGAGCTGTTTTTGAAGAAATATCGTTTGAGAGTTTCTCAAAATGTATAGTTTTCAACTCATTTTCACAGAAACCCTTTCAGTTTTCAACAAATTTCCATGAAGTGCTATACTAGCGTACCTGTGAGAGAACTCTCGCATGTACCCACCCTCCTCCCAATTTGTCCATTTCCATGTTGAGCCTGTAATATAGCTATATTTTCTTCAAGACCCTCTTATCCTTCTTCACTTGTTCTATATGTTTCCTTGTAATTGATAACAATACAATACTCCCTTGTCAACATAAACTATTCTGACATAACTGTATTACCGAGCAGAGTACACGCGTGTAATTCTGTCACGTAGAATATCAAGTAATTTGTTTAATTTCAAATTCAGTTGCAGTTTCGGCTCTTCTGCTTCTGCTGTCTTCTGAGGAGCTGGAGTAATATCGAGAAGCGCCGGACCAGCAAAAATATAATAGAATGTTCAAAATCCCATCCTGTAGATTACGGTATGAGGAACGTTTCTTCCAGGTCTGCGGCTTCAAACTTCCAGATTTTAAGACTAGAACGATAAACAGTCAAGAATGTTGCAGTGTTGCGGGTTGCATTTGACATCAATATGTAGATGCGTTTTTTAAACAAATCCCTCATATTTTTAAGTTAAAGTGCAATTCGTCACGTATCCGTGAAATTCTCTTTTTTTAGCGACCTAATTTATAAATATTGGTGGCGTGCAAAAGGTATGTATACTACGGATATAATATAGAAGACGATTAACATTATGTTTTATCATTTTTATCATTTCTTACGACAATTTGGACAAAAATAATGTGCATGTTGCTTGCAAATATGTGTTTTGCACATACCACAAAAATATTTGTTTTATTGTCATTATTTGATGAAAAAAATTTACGATCTCGTTTGGTGTTTGTTGGCACAATAGTTATGAAGAAATTGTTGATGATAACTGCATTTTCTCAACAATATTGTGCGACTCTTCAATTCGTGGCATGTGTTTCCTGAATTGATCATGCTCACAAATGAGGGTCTTACCCAGTTCTTTAAAAAATAATCTTCTCTTTATGAATGTCTTGCTATTCCACTTGGAATTTATTATAGTCCACATGACGAAGGCATTGTCAGCAGCAATGTCCAGAATGTTATAAAACACAATCTTTGGCTAACGATTTGTCTTTCTCTTGCAACTATAAGTATTTTCTACATGCTGATCTAGAGTACCAACTGCGTCTCTTGTTTTGTATAGTGCATAATTATTGCAGTTTTTTTACCTCTGTATTGCTAATTCCTTTGTCTCTATGCAATATGCTCATAAGAACTACGCTCCTATTCTTTTTTGGAACATAGTTTACGATAGTAGTGTCTTGTGTGAAATAAAAGAAAAAACAGTGAACTCCTTTATTGTCCATTTGTTGGAGAAGTTCTGTCTTATTTTTACGCATTGTACCCAGAATTGTAAATTTTCCTTTTTAGCCGGAACTGTCCCAAATTATATGATGTAAAGAAATTATCGCACGTAAGATTATGTCCTTTCAATTCACTGCTTCAGATCACTCACAACTCTCATGCCTTGCTTTTTTCTGCTTTCTCTCCAGGAAACTTACCTGTGTAAATCTGAGTTTTCAAGGCAGCAATGAAGTATTGCTGTCACATATATAGTTGTCACGTATAGAGATTGAAGACTTTACAGTACAATAATGTATGTCTCGTTTTCCGTTAGAATTAAACACGATTTTCAGCTATAAACGAATTTTGGCTATAAACGATACTCGACAAACTATTAAGCAAAATAAGAGATATCATTATCAACAAGTGAGTGAGTGAGAGATGTTAAAGTGAGTAATGGCGAAGAAAATAATTATTGTAATGGTATTATAACTTTATCAGCTATAACTATATCAGCTAAGAAGAAACGTGATAGGAATGGAATTAAAAGTGAGAAGAAAAGACGAAGAAGATATGATTGGAAGAAGATACTAAAGAGAGAAAAAGGGATTAGAAACCACTTTTCGACAAGGGGCCCAAGATCGGTGACAGGTCTGGGGTAGAGCTACATGTGTTTATTTACCAGATAATAAATAGTTTTTTTAAAAATTTGTTGCGTCCTTAATTTTTTTCATATCATTATCGACGCAACGCGTCCCTTCGCCTCTTGTCGAGCGTTGAGCGCGGAGTAATCCTCCATTATTACCTCGTATATATTTATTTTTATGTAAGTCTCGTATCGTCTGTCGGTTGTCAAGAGGACCACCAGATAGCATCTCCGCGTACGCGCTTCCTTCCACTCGCTCCTGCGTCTCTTCCCAGCGGCCAGCAATGGGAAGGAATGAGAAAAGGGGTAGGGTTTAGGACACTTCACAGGGTTGGAAGCAGCCAAATTCGTTTTGTTCGAACAAATTTCACATGGGATTCGACGGGAATCAAACCCGGATCTCAGTGGTGAAAAGCTAGCGACTTCGCTAGGACCCATGAGCGAGCCACAGTTTCGTTTCCGAAACTTTTCTATTCATTAGGTTAGAACACATTCAGAAGCTAAAAAACTATTAGTCAGGGATCGTATTTACGTGTGATATGTATTTATTTCTTTATTATTGTGTATATAGTTAGAATATTTAGGATATTATTTATTTAAATGTGTCATGTGTTTAATAATATTTTTTATTTAATAGGTAATTATTACAGACAAATTAGAAAAACTTGATGCAATGTGGCTAGCCGAAGGCCTTAAGCCATTACAATACCTACATTCTACCGCGTTCTAACCTTTCGAATTTTGGTATTCACCCCAAATGGTCTCTCCGCATTTAATAAATATGCAATACAGAATTACCCTAGCGAAAATAAAATAAAAACGAGAAAGGCAAGAGGGAGAAAGAGAAAGGTAGACATGAGAAACTGGTGATTAAGAGAAATGTAAAGTTAGTACCAAGCGATGACAGGAGAAAAAATAGAATAGTAAAAAGTAAATATAGAGAACTGATTATAACAGGAAAATAATCAGTAGAATGAAAAAACTATAAAGTGTAACGAGTAATTAGAGAAAATAAAGTCTTCAATATAAGGAAATGCGTACAAAAGTTGGATAGGAAACAAGATGGAAATATGTATATAACTGGCAATGAAAATTTACAGAATTGTAGATATTAAGAAGAAAGAAGCACGCGGAAGAAAATGAGTGTGCGTAAGTGTAATAAAGTGTAGAGTGTACAGGTGCAAGAAAGTACGAAGATAATATAGTTAAACCAACGCCAACAAGATATAGATGGTGTTGGTTAAACCAATACCTTCTATTACTTCAGGTCTAACAACTATGTCATTAGCTGCCTGTGACGTAGGAATATGTAGGACAACTATGACCATGTACGACTGCCAATTTGATTTAGTTGAAGCTACAATGGTGGTAGAGCTTTCTTCTGTGCCGCTGTTATCGACAACTTTATATTTAAATTATTACTATACTTAAAATCCAGAATATGTGTTTTCAATGGTGTGATCCCAAATGTCGGGAAATTTATGACTCAAGACGGAGAACCGAGTATCGGTTTTCTCGTTTCCGGCAGTGAAAGAAATAGACAAGCGCCAAAAGAAGACAAAAGTTTCTACCAAATCAGCTTTCCTAGGTAAGAAAATGTTTCTAATTGATTTCAGAGCAGTAATGTGGTAATATAAAATAAATTATTAGGGGTTGAATATTTTAATTCACAAATCTCAATTATGAATTGTAAATAGCCAAAGATTTTCCCATAAATCAAATAAGTTTCGTCCAACTTCTTTTGAGTTATTGACAAAATACTAATACGGTTCCTTGTTTTGCGACTCGAAAGTAAATGTAGATTTTTTCCCCCAAAAGTCACGTTCAGTTTCAACGGTTGTTTTTGACATTAAATAAACACATCTTAAGATTAAATCTCAGCGTGATCCAAGGTTATGAGGTTATGTTTAATTATTTTACTGTGCATGGCTTCAACACACGCTGAATATATGATGAATGCATGGAAAATAGTATCAAGGTTTATTAAGTGATGTTATTAAATACTGTAAGGATTAATGATTGTATGACGAATTCTTAATGAAAATGTTTTAACAATCCTCATGATTTGTCATGTTCATTAAATTTTTGTAGGTTTGTGAGGCCCATTTTCGTCCAGAGGATATCAGACTAATTCGTGAGTGGTATGATGAAAACGCAAGGAAACTCCAGCCATCACTAGGAAAATCGAAATTAAAAGATGATGCAGTGCCATCAATATTTTCTAAGTATCTTCAGCAGCAACATCAAGAGCGAATGTAGAAGAAATATGAGAAAGATTTAAGTATCGAAATTTGCAAACGTATAATTAATGACGGCCTTCCATTCAAAAGCGAATTCAAGAACAAATTGTTTTGAAAATTTTAAGAATGAGACCATCGAACAAGTCAGTGGGTTTCGTTGTGACAATTCATCGTGTTGGCGAAGAGTAAAGTGCAAATTGTGGTTAATGTTATATGAAAAATAAATTTTCTATTGTAAATTATTGATTTGTAACAGTTTGTTTTAAATATATAAGAAACTGGTAAAACTACTTTTTGGGTTCCTTATGTTTGTGTTGTAGTTTATTCCTGAATATGTTTCCTTATCTCTCTTATTCCATACATTTAAATTTACATATTACGACATTGGGAAAATATATGAATCAGTTAATGCTGATATTTGTAGGTAAGTAATGATATTCATGCATTAACAATTTTAATAGGTAATGAATGTGCTACATTTACATAATTGATCAATTAAATAAAGAACTTCAATTAAAATCATACAAGTTAATTTAATTTTTTTAAGATGATCGAGACTTCAGATAAAAGTTAAGATTTGGTGAAACATAAATTACAATATTTAGAATTATTTGGGAATTATACTTCACATTATGGATATTTAGTTTAAGCTAATTTTAACTCGCAATTAAGAGCACACTTGGAATAATGTATTTTCATTGCAAGTCCAGAGAATCTAATGTATTAAATAGTATGCAATACTTTGATGTCATGTTAAAAATTATTTCATAACATATGGCCATAAACCAACCGTCGGTTTGTATTAAATATGTCATTTTATACTTAACTAGTGTTTATCTATTTTTAAAAAATTGATATATTTTCTTCCAAACGTGTGTTGTGTCGGTCCTAACTTTCAAGTCGCGGAACGAAAGGCCTACATGAGCTGACGTCACAGTTAGAGTTGTTAGGCCTGTAGTAATAGACGTAAACCCGATTTTGACAGGTCAAAGGGAATCTTATCATCATATCAAACTGGGTTAGATATTATAACGCTTGAGAAAGAGGAAGTTGTGATGTACCAAAGAGCCACCCGAGGACTGTAAGTAGTGAAGGAACGTTTAGAATTCAACTAGGCAAAGCCACTCATTGGCTGTATGAGTACAGGTAGCATAAATCGGCACCAATACCTACTAATACTTAAGGCGTCACAACTCGATCCGTGACTTCAGCAGATGTAGACGATGTCGTAAGAAGCGCCAATGGAGAGGAATATTCGAATATAACGAAGTATGGATTAGAGAAAACTTACACTTTTGGAGCTACTTTAAAGAGCACACATGTTTGCTCTTTAAAACAAGACCTTCAAAACAGATATTACGTTCTAATGTGATAAATTGTGTTACAGATATTACGTTCTAATGTGATGTCTTAAATAATTTGATTCAGACAACAATATTTAAGCACTTTCTTTATTATTGTTGAAAGAATTTATTAGAAAAAGAATTATATCACTCGTTACCAAAATTACATAGCCAAACTTTCTATTGGAATCATACAATTGGAAGATGAAGTACAAGTTAGGTTATTGATGTAACTTTTAATTATAGTAAACTATCTGGGGTCAGTGAGGTATCTACCACAATAGTAGGCTATATAATTTTAATATGATTACATTTAATCCAACACGTGTTTCGGGAATACTCTTCCCATCCACAGTGGTTCTACAATTTTACGTACATGAACAAATTAACACATGTATCAACATCAACTTAAATACAAAATCATATATAAACTAATGAACAATAAAATAATTATTTAAAATTAGTACTTACCCAAGTAACACAGATTAAACACATAAGTTCACAACAAAAACACAAAAATTCCAACCTTGAACGTTTTAATAAGATTTAGCACGGGAGAGAACACTGAGGAAAGTAGCCAACCAGGGACTCCAATTTTGTTTTCGAATATTTTCTGCATATTTAAATAAAAATATTTGTAATACATATCTTACTTAGTTATACAGACGATATATTATACTTAAAATTATTGGAGAAGTAGTTTAAGAATATAATATTTTTTTCGTAATCATTACATTTTTTATTTTAAAAAAAGGTTTCCTAATGTGAACATCGCGAAAACTTAAGATATTGTTAAAAATGAATGAAAAAAACTGCAAATGCTCAGTATAATTTTACAAAAATACAAGTTTCACATCTTGAAAACAAAAAATGTCTTATGTCTTGCACATAGTCTATATATTCAAGTGCAACGAAAGTCACATATACCTATAAGGATTTGTTCTGTCCCATCATATTCTATGTGAACCCGGGGTGAACACATTAGGCATGTCACCCATAGTTAACCTACACCAGCCTGAAAATTTTCCACTGCAAAACATACAGTCTGCATCTTCTCCACCTGGGAGGGAAGATATCCTTGGTAGACCTTTCAGTGTGGAAGAGCCAGAGCACATGTCCATCGCTGAAGGTGGAATCTTCCTTTTGCTTTTTGTTTAACTTCATAAATTTTTTAAATCTTTCCATTTTCGACTTCTCTGGGATTAAATTCTGAAATTCTCTCTTGACTTCTTTCTTCTTCCTGCTTTCTCGATCTGATAGGCTTCTTACGAGGCTTGTTGTAAGCCTCGTAAAGTATAAGGAGTGCCAAAATACCTTGATTGTTTTTTATGATATAAGACGAAAAACTGGGGACCCGCGTTAGGAATCTTGGGAGGGGGAGGCTCGGGTTCGACACCAGCATGTTTCTGTTTAAAATATCAATAACATTTTTACAAAGCAAGTAAAATAAATATATTACCCTTCATCAATAACTTCCTTTCAAAATAATGCCATTGTCAGAAGATTTACTGATTAAGTAGCGAAATTATAAAACTGACAATAAACATATACACAACTTTGCTTTTCACTGTCCGCACTAATGATCGACTCTCCTGCAACAAGTGAAGATGAAGACACTACTGATTGACTGAGATTTGGTGGTGCAAAGAACAACTATTTTAGTACTTTCGCAAAAGGCAACAGCACTCTACAGATTTGTAAATCAAAGGGCTTGCATTAGGCCGGGGTTGCTGTACTTTCTTCTAATAACATTAGTAATAAATAATACGCTAGAGATCATACAACTTGTAGAAATTGATTTCAAGATAAATGTAGCCATATACTTGTATTGCCATTATCATGAGTGAATTATTTATAGAAGTGTTATAAGTATTGGCAAGAATAAAACGTAACAGGATATTCTTTCGAATTTATAATATTTGAATTTACAAACATTAAGTCACAGAATATTTGTTTACTGTATATTTTTAAGATAAATTTTAAAACGTTTAAATTAAAATTAAAATACACGTTCACATGGCTTTTTTTATCATTTTTTCTTCTGGCTCGGCGCGATATTTCATGACTACAAGCTCTCTCTGGTTTGGGAAGAGGGAGAGGCCAAACAGACCCGGTAGTGAGTACCCGGAGGGCCAGCATCACCTAAACGAATGAAAGAGAACGTGCTTCACAAAGTCGAGCGGACTGGCCGTTGGCCAAACCGCGAGCCCACGGGTCCTGGCTGTTACGTATGGTTGTCATTCCTCGCCGGAGAGCAGGTCCGGTCGGTTACGCCTCGGACTGGAATGGCTGGCGAATATCTGGGGCACTCGGTTCTTCCGAATTTCGCCTTGTCCAGGCCACCGCCCAGCGACATATTTAAGGCACCGCTGATTTCTGAACAGCATCAGTCGCAGCTACAGCTAGCAGCAGAGCACAGCTTAAGCTTCCCCGAGATGATGAAGATTCAGGTGAGAAACTGTGTTCGCCGAAGGAGTTTAATGAATGCAAAATGGCGTTATTGAACTAACGTAAGGGCGAGAAATTAAAATTCAATATCTTAAAGCATCTTATGGTCAAAATTAATTTTTTTAGAAGAAATATTATGATTATTCATACGCAAGATAGTGAAGCGTCATGCACACAAGGGCCAGTTGAATGAGTGAATAGCGTTGTCAGTTTAGGCGCACATCGAGTTTCTTGTGAAGGTTTGGTCACAATCTATAAAATATTTGCAACATTCAAGTCATAATATTTAGTCAAATGCATGAATTAATAATAATGACATCGGATAATAAATTTAATTATGAGACCAGTAGCTTCGAAATCGACTGCAGTACTATGTTCGTGAAACTTTTAGCATTATTTGAACTTATCAATTATTTTACCTCATTGCCTAAATTTCTATTATTTGTAATTGAGTCAATAGTTATTTTTAAATGAAAGGAAAGTCTTTAGCGTATTATTAACTAAAAATATAATTATAAAATATTCTAACATAAAGTAAAATATTTAATATATTATAAAGCCAAAATTGAAGTTTTAAAAATGATCTGTAAAATCAATTTTTTTACAATTAAAAGATAAATCTACGTAAAGAAGTCAAGTATTTAAAAAATATTTTTGTTTCCTGTTTCAATCACTCTTGTGGTCATCATCAGTATTTTTCAATCCAATCTAAAATCAAGAATTTTATAACCATGGGCTACAGTCATATAATACTAATTTTTAACATTTCTCCGATTTTGACGGTTTACAAAACTGAAGATTCTTAGTCTAATGTATACAAATTTTGGTACGGTGACCATACAAAGAGATACATTATACAAACTATATCAGTGATGTGTTGTATTGTCTAAAAATCATATGAAATTATTAGTACCTTCCATCTTGCACATCCAAAATTTTCACTCTAAAGAGAAAGGAAGAGAGCGTACACCATACTTCATTTTAAAGGTTTGAAAATTATACGAAGTATTAATTTTTATAAACCTAATATTACAACTGTTTGCAATTTACTTTCTTTATGTTACTACAGAAGCATACGAGTGCCTTCCACTTACAATATGAATAAAAAAATAATAATAATATCAAGTTAAAGCAGAATACCGGTTCTCTCAATAGCTTAATTATCGGTGATTATTTAATTCCCGGCAGTTGTCTTGTCTCAAATTGCTAAGAAGAACAAATGACAAACTGTCCTGTATTTTTCTCTCAGAACTTTTAAAAGTACAATCGGAAGAACGACTGAAAGAAACATAAAGGCGAAGAAAATACTCAAATTACGTCATGTAGAATATTAAAATTACGTTTTATTAAATGAAATTAGGACCTGAGATGCCCAGAATAGGCTCATTGAAAAAGCATTGCAATCAATTGAAAAGCAACGTGTGGCATTACTAATCCTTTGGAGAGTGGCGCGGAAGGTAAAGTTGATGCGAATGGCGTCCCCTGCCCGGCAGGTCCTGCTCGCAGCGGTGGTGGTGGTGGGCGCGAGCGCTCAGCGGCTGGGGGCGCTGGGCCAGGGCAGCGGCAGGTCGTACGCCCTCTTCAGCGGCCCCGTCGAGGGCCACGTGCAGCCCATCCGCGGGACGGTCGCCGACAGCCACGGCAAGCACGTGGAATTCGAAGACTACATCGTGAGTGTTACTCTCATGTTGTTTTTGTGTAGCGTTAGTTAGCTTTAAAGTTGCTTTGCTGCCATTTGACTTTATTTTCCTAATGTAATACGCATATTGGCGAAAATGTGAGAAATATGCATTTAGAGATCTAATAAGTCTATCAACAAACTCTTTTCCTGTGCAGGGCAAATCATGCCTAATTCTTATTAAATAAACTATAATAATCGTAGCATCTTGTAATAATAATAATAATAATCATAATAATAATCATAATAATACAATTCCATTAGGACAAGTGGTTTTATTCTGTCTTCCTGTTAACAGTTTCAGTTAAAATTACAGTTTTCTTCTCTCCTATAAAATTTGCTGTTTAAAGACTTCTCTGCTGTTTTACAAAAGGTGACGATAAGGATAATTCCAGGTCATAATTTCGTTTGGAAACAAATACCATTCTAGAGAAATGGAAAATTATAAATTTTTATATTTTATTTTATGATGTTCACAGTATGTGTCATAGTGCACCCTGACTTTTTCAATTTCGCAGTACTAGAACAGTATTCTTCTATTAAGTTGTACAATACAAATCAAAAGTAATGCATAATCTCCCTCATATACATGCTAACAATGTTCTTTAAGTGATAGCTACGATAAGAGATATAAGCAAGATGTCTTTCTGTGCAATCCAGGCGTACCCCAAGTACAAGTACGAGTACGGCGTGGAGGACCACCACACGGGCGACTTCAAGCAGCAGAGCGAGATCCGCGACGGCGACAAGGTGGAGGGCCAGTACTCCTTCAAGGAGCCCGACGGCAACATCCGTACTGTCAAGTACGTCTCCGACAAGCACGGAGGTTTCCAGGCGGTCGTGATCAACAGCAAGCATTAAAGAATGTTATGGAAGAAATACTTTATAACTGTTATTGCAATTTCGTTTTTGATTTTTATATTATGTTAAGTTTCACCCGTTGTCTTTCTTTTGAATAAATTTTGCAGTTACTTTTGTATATGTTTCTTTCCTTGTATTATGTACCCTCTATCACATTACAAGCAAGGTTCAACAAATGAACGGTTTTGGATTTAATGAGATTCAGATGTCGACCTAACTTTTCTTTGCGTTTAGCGTTCCATTGCTAGAGCGAACAGTTTAAAAACTTAAGAGTCTAGATATATACAAATTTCTCTTGTGTAGTGTTCTGAATCCTGTTAAGGTACTGCTTTGAAGTAACTTTTCTGGTAGTGTTTACTGAGAAATTATTATAGAATTATCGTAACAGACCTATTTTCTCTCTTAAGAGGAAACGTTAAAATTTCAATAGTTTGGCAAACTTCATTTATATGTTTCCTCGTAAATTAATTTTTTTATAATATTTTTCTATTAATCACGATTCGTTTAGTATTGCTAAGTCACTGAAAGTGTACGTCAAGAGCACTTGCAAGACATTAAGATAGCTTTTTATTTTATCATATAAAACTACAAAAGATAACAAAACAATTTGATTTATATCCATAATGAATTTGTGTGATAATAACAATCATATTAACAAAATTACAGCTTATTAATTTACATGAACTTGTCAAAAGGGACCGATTTTAATGCAAAGAATTTTGAAGTAAAATGAAACGATTGCCAATCATGAGATATTTAAAAACCTAGACCAGTCACGCCGTTCCAACCGCTTCCAATACCAGCACCGTATTCACCATTCGAGCCAATGCCGGCACCACCATAACCAGAAGAGTGAATACCAAGACCGGATCTCTTGACTTGGGCGTTGAAGCCGTTGTGCTTGTCCGCGGTGTAGGACACGGTGCGGATGGTGCCGTCGGGCTCGTGCAGGCTGTACTCGCCCTTTACCACGTCGCCGTCGCGCGTCTCCCATTGGTTCTTCACGTCGCCGGTGTGCCCGTCATGCACGCCATAGTCGAACTTGTACTTGGGATAGGCCTACGAACACAAGGAGCTTCTTAATCACATCCGGGTACCGAAAGATAATGCAGTGTGCGTAGGGATCGTAATGTGTTCGTACGTGGAATTCCTTCCCAAAAGCCCCGTTGTCGCCGCTTTCGTCATTCCACAATTCTCCCGTCACGCTGCTAGGTACATAGCCAGCGTTGACTGACACCACAGCCACGGCCAACCAGTAAGCGATAATCATCTAGAATGTCAAAAACATCGTCTCATCTGTGGACTAGCTTTCAGTAGCATGCAAAAATGCAGAAATGAGGAAAAAGTTTCAAAACTTCACCTTCAAGCTTTTCCTCAAATACGAGTGACTGACAAAACGAATTCCATTTCTTAATGGTGATTTAATTAAATTACATTATTCCATATTATTTCTTGGTATAATTTAACAATTAATACAATTGTTATCAATTCACTTCGTCAATAATTTCAGGCCATTGAAATGATATTGCACTTGTTTTAAATATAAAGTTAATTGAAACTGAAATGTCTAAAAGTGGCATATCCTGTTACTTCACAATGTTCTTTTTGAACATAATGGGAAATGAAAAGAACAAATGGTTCTTCGAGAAAACTATTACATTGATTTTGATCAATGTAAAAGGTTTTTATTCCAAATGGGTGTAAAAAATCATCTAAATTTAGTACACAACATTAATTTTGTTCAATACTCAGTTGTTCAATACTCACGTGACTATAATTCATGATGATCTACGATGCGTCTTTGAATGCACGAGAGCGTCTGTTTGCTGCACTTGAGTCAATCCTTTTTATACTCGAGACGCACAGGAAACGCTTAGCAGATTTCACCTCCTGTCCGAATTCTGCAAGAGAGAAAGCCTGCACTTTAGATATATATTACATGAGAAAAATCTTGGTGAAATAAATACACGAAAATTTAACATATAACGAAACTAGTGATGCTGCAGAATGGCACAGACTTTCTCGTTGTACAGTTTTCTAAATTCCTTGGTGTGGACTGCCTGTACGATCTGGCCTAATCCTCTTGCCAGCTGCGATCTATTCCCGTCCATAGTACAGTTTTTGGACATTTTCACAATTTTTGGGTTTCTTAATACTAGAACCGAAATATTACTTAAATAATATTAAAGAAGAGTAAATCCTCGTCATAAGTGGCAATTTTCATTAAACAATTTCGAAAGCTTTTTATTAAAATAGCGTTTTAGCGTTACTGTAAATGCGAAATTTCAAGCTCTTTTTCATAGAAACATTTGAGTTTGCGAAAAACTTCATTTGAAGAAATTTGAGGAACTTTAACTCAAATGCAATCGCTGGAAATGTGGATATTGACGGCTTGAGAGACGGCTTAAAAACTTTTGTTTAATTAAAAAGAAACAAAACAATACAGCAAAATAAACTTTATGTCACTTTTAGAAACACAATTAGCACTATCCGTCGGAAATGTGTGAAGAAACAAATTGGACTCATTTTTGAGAAAATGGCGTTTGAGCTTTTCTGAAAATGCGGAATTTTGAGCTCATTTTAACAGAATACTTTTGAGTTTTCGAGTAACTTTATACAACTATTTAAAGTACATGTACTCATAAATATAATAATGTGAAGAAATTGCCAATAATATAATTATTACCAACATGAGAGACAAGGTAAAAGAATACATTGTGGTAATTTTTGAAAAAACGAATAGAGTAATATGGCGCGTATGTCATTGTGTAGTGTGCATTTGGTACTACTACTTCACAAAATTTAAAGTAAACATTTGGAGCCGTTTTTGAGAAAATATTTTTTTAAAATTTATTTTAAATCATTTTGTAACTACATGGTCATAAGCGATCAAAACATGTTTTACAATTTTACATTATTTCATACACTCATTGAATTACCCGCAAACCGGAATCTCGTCCTGAGCTTACAGATGAGCAGAGAAGGACGCTGCAGGAGCTCCGCAGATATTCTAAATTATACAGCCACTATGGCGATCACGCGAACGGAGCGCGGGCGCGAGCTCTCAGCAGAGTATTCCGTAAATCTCTACAAGACGAGAGAACCGCAAAATGGTCGCGCACGATCGAAGACTGCAATCTTCGTGAAAGAAACCTCTGGGGATTATCTAAGGCGCTGGGCCGCAAGACAGGAGTCAACCGCCCGCTCCGCACCACCTCGGCACCACAGCCGCCCGGCCACGCCGCTCTGCAGCCGGAATACGTGTGGGAGGACGCCGCGAAAAGCGAACTCTTCGCGGAGTCGCTAGAACGGCAGTTCCGTCCATTCGAGTCCGGTGAGTTCGGGGGCCAGAGCACTGTTGCACGCTTGCGTGACTACCTGACCGCCGCGCCGAGCACCTCAGCGCGACGTGTGACGGGAAAGGAGCTCCGCGAGGCGTTGCGACACCTCAACACACGAAAAGCATGTGGGCCGGACGGTATAACAGCCGCCCAGCTCCGCGCGCTCGGCGCCAACGGGGAGGAGTTCCTACGGAAGCTCCTAAACTCGTGCCTAGCGCTAGGATATTTCCCCAGAGCGTGGAAAATCGCGACAGTATCTATGATACCAAAACCCAACAAGGACCAACTTCTTCCGAGCGGTTACAGACCTATTAGTCTCCTCTCGCTTCTTGCAAAAGCTTTCGAGCGCCTGATTCTGGAGCGCTTACAACGGGAAATACGGCGCCTTAAGCTTCTTAGAGATGAGCAATTCGGGTTTCGAATTGGGCTCAGTTCCGCGCAACAACTGACGCGGCTATGTACTGAGGTCGGTCTCTCTCTCGAAAGACGGCAGAACTTGCCGGTGGTTTTTCTTGACATGCGGTCGGCATTCGATTCTGTATGGCACGAGGGGGCGCTCGCGTGTCTTGCGGACATTGGAATCAGCGACTGCTACGTCAGACTAATCGCTAGCTTCTTGGAAGATAGACGATTCTAGGTTCGCGTCAATGGCGTACCTTCGTCCTTGAGACGAGCCGTGGCAGGCGTGCCACAGGGAAGCATGCTCTCCCCTACTCTATTCGGCCTGTAGGTCAACGACGCGCCGCTACCAGTTGATAGAAACACCGACATTCGACATTGCGGGCTCCTAATGTTCGCGGATGACTTTGCTTACTACGCGAAGTCGGTGGACAAAAAGAAATCGGTGAGATATCTGAACGATTGCCTTGCTGAACTTCCCGAATGGCTGAGCCATAAAAGATCGCCCTCAACCTAGACAAGTGCGTAGCCGTCAACTTCACCCGACAGAGTGACCCCGATGAAGTCGTGAGCTTAGCCGGCGCGCACCTACCCTGGCAAAAGAGGGCGAAGTATCTTGGTGTGAAGCTCGATAGCGGTCTCCGCTTGCACGCCCACGCCAGATACCTTAGACAGAAAATAACTGCCCGAACCACTCTCCTACGCCCGCTTCCACGAGCCCCCGAACTCCCTCCTGCCCTCAAACGCCGCTTATTCACCGCTGGCGAGCGGTCCATTTGGACGTACGCCTGCGAGGTATTCGCGGCGGCACCTCCTTCCACCCTCCGTCCGATTCGCTCGGCGGAAAACCGTGCAGCGCGTCCCGCGGCGCTCCCGCACCTCCCCCCACCCCCACCCAACAGATACCCTAGAAACACCGACGTGTTCGGAGTTCTGAGTGTAAAAAACCAATTCTTGCCGGAGCTTCAAAGGCGCTCGGCTACGGCGCTTGCAAAGGCGCTGGGACCGAAGGCGCCGCGCATCCTGCGCGACACCGGCCGAGAGGCGAACAGCGACCCACATCGGTCCTATCTACGGAAAGGACCGAAACACGTCGCCTTCACCTTCCGTGTGCTGTCTCACGACACGCTTGCTACCTTGTGCGAGCAAGCGGAGGCAGCCGAACGCGGAGGGGAAGACTCGCCATCGGCCGAGGCACGCGTGGGCAACGCGACGACGCGCCCCTCCTGCCACTCCTCCCAATGGGCCTGAGCGCCACGGACACTTTGAGCCAAGTCAGTGCCGTGGCGAACAGAAGAACAGAAGACAGTGCAGTGCTGTGGGAATGAATGGTTATGTATAAAATGAATGAATGATGCGTGAATGAAAAATAAATTAAAAAAAGAACCACACAGAAAACCGTACAAAAACATTTAGAATTAAGAAGAAAATAACAATAACGTTTTCCCTGTAAATTAAGTATACCAAAGTGCTACAAAATAATTATTAAATTAGATTTAAGCTAGAATTAAGTTAGCTTTAGTTAGTATTAGCTTTTTTACCTTCCCTTAGCTGCTTAAGCCGCAAGGCAGCAGCGTAATTTGTACGCCAGTAATTAAATAAATTCCCGCCTCCTCAGGGTTACTGTAGAGGAAAAACAGAAAGATTATCGATTTAATATGGGTGTTTTATGGTTTATTTCAATCAAATTTAATTGAAGTGAGATTTATGAATTTCACTTCAATGAAGAAATGACATGACTCCCAAATAATTGATTTCTTTATTTGTGAGTGAATTAAGTCAGTCGTCTCATGACCGTCGAGGTGTAAGGACGTATTTTGGTGTGGCTGGGTTAGCAGGTAGTTGCAGGTATAAGCGCAGGTGAAAAGTGAAAGGACCCGATCGTCGTGGAGCTGTTTACATCAGTACGCAGTACGGTGAGTGTGCCAAGTTACATTTTTGGAGTATTCTTTGTTTTCTTCATTATTGGTGTTAGTAGTTACATTGACATTTTCGTCCATTAAATAATTTAATACTCCATATTCTCAAGCTATAGTTCGAGTTTATCATAGATCTTTTCCTGTTTCGGATATTGTTGCGGTTTTATTTGTTTTTCATATTCAACATGATGACGCGTACGAAGTCTGGTTCCTCCCCCGACATCCCCTCGTTCGACGAGAATTTAGTAAAGAAGATGTGCGAGTTCATGCAGCCCCTTATTACCGATACCATCCGAGAAGAAATTAATCGTTCATTAGAACCCATGATTTCGAGTTTGAGGGAAGAAGTGAAAAACCTTAAGGAGGAAGTCGAGCGGAAGAACAATCTAATACGCGAACTGCAACATTGACTCAAAAACGGACGAACTCGAGCAATATCAACGCAGGAACTCGCTGAGAATTTTCGGTTATAAAGAAAGCGATCGCGAGAACACTGATGATATTGCCATTCAGGTTGCTCAAACTCTGAAAGTGGATTTAAGTTACGCAGATATACATAGGAGCCATCGTGTGGGTAGGAAAATTGATGGAAGAGAAAGGCCAATAATTGTTAAGTTTACTAGTTGTAGAAAACGTGCCAAGGTCTTTCGTGCGAAGAGACTTTTAATTAACACCAACATTACTGTAAGGGAAGACTTAACTAAAAAAAGAGTCGAACTCGTAAGAAAATGTATAGATAAGTTCGGCCTAAAAATGTTTGGACCCAAGATGGCACAATAATTGTTAAGATTAACAATTCTAAAATTAGGGTAAATTGTGATGCCGATTTTCTAAAACTTTAAAATTGCCAACCTGCCACAACTAAATTTATTTTCACAAACCTTATTTGATTTTTTATAATAATTTTTTTAAAGCTAAGGCCTCTAGTGTATTGTAAAAAATTGTTTTTAAATAAATGTAAGAAAAGTACTAAGTAAGTTTTAGTTTTCTTAACTTGCTAGAAAAAGAGAATTTTCCAAGCTATTTCGGAATGTTAAACACTTCGCGGAAACCACAATCCGATGCAAGTGGCCTCTCACCTGCTAAGAACCCGTTAAGCTCCTACTACCTGGTTGCGGAAAATCTCACAACCCTTGAGCAGCTGAAAGGGACTTTGGCCGCTTTTCCTCGTCGTGTAAATACCATGCACATAAATGCACAGTCATTGTGCAAACACCGTGATGAAATTCTTGCAATATTCTCGGAAATAAACGTTCATGTAATAATAATTAGTGAATCGTGGTTGAAACCATCTATTTCATCCAATCACGTCGCGATACCAAGCTATACAATATTACGTCAAGATCGTAACATTCTTACAGAGAAAGGCACTAATAAATCGGGTGGTGGTGTAGCCATGTATATACGGAATGATTTAAAATGCAAAGTTGTACATTCATCCGCCACGGATTCAACTGGTATTGAATTTTTATTTGTAGAAATTATGATAGGTGTAAAACGTTGCATGGCTATAGTAGTGTATTGGCCACCGAAAACCGGATCGTTACAAGTGTTGGAAGAGCATCTTTCCGCGGTTGTAAGTCATTACGAAAGCATCATCATTATGGGCGACTTCAATTGCAACTTAGTAAATACAGACAACCACACTGTACGTAACTTCGTAAAAACTTTTGAATCCTTGAACTTGCATATTCTCAAATTAAGTCCAACGCATTATTCCTCACATAGTGAAAGCTAGATTGATCATATCATTGTTTCGGAGCCCAATAAGGCATCAATTTTCGGTCAGATCCCGGTTTGAGGAATATCCAGGCATGATTTGTTGTATTTGTCATTTTCAATGAACTGTTCTAAGTACAAGCCAAAAATTATTTCTTACCGTGACTACAAATCTTTAAATGCAGTTAATTTTCTTTCCGACAGCATCCGTGCGCCATGGCAATTAGTGTACCAACAAACTTCTATTCACGACAAAGTTCATGTATTAAAGAATATTGAAAGTGATTTATTCGCTAAACATGCTCCGCTAAAAACATCCCGAGTTAAGCGTCCCCCAGCACCATGGTTAAATGATGAATTTCGGACCTGCATGAAGCGTCGTGACTTAGTTCAGAAAAGTTACCGACGAGAAAAAACGACTATTCTCAAACTTGAATACACAAAATTGCGTAATACAGTTAACCAAAAAATACGAAATGCTAAATTGCAATACTACAACGCATTGTTTAAAGCACAAACTGATTCAAAACTAATCTGGAACAGTCTTAGAAATCTTGGGGTGGGCAAGGACAGATCAGCAACTTCAGTCATAAACATACCCTTGAACAAATTGAACAAGCATTCCTTAAATGCGGCTCCTTCATTTGACCCAGTGCTTAAAACAAAAGCGTTATCAGAGTACACGAACATCAATACAGATGAACTTGGAGACCAACTGTACTTTAAATGTGTTGACAATACAGAGATTCGTAACGTTTTGAGGAGTTTAAAATCAAACGCAAACGGTTCTGACGGAATTAATGCTAGACAGTGGAAAATTATCGCAGATGTAGCTCTTCGAGTTATTACCCACATTATTAATTACTGACTAACAACGTCTTCTTTCCCACAGGCATGGAAATTAGCCAAAGTTCGTCCTCTTCCGAAGTCCCAAAGCCTTTCCTCTCCTAACGATTTCCGGCCTATAAGTATTCTGCCGACACTATCACAAATCCTCGAAAAAGTTGTTCATAAACAAATCTACTCACACTTAACAGAGCATGGATTATTAAATCCGTTGCAGTCAGGTTTCATGCCATGTAGAAGTACACAAACTGCATTACTTGAAGTTACCGAAGATTTGAGAAAAGCCCTGGATGATGGGGAAATTACAGTATTATCGCTACTAGATTTCAGTAAAGCCTTTGATTCTATCGACCATGACCTCCTACTCGCTAAATGCAGAAACTTAAAATTTTCATTAGCCACGACGCGGTGGATAGAAGATTACCTAAAGAACCATCAGCAATTTGTTAGTTTCGGGGAGGATTACTCATTTACCGAAACAATGACAAAGGATGTCCCCCAGGGATCCATCCTCGGGCCATTGTTTTTCCTAATATACGTTAATGACTTGCCTAATTCCTTCAGTTTCTGTAAACATCATATGTACGCTGATGGTTTACAAATTTATATCAGCGGAAGACCCTCTGCACTGAAACAATTAGTGGATAATACCAATAAGGACTTGGAAACCTTCCTGCAGTGGACTAAACTAAACGGCCTTTCCTTGAATCCTGCTAAATCACAGACTATGGTAATTTGTTCGAAAAACGTTCAATCACGAGATGATAATCTATGCACAGAAAGTGTTATTCTAGATCAAACCATCATACCTTATTGTTCCAAAGTCAAAAACTTAGGAATAATTCTTAATAATAACCTCCAGTGTGATTCTCATGTAAATAAAGTTACAAAGTTAGTCTATTCACGAATTAGTTCCCTTAGGATTGTTGGCAAGTTTTTACCAGTCAATATAAAAAAAATTGCAATAGAATCCCTTGTCTTTCCGCACTTCGACTATTGTGACGTTGTGTACAACGATTTAAGTTCAGCACTTGCAACACGGTTACAAAGAGCTCAAAACGCGTGTATTCATTTTATTTACAGTTTAAAAAAATACGACCACGTATCGAACATTTTTGAAAGTGATAAAATATTGCGGTTAAGCGACAGGCGGTTGCTGCATTGTCTTTCCCTTCTATTTAAATTACTAAAAACAAAACATCTCCCGCATTTAACAAATCATTTCAGGCCTCTTGTATCCACTAGACTCGACAAATCATTATTATTACAAATACCTAAACATAATTCTAATTATTATAACAAGTCATTTACCGTAAAAGTAACGAGAGCTTGGAACAGCCTCCCAAAGAACGTTAAACATAGTCTTTCTGTCAATTCTTTTAAGAAGCAATTAAAAGCTCTATTATTATCCAAGGCGTATAAGTTTCACTTGTAAATTTTTTCTCATACTGTTCACAAAACTCAAACTTACTCTGTACTGGTTCTAATGTGATATCATTTCAAATTATTGATTAAAGTTATTTTATATAGATGTATTAGTAATTAATTTTTCTTTTACTGTCACTTTTATAATTTTGTTGGTTTCTTGGTAAAGGGTGCTCAAGTCCGCTTTTATTGGATAATGAGCTAAATTTAATGACAATCAAAATAATATTAAATACTAACAATATTTGAACACGTACATACACGTGAAGTAATTATATGGCATCTAAACAAACACCTATATTGATTTGAGAGAAATTATTAACTTTTAAGGCCTTTTACAAAAACTATAGTTTTAATTTAATTTCTATTTAACGGCTTCGAATCGGTCACTTGAACTCTCATTACCAAGAAATCAACGGTTGTTCTTAATTATTATAAATTGTGTAATGCTTATCTGTTATTTATTATTTTACGTCAAAAAACAGTTAAAAACTGCGTATGACGTGCTATGGGGAAAAGTGAATTGTGTGCACATTTTCAAAATTCTGTGATCCCTACACTAAGTCATATACTACTTAAATTTTGAATTTTTGAAAAAAAACAAAAAACTCCCATGTAATAAAATCTATTTTCAAGGATAAACAAGCAATAAATTTTGAATTTTGAAAGGGAGAAAAAAAAACAAAAAAACTCCCATGTAAAAAAATCTATTTTGAAGGGTAAATAAGCAATAAATTTTGAATTTTGCAAGGGAGAAAAAAACTCCCATGTAATAAAATCTATTTTCAAAGATAAATAAGCAATAAATTTTGGCTCTTATTACTTCCTGCCTCGACAACATGGAAACGATGATTTGAATAATTGTATTTCCCACTGAATTCTAGAAGACGTGCACAGAAAATGAAGTTACATTTATGTCCAGAAGCAAAACAAGGGGCCATCTCAGCATTTGCTCAATGGATCAGGGAAACTGGACGAAAAACCTGATCGAGATGGGGGTCATTGACCCGGAAGCTGTAGTACAATAGTTGTTACAGGTTGTTTATACTTATTTATACAGTCCAAATGGTAAATAATGCATTATGTATCATTGTTAAAATTAATGTTACTTTTCTTGTGATGCTCAGTATAGTCTCTAATTGTATAGAAACAGTTATGCAGCAGAAACGATTTCACTTGTGATTTAAACTTTTCTATTGAATTTAATCGTTTAATGTCATCTGGCAAAGTGTTGTAAAATAATGTACATGTATTGTATGTGAATTTTTGTAATGAGCTGTTGATACTGTCACCTGATGAATATGATTTCTACGTCGAGTGTTATAGTAATAGACTTCGGCATTTTCTGAAAAATATTCCCGCCCTTAAGCAAGTCATTTTTTACAAAAACCACTGATTCGTAAATAAAAAGACACGGTAATGGTAGAATTCCTAGATTAATGAAGAGAGGCTTACATGAATCACGTGGGTGGGATTTGGTTATTATTCGTACAATTCGTTTTTGTAATCTAAAAGTCTGGGAGCTATAAGATGTATTTCCCCAGAATATTATGCCATATCTCAGGCGGGAATGAACATTCGCGAAATATACACAACGAGCAGTATGAAGGCTGACTGAATTTGCAAGAATTCTGAACGCGTAGCATAATGAACTTAATTTTGTGTTCAATTCATTTAAATGGACGTTCCATTTAAGGTTTGACTGAATTGAGAGACCTAAAAATTTTGTTGCCTTAACATCAGTCAATGGTACACCGTTCATTTTCAATGGAGCACAGAATTGTTTATTTGATATGGAAAACTGCATTAAAACCGTTTTCTTTTCGTTTACTATTAATTTGTTATTTCGGAACCAATTTGAAACATCTGATATTGTACTATTTACGGTTTCTTTATTGCAAAGGATGTTCGTATCATCCGCAAAGAGAACCGTTCTTCCGTTTCGAATCGTCGAGGGCATATCGTTTACGTAAAGTAGGAACAGAATAGGGCCTAAAATCGATCCTTGAGGAACTCCACATGCAATGGGCAAAGAGTCGGAAAGGTGCGTACGTAATGTTCCATCATTCCAGTAAGGTATTTCAACTCTCTGAGATCGTTGTTTAAGGTACGAACATAACCAATCTAGAGCAATACCACGAATTCCATATGAAGGTAATTTGGAAAGTAAAATGTCATGATCAATGACGTCAAAAGCTTTTGAGAGATCTAAAAATAATCCAATAGGTGCCTCGTTTTGATCCAATGATGAGGCGACATCTTTAAGAAAAGAAAATATAGCTGTTTCCGTTGATTTTGATTTTCTAAATCCATGTTGGCAATCTGAAAGCGCGTCGTGTTTAGTGAGAAAGGTTTCCATTCGTACGTAAAAAAGTCTCTCTAATATTTTTGAAAAAACTGATAGAAGAGAAATGGGCCGATAATTTTGAATTTCATTTTTGTTGCCTTTTTTGAAAAGCGGCTTAATTTTAGCTGTTTTGAAAATATCTGGAAACGTTCCAGTGCATAAAGATGCATTAAATATGTGAGTTAACGGGTGTATAATGGCATACGCACAAGTCTTTAACAAAGAATCTGGGAATTCATCTAAACCGGACGAATATTTATTTTTAGTTTACCGATTATTTTGAGAATTTCATAGGAAAAAGTTTCGGAAACGAACATTGTGTCTAAAATTTTGGGTGAACTGTCTGTTTTTGAATTTTGTGGCTGAAGACCCTTAGTGAGATCGGCAGCAATTCTCGAAAAGTATTGGTTAAAGAGATTTGCCACTGTTGCCGGATCGTTCACATTTATATCGTTATATTTTAAAACAACATTCTCTACGGGTTTTCTAGTTGATTTGGTAGTATTGTTTATTATATTCCACATTGCTTTTGTTTTATTATTTGAGTTCAAAATATCCTGATCGTTTTCATGATTTTAGCCTGCCTTATGTGTTTTCGTAACAATGTTTTGTATTTTTTAAAGTAGATAAGGAAATCTTAAGATACGTCATGACGTTTAGAAATAAAGTAGAGAGTACGTTTATTTTTACACGATGTTCTAATTCCTTTTGTGATCAAAGTATTACTTTTTCGTGAAATGTTTAATTTTCTCTTTTTAATAGGAAAGCATGCGTTAAAGAGAAATGAAAGCTTTGAGAAAAATAAATTATATTTTTCATTTGTGTCAATAGCGTTATAAACTGCCTCCCATGATTCTTTCAGCAAGTAGTCCGTAAATAACTTTATGTTAACTGTAGTAAATGCTCTGCACATGCGTGTTTATTTATTGTGTCAGTATTCATGTTATTAGTAATTGTAAGAATTTGTGCATCGTGGTCACTGTAACCTAGATTATTCGTTATTATTTCATATCTAGTTGTGGTTTTGTTAATTATAATTTGATCTATTGCTGTTTGTGATTTGAGGGTATTCCGTGTAGGTACGTTCACTGTAATATCTAAATTAAAGGAATGAATTAAATTGAGAAACTGCTCTTTTTCGTGGGATTCGCTCAGAAAATCAATATTGAAATCTCCACATACAACAATGGATTTAAAAGAGAGATTACTAATTTTGTTCAGAGTTATCTCTAGATTTTCTACAAAATTGAAATAATCTAAAGCTTGCTTTGTTGGAGGTCTGTAGATGCAAAGTAAAATAATTTTGAGCGTAGTAAGATGTACAACTGTTATTTCAAAAACTTTTTCAACTGCATATAAATTGAATTCTGACAAGAAGGTAGAATCAATATTATTTCTTACATAAATACACGAACCTCCGTAAGCAGGGCCTTTATTTGATTCCCTTGCTCTACAATAAGATCCTGCAAGGTAAAAACTAGGAATTTGGAGTGTGTTTAGATCATTATGAGATAACCAATGTTCTGTAAAGCAAAGAACATCTATTTGACTCAGATCACACTCTAATGCTGCCTCGATAAATTCAATTTTATTTGAAAGAGATTGCACATTATGATGCATTATTTGAATAATTTTCATGTACCTACACGGATGCTTTTCTGCTGCATCTGACTCTAGTTGCTATTTATTTATCTCATTTTTACCTCGAGTGCGTGGTCGAAGGAAGTATCGTGTCCCAGCAGTGTTAGGAGGTGAGGAAGGAGGGGTTACAGATGTAGGGGAATGAATAATGGGAGAGGTAATACAAGGATTAGGTTCAGGGGATAAGGTAATTGGGTCCAAAGGGGTTCCGGAGGATGGAAGAGAACTAGGAGATGTAGGTGGGGATGAATCTTGGATAGGATACTGCTGAGGTGTAAGGATGTGTTTAGCAAGTTCGCTACCGAGTGCATGTTTTCCGACAAGGTTCAAGTGAAGACCAGATTTCTCTTCTCGACAACTTTCTCTTCTTACGAAGGAAGTGCGAGAAAGTGAAACTTTAGTGTGAAGGAAATTTCTATAAAGATATCTGCAGTGCTGACCCGTTGCATTTTAAATGACAGGTGAAAACCACAATAGCAGAGCTACCTAACTGGAACACTACGAGTTTCCTATTACTCAGTGTGTAAGGTCCTAGCCCAGTTGTTTTGTGAATGAAATTCCCACAGTTGCAATATGATACCAGTTTTACGCTTTGTCTGATGTACTAAAACAGTATTTGTTTCTTATATTAGCTAAGTATCTTATTATCACAATTACGAATCAGTGGTGCTATAGAATGGCACAGACTTTCTCGTAAAAAAATATTTCTAATTTCCTCGGGGTTTTGAAGTCTTGCTCCATTCTCTACCAAGCTGACATCTATCGTCGCCCAGAACACTTTTTTTTTTCTTTTTTTTTTTTTTTTTTTCCTCTTCATTTTCTCAACTTTTTGCTTTCCTAATGGTACAACCGAAATTATCCTTCAAGAATATTAAAGAAGAGTAAAACCTCGTCCTAAATACAAAGTGTCATTGAAAACTTTGAATATGTTTTTAAGAAAATGATGTTTAAGCGTTACTGTAAATGCGAAATTTCAAGCTCTTTTTCACATCAATGTATTGAGTTTTCGAAAAACTCCATTTGAAGCACTTCCACACACAAATGTAATTGTGTATAGAAATCGATGGAAATGTGCATATTAATGGCGTGAGAGATATTAAAAAAGATACATTTGGGTAATTTTTGAAAAAAACATGAATACACCCAAATGAACTTTACGTCCCATTAAACAATGCAATTAGCACTATCCATGGAAAAAGGTTGAAGAAAAAATTTGGAGCCATTTTTCAGAAAATGGCGTTTGAGCGTTTCTGAAAATGTGGAATTTTGAGCTCGTTTACATAAAAAACTGTTGTTTTCGAGAAACTTTAATTGACATTATTTAAAGCACATGTACTCATTAATAAAATAATTTGAAGATATCGCCTCTAATGTAAGTATTACCGACATGAGATAAAGTCAAAAAAATTATATTTTTATAATTTTTGAAAAAGCAAAAGAATGGAGCAATATGGCGTTTATTCCATTGTATAAGGTTTGTCTGTCACTAACCATAACAAAAATTTAAAGAAAAAATTTGGAGTCGTTTTTGAGAAAATCTTGTTTTTGTTATTTTTTAAAAGTGAAAAACTTTTTAACTCTAGGACCTTCATGAAAGAACTATTTATGCACAACAAATTTCATTTGAAGAAAAAAGCTCTGTCTTCAATTTTATGGTTGTAGGAAGACGCAGAAAAATATTCAAATTTTTGCAATTTTCAAAGATTCATTTAACCGTGAAAATGTGACCTATACCACCTTTATGACTGTATTTTATTCTATTCTTTCGAGAAATTTAAAGAAAAAAATTGGAGCTATATTTGAGAAAATTTGGAAAATGTTCGGAGGCTTCATATAAAGTACCCCCAAATTTTAAAGAATGTTTTTCAAAATTTCAAAGCTTCAACTAGATTGAGATAGGCAGGGAATTGTTCAATTTGGACAAGATCGTACGTGTGGTTTAGGCGCTGCGCTATGTATTTCATTTCTAGGTTAAAGAATATCGGGCTTAGTGATCTAATTCCTTGGTCTGTTTCTATGGCTTGAGATATTTCTTGCCTCGGGTCTCATGCAAGATAAATGAATGAAATGATGAAGAGAGTTTAAACTGACTCTCTTCATCATTTCATTCTTTTATCTTGCATGAAAACACATGGATCAATTACAGTTGTCATATTCATAATTGATGCTCTTATCAATGGATAAGCATGACATGTTTAAAATCTTACTGTAAAACTGTCTCACATAGCAGTTAATGCGATCCATGTTTAAATCAGTAGTATGCCACAAATTCAACCAACCGTGAAAGAACCATTTCCTTGTGCTTTTGATCACATAGAGAAGGGATCTGGTTGAAATGCATACACATCCCATTTGCAAGAGTGTATAAGATATCTGAAACTGAAAAAGTAGCTATATTTTTGTAGTCTCGAGTGAAATAGGTTCTAAAAATGCCTTGGCACTTGTGATAATATGCTCATTAAATTTTAGTACATGTAGCACAATTTTCATAATTCTTTATGAATGAAGATCATAAAGAATTGTGTGTATTGACCATGACAAAGGGCATTAATGAGATAAGTGTGTATTTATGACTTATCGTCACATTTCATTTTTAAAAAAATTATTTCCTTGCAAATTTCTTTTTTATCAATAAATATTAAATAAAATTCACAATTTCATATTTTTTACTATTAAAACTCGGGAAATAATAAACTTCTCTTTTAGCTTTCTAATTTATAAACTTCAACAAAAAAACTTAATATCACATGTAACATCATTTCCTGTTTGTCTATTTAACAATAATGTTTGGATATGATACAGTCAATTCACTTAACTTGTAATCATCTTTCTGTAGGCCAATAATAATATTCTCTTCCTATCTTTACAATAGTCTCAACTATTTCGCAAATTCTGGGAAGAAAGAACATCAATGTATTAATGTATTTCTTGTCTATAATTTTAAAATTAAAATTTTGTATTTGATAATTTTTTATGCATTTTTTGACATCTAGAAAAAACATTTCTTGTAACCATTCTGTACTGAACATAAAGAAGCTCATGCTAAATTTTTGCAAAACATTCAAATTAAATGTAAAAATCAAAATAACATCAACGTGGTTTCACTTTCATTTGAATTGCTCTAATATATCTCCCAATTCTTCAGAATATATAATGATTTTCAGGAATTTATCTTTTACCAATATATATTTATTATCATTTGTTTCGTATCATGATGTTTACAATGCTTTAAGAGCAGAATTTGAGCGAGTTTAGGAGAATCCTACAGAAACGTATTGTAATTTGACTTGCCTCTCAATACAAGATAGTTCAAGGCTGAAGTAACCAACCTAAAACAATATAAACTGTAATAAAACTGGAAAATAAACAAAAGCTGCTGAAGCTACTCAAGGGTAGTATCAATTGAAATAAGTAAATTCATGTATTAAACTTCATACAGCTAAGAATTTCCCACAATGAGTTACTTATAATATTGTGATTATTTGTATATTGTATGGTTATAAAATTTGTATTGGTCACTTCAAATATTTAATATTATAAGTTTTCTATGTATAATTCAAAACCTTGAAAGACGCTAATGTCGAACAATGAGTAAATAATTTAAGAAAAAAGAATAGACAAATTTCGCCTACAGTTGGCGCTCAACGCGCTACGCAATATATCTACATCCGTGAATTGTGTGAACCGCAGAAATGACACAAAACTTAGGTAATTGTAGTACCACCATAGAACAAGACCAGTCCTGGTCTATTCTTCCATGGTATAACCTTGTTAGTTTCATGCCCCCTTACGGGACTTACCTAACTGGTGCATTAGGTCAGGCAAAGCCCAGGCACATTTTTGAAAGATTCCCGATAAAAAAAGATGTGTGGAAATTTGTTATAATAATGATAAAGATTATATCCAACAGCGCACGCAAGATCATGAAATGATACCAAACTACACTAAAAGAAACGGAAGTTCATGCAGGGACGCCAACGCCGCGTACAATTTGTAAGCAGAATACTTAAAAAATAGAAACAATAAAATTATTCTGATGTAGAAAGAAATTAACAGCGACGAAAAAATTGGGCTCTAACGCTCAATGAACTGTCGAGTCCGCGGCAGGTCCCTGGTCGTACGTAATTAATTTCTCACTCGCAGTCGCAACAAATCACAAATAATTACCAATCGCTGGAGAAATGGATGGTAGCGGTTGGGTGGTAGTAAGCCAATAGGCGTGCAGATAGCGGCAATTTGAAACTTCCCAATCATTGGGGCACCGTGGACTATGATTATAAAAATTCTACTAGATGACCTGAATACTGAGGCATTTTATCTTCATAAATAATGCTCATGAAAATTCTCTCTCCCCAATAAATTATAAGTAGAAATTCTAACTTAATTAACTTCTATAGTAATTGTAAATAAGTAGCATGAACATTTCTCTTGCAATTACTTTTAGATATTTTATTCTCACAATTTCTGTTTCTATTCATCTCTTACACTTTCTGCTTCTTCTCCTGTCTCTCTTTTTAGTTTTATTTTCCTTCAATTTTTCATTCAATTTTCTGCCTTGGATATGGCCTTCTTTTTCTTGTTTCTCTCTTGGAATCCTTAATATCCTATATTCTTCCAAAAATCCCTCTTTCAATAGTTTAATTTCTTATTATTATTTCTTTCAAAATATTTTTTCCTTCTTGAACTCCACTTGTTGATTTCTTCTCCCAAATATTTTGCACATGATTTTTGTTAATCTATTGCCAACCATTCTATTTTATTATTAAGATGATATAATAATAAAAGTTTAATATGTATATATTCTATATTATTAAGTTTTGGAGAACCAAATTTCAAACACTTTTTAATTTTTATTATTCATAAAACAAAATTTTGAAATATTTTTTTTAGGGCTGGAACTGAATAAGTCACCCATGCAATTGGAAAACTAGTTTATTGTGGATAAAAACATACATACAAACTGCAAGCATCCAGAACAATCCAGCCAACTTCAGTACCCCAAAGTACTTGCATTCGTAATTAAAATCTTGCATATTATTTTGCAAATTTTCTATTTAATAGATAATCTACAGCTATTTTTATATATAATCTCACTTTTCTGATTAAAATATTAAAAAAAACTGAAGAAAAAATAAAACATTCAAAAACTTTTGTGGATAGAAAAACTTGTGCATTTGGGAAAAATTTCTGTTTAGAAGTAAACTTTCCAGTCCCATTTCATAAATAGTTAAGCACAAACTATAGTTTAAAACCTGTACTTTAAAGGACATTTTTCACTTGTGAATTTTCATACACCAGAATGGAAAAAACAATTCTGTCACTAGAAAAGTATTCACAAAATTTTGTTTTTCTTTTAAATCTAATTGTATTTTCCATCATGGAAACCTCAAGCAATAAGGGTTAATGCATTACATGTTTGTAAAAATTAAAAACCTTTTAAAACTGCAACAGTGTGTTTTAAACAAAAAAAAAAAGTAAATAATATTTTTTTTAGCAGAGTTGTAGGATGAGATCTTCTTGAACATTCTATTACATTTTTGCTGGTTCAATGCTTCTCGCTTCTACCCCACCTGTTCAGAGCCAGTAGAACCTGCAACTGTATGTGAAATTAAACTAATTTCACATGGTATTCTACATGTGAAATCTGAAATCTACTTGATATTCTACATGATTGAATTATATGGGTATACCTCTCTCCTTGGTAATAACATTAAAAAAGAATAGTGTGTATTGACAAGGGTATATTTTATTGTTATTAATTACAAGGAGACATGTAGAACAAGTGACGGAGGATAAGAAGGTCTTTAAGATAAAGATATAATACAGGCTTAATATGGAAATGGAAAATAGTGAAGAGGATGAAGTTTAAAATTTGAGAGTTTCACACAGGTACACTAGTATGTATATAATGTTCGGGCACCAATCCATGGAAAGAACTAATGTCTTTATGTAAAGTACCTCTAAATGTGAGAGAATGTTTTTCAAAGTTTCAACTAGATCCAGATGAACAGGGGTTTCTTCAATTTTGAAATATTCCCGTGAGTGGTTTAGACTCTAGGAGCGTTCACAGACGGTCAGAGGGACGTTTTGAAAGGGGGAAAAAAAAAAAAAAAAAACACTTTTTCAGGTTCAGGGGACCCCAAAACATGTATTTCCGTTGAAATCTCGAAATTGACTTTCTACAGCATTACATAACTTTCTCTGTACTAAGTACATTTCTCTGTATGTATGTATGTATGTATATTCATATCTTATGAGAATGTAGAAATATATTCAATAATTTTTGAATTTATTCTTTAAATATGCATTAAACACTAAATTTTAAAATTTTTGTTTCTTATTTTTGTTTCAATGTACCAATAGCAAATGTAGCAGAGCATCAAATGATCCTGAGAAAGTGTTAGAGCTATCTCCTACTGGGCAGATTATAGATAAAATTACAAATTTATTTCATCAGTTCATTTATTATATGCATTTAAAACTAATTCATTACATTTTCATTTATTTTCAGATGAAATGGAAACAAATATAGCAAAACAGCAAGGTGTTTTGAAGCAGTTCCACGAGTGTCTTCTGAGCCTAATTTAGGTAAAATTAAAATAATAAATATATTTATTTAATTTATTTACAAAATACTAAAAAAGAATATAATCAACTCTCACTTCAATATATTTTCAGATGAGTCAAATAGAAATGAAAAATTGTTGCCTTGTACAAAACAAAAGGATTTAACTCCAAAGAAAAAGCTATGTTCAAGACAATCTTAAAATTGAAAAAACACTTGTACAAAAAAATTAGTGCTTAAGAAGAAAGAAAGAAAGATGAATGTAAGCAGTTAATAGTTCAAAGAAAGACACTATTAGATGAAACTGTCAAAAAATTTTCCAAAGCACATCTAGCCTTTTTCTCTCTACTAATGAACAATTTTGATAGAATACCTTGGGTATTTCATTTGGGTCCATCCATAAAATACCTAATGTAAATTTGGAGTATTTTGAATATTCCCTCCCCCCACTATAACACACCTCTAACAAGCACTTGAACCCCCCTAAATATTTTCATAATGCTTGAGTAAATACCCCCCCCTTGCCATTTCCAAGAAATAAATATAAGTTATATCATAGAAAAAACAGTTTCTATTAATTTTATTTGTGTTCTATTTTAAAATTTATGATAAATAAAGTCAGAATTAATTGGCAATTCTGACTACACCTAACCATATGATTGGGAACAAGTGTTGTGTGAAGGATGGTTGTGCACACATGAAAATTTCTTAAAAGCCATGCACACATCATTATGGATGACGGATGAACAGCAATATACTGCACCAATTTAATTGGATTCCAGAATAAATAACATATCTGTTTTGAATATTTTCTTCACAATCTTACAGACTCTATAAAAAATTATGAAAAAACGCTTCCATTTATTGTAACAAATCACAAAACTTTAATTTATTAATGTTTCTTATAAGTAATTAATTAATATTTTAATATTTTGGTATAAGACAGAGCAAGGTAATTGTTTCACCAGATGTCAGAAAATTAAAAATAGATCAATGTTATGTAACACCAAACTAACTCCCCCTTCCCCCAAATTACACAGCAAAGCACTGCCTCGAATCTCCTCCCTCCCTCTTAAACATTACATAATTTTTGGATAACGCTCTTCTTCTTCCTCTTCCTTCTTCTTCCTCTTCTTCTTCTTCTTTCTTCTTCTACACTACCTCACATTCCGCGAGACCAGTCGGGAGCTTAGAGCTTGTCCCGGCTGGGGCGGTGCCCAGCTGGAGGAAGATACCTGATTGGAGAAAACCCCACTAGCCGACGGTAGGTCGGCGCTGGATCTCGCCATCCAGTGGGGGAAGATCACCGCCATCTCCCGAGGAAAAACAAGCACTACACTTATGGGACTAATGACCAAACTTTGTTGACGTGCCTAGAATCACTAACCAACCAACCAACCAAAGTCTTCTTCCTTCTTTCCTCTTCTTCTTCTTCTTCTTCTTCTTTCTTCCTCTTTCTTCCTCTTTCTACTTCTTTCTTTCTTTCTTTCTTTCTTCTTTCTTTCTTCTTTCTTTCTTTCTTTCTTTCTTCTTTTTTCTTTCTTTCTTCTTTCTTTCTTTCTTCTTTCTTTCTTTCTTCTTTTTTTCTTTCTTTCTTTCTTTCTTCTTTCTTCTTTCTTCTTTCTTCTTTCTTCTTTCTTTCTTCTTTCTTTCTTCTTCTTTCTTTCTTTCTTCTTCTTTCTTTCTTCTTCTTTCTTTCTTCTTCTTCTTTCTTTCTTTCTTCCTTCTTTCTTTCTTCTTCCTTCTTTCTTTCTTTCTTCTTCCTTCTTTCTTTCTTCTTCCTTCTTTCGTTCTTCTTCCTTCTTTCTTTCTTCTTCCTTCTATCTTTCTTCTTCCTTCTTTCTTCTTCCTTCTATCTTTCTTCCTTCTTTCTTCTTCTTCCATCCTTCTTTTCTCTTCTTCTTCTTCTTCTTCTTTATTAAGGCACTGCAACATTCTCTTGAATGTCTTCGCCTGCTCCAAAACTGCCTTCCATTTTTCTCTATCTTGAACCACCTCGTGCCAATTCTTAATTCCTAGTCTCTTATTGTCCTTCATAACATCATTTTTCAATCTGATATTCTGTCTTCTCCTTTTCTTTCTTGCTGCAGTTGGGTACCAATTATAAATCATGCTGATCATTCTTTCTTCTTGCATTCAACATAGGTGTCTAAACCAGCCAAGTAAGAAGTGAGAAAATGTGATTTACAATGTTTTTAGATTTTATGATGGCTTCAATTTCATGATTATACCTTATCCTCCAGAGGTCGCCCGCAACCTTTATTGAACCAAAGATCTTTCTCATTATTTTTCTTTCAAATACGTTTAGGCTTCTAATGTCATTTTCCTTCAGGGTCCAGATCTCTGCTGCATATATTACTACAGGTCTTATTGCGAATTTATAAAGTCAAAGTTTTGCACTTTTTGAAAGTAGCGTACTTCTGAATAAATCTATATTTGCAAAGTAAGCCCTATTACCTGCAATAATTCTTTCAGTTATCTCATCTTCGATTACATTGCTCTTATTTACTCTTAAGCAAAGATATGTGAAGAAGTTTATTTCCTGATACTTCTGATTATCAAAAACCTCTTCTCTACAAGTTTTATTATCACCTTTACATCTTATGTACTGTGTTTTTGCTTGGTTAATTGCAAAACCAAACTTTGCTGATTGTTTTCCCAGGTGTTTAAAGATTTCTTCTAATTCTTTCTTTGACCTTACTGTTAATAAAACATTGTCTGTGTATGCTGTGCATGGTTTCAATGTAGTTGTTATTGGTGTAATTCAAATCTTAGTGCATCCCACAATTACGTTAGTTATCGATAGATGGCGCGCACGCGAGCGTTGCTATTGAGAGCGCGATGCTCAGTTTTTTTTTGTTCCACCACAACGTTCTCTGTAACCGAGTAGATCGGACCAGCATTGTTTTCATCTTTTCTGTGACATATGTATTCTTAAAATAGTGTATATTGTGTTTTGTGAAGTTATTTGACCCTATTTCCATTAAATCCAATAATGGTTATGGGCCCAGAAGACGCACAGGGAGAAAACTTCGACAAAACAAGAAACTAAGAAAAGTGAACACGTCGTGACAAAGTGTGACGTAATCGTCGAATTTAACAAAGCGGATTGCACGTGGTGGAAGGTGGCGTGAGATGGGTGCATCAACGTGAGGAAAGCACGAAATAGAGTGCGAACACGCTGAACGCCAAAAACCAGTGTGACGCAGTGAATTGGACGAGCTTTGTGGAAGCGTCTACGGACTTTTGTGAGACGTGTAACGCGAAACGATTCTTTTTTGGTTCGGACTAGAAACTGTACGAGTTGTAGACTTTTCATTTTGGTGTTTGAATCGCGTGACGAAACGCAGTGTCGTGAGTGTCATCCGGATTATCAGTGTCGTTGGCGTCGAGTACGGGACGAGCGCCAGCATTTTGCAACGTTGTTCAACCGTTGAAATCAGAAACGGAGAAGAAGACGCCATCTTTGGCGACGCGCGTTGTGATTGGCTGCTCGACAACGCACACGCGATTCAGCGCGCAAATTCGAAAAACGCGAAACGTGGTCGGTCCGAAAAAAGAAATTTTCGTGATCGCGTGCTCTTTGTTCGTACGCGCGCAGACTTGTGAACAATGAACACGAACGGAACGGTGCGCATCGAAGCGCTCGGGCGCGAGAATTACGACACTTGGAAAATCCAGATGAAGACGCTGTTAATAAAAAACGATGCCTGGAGTTACGTCAGCGGAGGAACTGTGAAACCGGAACCAGCGGAAAACAATGCTGCAGCGATTCAAGAATGGACCACGAATGATGAAAAGGCAAAGTCGGATCTGATTTTGGCGATCGGACCCAACCAATTGAAACTCGTGAAAAATTGTGCTACGTCCCGCGAGTTGTGGCAGAAACTCGAAGATACATTTGCGTCAAAGGGACCTGCACGGAAAGCGGCGCTGTTGAAAAACTTAACCTTGAAGAAAATGAACGACGGTGGTGACGCTCATGAACACCTTCGTGAATTCTTTGATTCGGTTGATAAACTTGCGGAAATGAATGTAAACATCAATGATGATTTGCTGGCAATTATGATGTTGTATAGCCTGCCACCGAGCTATGAAAACTTCCGAGTGGCGATTGAGAGCCGCGACGTGTTGCCAACGCCTGACAACCTCCGCACGAAGATCGTCGAGGAGTACGACGCAAGAAAAAACTCTGGAACGTCGAACTCACATCAAGAAGCCATGTTCACTCGTAAGAAGCAGCAACCGAAGAAGAAAAAGGAAAACGCAACCGATGTAAACAGAGACCAGAGAGGGAAAGCGTTTAAATTCAAGTGTTATAAGTGTCATCAGCAGGGACATACGAAGTCTGAATGTCCGCAAAAAGGAAACGACAGACCGAAGAGGAGTAACGATAACTCAGCGAACATAGCCCTTTCGTCAACCGAGGTGAGTACTGATGTATGCCAAGGGGTCGAAAAGGTGACTGAAGATGACTGGTGTTTGGATAGCGGATGTACTTCGCATCTTTGTCGTGACATACACCAATTCACTGAAATCAAAAAGAACCACGGCGGACGAGTGAAGTTGGCCAGTGATGCATCTGCGGTGATAAAAGGAAAGGGCACTGCCGTGATCGAGACGGAGATGGACGGTGATATTTTTGACATAAAAGTGATTGATACGCTCCATGTTCCGGACTTGCGAAACAATGTGTTGTCAGTAGCCAAGATCACGAACAAAGGGTACAACGTGTTTTTCGATAAGCATCAAGCGAGAATCCTTGATGAAAACGGAGAGACCAAGGTCATTGCCAACCGAGTCGATGACTTGTATTACGTGAAGGGAAAGTCGACGGAAAGCTGTCAAAGTGATGTCTCTGCTGAGGAAAACACACGGAAGCCGGACAATCGTCTGCGAATTTGGCACAGCAGGATGGGTCATCTCAATTTTCGGGACCTTGTCGAAGCGTCGAAGGCTGGAGTTTTTCAGGGGGCGAATTTTCAAGACGTGAGCGAAGACTTGAATTGTGACGTGTGTTTCAAAGCGAAAATGGCAAGACTGCCATTTCCAAAGGAAGTAAACAGGACAACTTCAAAACTGGAGCTCATACATTCGGATTTATGCGGGCCAATGAGGATTTCTTCTAACGGTGGATCCCTATACTTTATCACTTTCATTGATGACTTTTCGAGATGGACGGAATTGAGATTTTTGAAGAACAAAAATGACGCGTTCGAAGAATTCAAAAGGTACAAGGCGTTCGTCGAGAGAAAGCATGGAGTGAAAATCAAGGAGATCCAGACGGACAATGGGCGTGAGTACGTGAATGCGGAATTCGACAACTTCTTGAAATCAGAAGGCATAAAACATAGACTCACAACCCCATATACTCCACAACAAAACGGAGTGGCGGAGAGGATGAATCGGACGCTTGCAGACATGGTTCGCTGTCTCCTAAAATAATCAAATCTGCCACCATCGTTTTGGGCGGAGGCGTTTTCTACAGCATGTCACATCAGGAATCGCTGTCCGGGAAAGAAGATCGAGAAGAGATCTCCCTACGAGCTCTGGAATGACAGAATTCCCAACATCAGCTACTTTCGAACGTTTGGATCAAAGGCATTCGTTTTGAACAAAGCTCCAAATAAGGGGAAGCTGGATGACAGGGCGAAGGAGGGAATTCTCGTTGGCTACGCGGATCAGGCGAAGGCATATCGAATTTGGCTACCCGATGCTCGGAAAATTGAGGTCACCAGGGACGTACGATTTATCGAGAAGAGTCCAGAAACTCGCGACAACGACGAGACTCAGTCAGACTGGTTCGAAGTAGATGTCATCAGGAATTCTTCACAGGTGATTCTTCCGGAGCAAGTTAACGTACAAGATTCTGGGTCGGTGTCAGGCGACGAGGATGACCAGGAGTGGTTATCAATGAACGAAGACGACGATGCAGCTGTACCTTCGGAGGCGGATAGCGACAACGAACCATTCCTAGGTTTTGCACCGACGAGGGACGTGCACGGTGATCAAGGTGACGAAGTTCGGGATGCAAACGCGGGAACAAAACGAGGCCGCGGGCGACCGAGAATCATCCGAACCGGCCAACCAGGACGACCACGTAAGGTTTACGCCGGGCAAGAAGCTGTGGTTGCTGAAATCCCGACATCAAAGGCTATATCCGGACCCGATGCCATAGAGTGGAAGGACGCCATGACTTCTGAAGTGAAATCACTCATCAGAAAGGGGACTTGGACGGTGGTGAGCAGACCTAAGAATCAGCGCGTAATTGGGAGCAGATTTGTTCTGCGAAACAAGTGCAGTGCTGATGGGACCATCGACAAACGCAAGGCTCGAGTGGTAGCGAGAGGTTTTGGGATGAGACCGGACATCGACTTCCACGAGACTTTCGCCCCAGTGGCGAGACTGGTATCCATACGTACGGCTGTAACAGTGGCTTTTGCAAAAGGAATGAAAATTCGGCAGCTTGACATATCGACTGCTTATTTAAACGGGATCATTAAGGAGCAGGTATTCATGGAGGCACCAAAACATTTTGAGGAGATTCTTGAACATATTCTCGAGACCGAAGAAGAGGATAAATCCATCACGGAACAAGCCAAAAACATGTTGGAAGCAATGCAGAAAGACAACATGGTTTTTCTCCTGAAGAAAGGACTCTACGGATTGCCGCAAGCAGGAAGAGCTTGGAACGAGCGATTGGATGCTGAACTTCGAGGACTCGGAGCTGTTCCATCCGAAGCTGACTCGTGTGTGTACTCTGCCCAGACGGCGACCGGTCCCTGCTTCATCCTCGTGTATGTAGACGATATACTAATTGCATCAACTAACGACGAGGAAATCGAGAGAATCAAGAATCATCTTTGTGAAAAGTTCGAGGTTAAAGATTTGGGGGACCTTAAGTACTGCCTAGGACTCGAATTTGATAGAAAGAAGGACTACATTGCGATCAACCAGAAAGGGTATATCGACGAGATACTTGAAAGGTTTCAAATGAGCAGCTGTAATCCCGTGCCCACGCCTCTAGAATTGGGTTTAAAATTGGCTAAAGAAAAAGGCGAAGGGGGGTGCCCGGAAAATATCCCATATCGTGAACTTCTTGGCAGTCTCATGTATCTGTCTGTGGGAACTAGGCCGGATATAACACACGCAGTGAGTTATTTAAGTCAATACAATAACTCATACGGGGAAGTTCACTGGAAGGCGGCCAAAAGAGTGTTGAGATACCTTAGAGGGACGAGAGACCTGAACTTGGTGTACACTCGAAACGACGATCTTTATACGATGTTCACCGATGCAGATTGGGGGAGCTGTCCGCTCGACAGAAAGTCTTACACCGGATATGCTTTTCTAATCGGAGGTGCAGCAGTCAGCTGGGAATCAAGGAAGCAGCCTTCGGTGGCATTGTCATCGACAGAGGCCGAATATATGGCCTTATCCGATGCCACAAAAGAAGCCATCTATATGAAGAAGTTGCTGGGAAGCCTGGGAGTAAACTTGAAGAGTGTCGTAGTGAAGAATGACAATATCGGCGCGCAAAAACTGTCCGCGAATCCTGTGTTTCACGCGCGTTCGAAGCACGTTGATATTCGACACCATTTTGTTCGGGACGCCGTGAAGAAGAAGCAGATTGAACATGTCTCCACGGAAGATATGACGGCGGACGTATTGACAAAAGGGTTAGCCATGAGAAGTGCGTTGAAGGACTTGGACTGAAACGCCTTTAGTTTTGTTTTCGCGTTACAAGTTAATTGTGGTTCGAGGGGAAGTATTGGTGTAATTCAAATCTTAGTGCATCCCACAATTACGTTAGTTATCGATAGATGGCGCGCACGCGAGCGTTGCTATTGAGAGCGCGATGCTCAGTTTTTTTGTTCCACCACAACGTTCTCTGTAACCGAGTAGATCGGACCAGCATTGTTTTCATCTTTTCTGTGACAATATATGTATTCTTAAAATAGTGTATATTGTGAAAACACAATATACACTATTAGTTATTTGACCCTACTTCCATTAAATCCAACAGTTGTTATAGTACCTTTTACATCTATGGCTTTTAAAACAACATCTAGTGTAATGTTAAAAAGTTTTGCCAATAATGGATCACTTTGTTTGACTCCAAATTTTATGTCAAAGTCTTTGCTCATCTGATTTTTTATCTTTACTTTGACTTTTGTTTCTGATAAGTAGGGAACGGATTTTCATGTAAATACATATTTTTACAGGGACAAGATACCTGCATTCACTAATATTTTTTACACTTAACATGGCATTCTGAACTAATTGGAACCATTTTTATTTTACATATTTTTACATATTTTGGTATAATTACATATTTTTATATATTTTTTCAATGGCTACATATTTCATTACATTTTAATATATTTATTGGTCGAAAATGAACATTTCACTTGTGATGTTCGAAATATATGTTACGCGAAAACTAATTTAGTTACTGAAATACTTAAAAAATATGCAATGCGCTTGTATTAATGCCAGACAATCGCTATTAATTGCTAAACTTATCTCCCTCCGCCTCACTGCTTCTTGGAAACAGCGTAGTCGGGATCAACAATGAGCAGAGGTAGTATGTGTAGCAGAAGGAACTTCAACCAAGTGCTTACTCGTGTTTTATAGACCCCATGCGATAAAAAAATCAGATCATTGTCTTATCCCTTTTCTGGAGTTGGGGTGGGAGTGTGCTCCCCCCCCCCGCCTTCTATCACAGGCTACACGGTGCTACACTTGAGCCACACAGGCTACACTTGAACTCCGGCTCCTCGTTAACAACATTGTATGTAATACGAAAGTATTATATGTTTCAGATGAAACTAGCAAATAATTGCTTCTGTAGATGTAAAACTTTCATTCAGACTCTCTGAATCCATGTAAAGTTCTGATCGGCAACGTACTCTGCTCGGAAAACGCTTGAAGAATGGAATTGTAAACATTATAACGAATATTAACTTCACATATTTCCTATTTTTTCTTAGATATTTTTGAAAAAATAAGTACATATATATGTACATATTTTGCTTTTTTTATTACAATAAAGTCCGTTCCCTACTGATAAGGTTAGTTGGATCAGTTTCCTCAGTTTGAAGGGTATTTTGCAATGTTCGAGGCTTTCCCAGATTTTTCTCCGAAGGACAGAATCGAATGCATGGACATAATCTATGAACATATTATGTATTTCAATATTGTGCTCATGACATTTCTGAAATATTTGTCTTGTTATAAATGTATTATCAAATTGTTGACCTATTTTTCCTAAATCCAGATTGGTGTTCACAAAGTTTATCTTCCATTATTTCAACTAATCTTTTGTTTAGCAAAATTGCAAAAATGTTAAATGTTATGTTTAACAATGCAATTCTCTGTAATTCAATAATTAAAAATTAAATAATTAACAAAACTGAAAATGTAATTGCAGCACAATTATCTTAAAGTATTAATATAAACGAATATTTTCATGTTTATAACAGTGCTTAAATTTGTGTCTCCCCCAAACCAAAATCCCGCCTCTGTTTATCTCCCAAGAATGAGAGAATTGTTCCAATGGCAATTTGAATTTAGGTTGGAAATTGGTTTTAGTATTGGAAATATAATTTTTTTTTTAAATTACATGTTTAGAGGACTTCAAATGAATTCTTTTGGAGTTATAATTTTAAAGCACAAAACCAGTAAATAATTCCTGGTATGTTGTTTTTATTTACACAATTATAATCCTTAATTATTCATAATTAATTAGAAATAATTATTTAAACACTTTATGCAATTTACCAGTACTATTGTATGAAGAAATTTCATTTATATAAAAAATTATTAAATTTTGAATGGGCAAGAAGAAAGTACAGTTTAATTTAACATGTAATATTTAATTATTATAATATAACAATTTAACATGGTGTATATTCTTCATAGTTTTATTATATTTACAAAATTATAAATCTTTACAACAATTAATATCTTACATTTTTCTCAGCAATTCAATTTTTATTCACAAAAACAAATTTTCTTACAAATCATTAATTTCTTGTATCTTCTTTATATGAATGTGTGGGTAGGGTTGCACCAAATTCGTTAATGAGGAGATACAAGCTGCAAGTCCACATGGTGGCTCGAAACAAGAGCTTTCCATAGACCACAAGTCAGAACAGTCATTTGTGGTGTACTGCTTTAAGTGAAGTGGTGAAGCGTAACCTTTATAGAGGCTCTTTAATTCCTAAAGGCTGAATGACTGTCTCGGTAGTTCAAGTGGTTAGAGCATTGGGGCATTAGATATTGGGAGATCTTGGTTTGATACCTAGATGGCACAGTCAGTTCTTTGAACAGTAAAGTGTCATTTGAAATATTATTGTTAATAAAGTACAAGTGGCATTAAGTAAGAATTAATACAATAATTTAATAAATAATGAGTCATTAATTTAAATTGATAAAAATTAATTTGCATGATTAATAAAGCAATATGAAAGGTAACAGAAGAATGGATATTAGAGGAAGAATGTAACTGCAGCTTCCCCCCCCTCTGGTTTGCCTATGGTAATTGCAAATAAGAATCATCATTACAATTCAGATCACAGTAGGTTTAGAGAATGAAGCATTCATTCATTTTCATGAAATACTACATTTCTTTCAGAAGAATATGTATCAAAAAATGCCTTTTGATGATGGCCCAGAACGACTTAACATGAATTCTGAATCCAGTTATCAGTTTCTGTAACTTATTCCAAATAGGAACATACCTAAGGAAAAATGGAGAATTTTAAATGTTTAACTTTTTTAATTTTAACTGTCAAATGCTCATTGTATTGTTTGATGTGGATAAAATATTTTTAACTTATTCATTGTCAATGTCTCAAATTTATGGTGAGGGCATTGGTCATTAAAAACCCAGCCTAATAAAAAGAAATTAATTTGTGCGTATTTTGTGTATTTTTACTTATTGTGTATATTTTTTATTTTCCAGTAGACCTGAAGATGGTAAGCCAAGTTTTTCCAAAACATCATAAAACCTAATTGTTGTATGATTATTTGTAAATGTAAAAGATGTAAAATACATGCTGTCTATAATATTTTTAAAAAGTGACATTTTTACTTAAACAAGTCCGGTCAAGTAACGGCAGGATTTTCGACATTAGCTTTTCAGCTAGGTCGAATTCAGTCGCTGTCTGGAGGAGAATTCTAGCGGCCGGCTGCTCTGATCGGTAGTTTTCCGTGGTTTCTCCGATCAACACCAGGCGAATGCCGGAGCAGTACCTTACCAAACTGGCCACGGACCGCGCGCGATCTGACCTTCCTATTCCTTGTCCTATCCTCTCCCCTTACACACACACACACTAACATGCACTACACTACCACATATTCCGGGTGACCGGTCGGGAAGTTAGAGCTTGTCCCGATTGGGGCGGTGCTCCGCTGGTGGGAGAGTCCTGGTTAGGGGGAAACCCCACTAGCCGACGGTAGGTCGGCGCCGGATCTCGCCATCCAGTGGGGGAAGATCACCGCCATCTCCCGAGAAAAAAACATGCACTACACTAACGGGACTAATGACCAAAGTAGTTGACGCGCCCGGAAACACGAAAAAATCAATCAATCAATTCTTCTTCTTCGTCTTCTTCTCCTTCTTGCCGGTTTCTTAACTGCTACTTTAGTCTAATCTTTTTCAGACTTCTCTGTTCCAGGAATCAGGAGGTAATTGCCACTTCTCAATTATCTTTCTGATCTGGTTGTTCCATCCTGGTCTTGGTCTTGCTCGTTTTCTCCTTTCACTTGGTTGCCATTGTAATGATCTTTTGGGGAATCTTTTCTCATCCATTCGCTGTTCATAACCAAACCAAGTTAGTTGTTTCTTTCCAATTTCCTCTATAATATCATGTTGCTGATTATCTCCTTTTCCCGTTCATTTCTAATTCTTTCCCTTCTAGATATTACTGCCGCTCTTCTGAGGAAATCCATTTCCAGGGCTCTCACTTTTCTTTCCTGTTGTTCTGGAAGTTGCCATATTTCTGCTCCATGCAATGTAAAACTTTCAATCATACATTTATATATATTCTAATTTTTGTTTCCTTACTTACATTTGGATCCCAGATCATCCCAAGTGCTGCAACGAAAAGGGATGGTTGAACAAGATATTGAACTCTCTTGCTGTGTTATTGTTTACATGTATTTCTGTTAGAACTTTATTTACTGTGCACATTTGCTTATATTTCCATTCAAGTGTCTGAATAGTTTAGTGAGGTAACTCATAAAAAATTAAAAGTATCAGTTGATTATTGTGATTTTAAAGAAACCTTGGTAACTAATCGTACTTTATTTCATAAATTTTCTACATTTAATATTACTAATCTATGATTATTCTGCTAAATTTCCCATGTCTGAATAGTTTTGTGAATCATTGTAGCTCAGACCAAAGAAATTAGAAAATTATCTAGAGCGAGAAAGTCTGTGCCATTCTGTTGCACCACTAGATCATTATGTTGAGTTTTAGTATTCATGTTGTAACTTTAAATGATATCAAAGAGGTTAAGTCTTGTAGTAATAATATAATATTTTTAAGGACTTTTGGTGATTGAAGTTGTTGTTTTCAATGTTCAGTTACTTTCAATTCTTTTCTTCTGTTATTTCTTCTGGGTATTTGAACTTCCATTGTCACATGACAAATGATGTATTTTGTTTTGTTTTTCACATTAACTGTTGTGAGTTTTAATTTTCTTTTACTTTATGATTACAAATTTTAATTACTTATGACATTAAGGGATGCTGGGTGGTTTTATTCAAAAAGACGCTGCTTTCACTTATCTGTCAGGTGTGTCAATACTTGTAATTTTTACATGGGAAGGGACCCACAAATATGTTATAGTTTTTCCAGATAAAATAATTTGAGAGTTTATTGAAATAATATCCAGGCAGACTGGTTCCTTGTTATTTACAGTCTTTGTTTGAACTCAGTGGCACTTCTTGAGTCTGGTGGTGTCCAAGTTGTTTGAATTTAGGATTTCAGGTAGAGTGGATCCAATGGAAAAAACACAGGGATAATAATATTTTATTGAATTTGGCTAACCATTTCATAAAAAGCACTTCTGTCTAATGACAATAGCTTCAATAGAATTTTTATGTTGCTTCTGTCATAAACTAATTCAGTCGCTGTGTTAGTTGAAAACATGGCATTAACTTTGGTCTTTGAAACTTGTGTTTCATTTCTAAAGCTTTTTTATGTGATAGTAAGTGTAAATACAACTACTTCATTACAAATTCATTTAGCTTTTTTATTACTTTCTTCAATAGGGCTCTGCTTCAGTTGAAATAAGTGACTTGTTAGAGTAAAAATGTTGTTTCAGGAGGATATGAATTGCTTATTTCTCTGAATTTTTATTTCATTTGTTGAGAATTTAGTGTTTTGAATTTGACATTGAAGAAAATGTTGAACATTAGGTTGTTTCCATACAGTTAATGAATCTCTGGCCATTACACATTGGGAGAAAATTATTTATTTGTAGTTATACATTTTCATATTTCTGAATTTTTTAAAAAATATGTTGCTTGGACACAAGTAGGCCTATGTGTAGCTCTCTTTTCTAGAGATAGTGTGGTTGCTCATGCTCCAAGTTGAGCATACATGCAAGACATACACACAATCAGATAGTCTCCATTATGTATAAAATAAATAAAGAGTATATATTATTCTGTATTATTTTATTTCAAATTATTAGTTTTGATGTAATTATTTTGTTACAATATGTAACTTAGAAGTATACATATACTTAACTTGTTAGTTTGCTTAATAATCAAGCAGTTCAGTGATAAAACATGATCATAACATGTATCTTTTTGTTTTTGTTGTTGAACCATTGTATACATGTATGACATGTCTATATGTAGCAATCTGTTGAAATTTTGTATAAAATACTGTTATTAAGTACATAACATTCCTCATCTTAATAACCTTATTTTGTGCTAGAATTTTATTGGCAAGATATAGTCATAAGTGAGTGAATTGTTACCCACGTGATAATGTAACTGTTAAAGTGTACTTTCCTACTTCTGTTGAAATCACATTCACTTTCATAAAACTCATCTGATGGATAATCAGTAGTACTGTTAAAAATTGTATAGTATGCTATTTTATGATAGAATACAACATATTGGTCTGGATGGAAGAAATTACAACCATCTTCACCGTGCTTTTTTGTCCAGTAATGACGACGAACTGCAAGTCCTTCCACAAAGTCGTCACAAAAGAGTGCCCCTGAATCATCGCCCTTACACAAACGGCCTTTATTAGTTTCTTTATTTACTATACTACACATCTGAGAATTTGTCCACTTGTCAGTCTCACTTGTACAGTCACTCGTGTTTCTGTGGACTTCCACAGTTGCTTCATGGAAATAAAAAGTCTGTTGATAATCATCAGCGGATGATGCACCTGCCCCAATGAACACACAAACAGATTTATCCCAGGGTGGATCATTTGATCTTATGTATGCTCTTCCTATATATAAGTCCGCCACAAAAGGCCTGATAACATATGCTAGGGCTAGGTCATGTTCGTAATTTGTCACATACCCCAGAGATTTAATGTGACAATAAAAGTGCGTGATTATTCGAGTTTGAACATTGTGTGTTATTAGTGGATAAGAGAAATCACCAGCCACTACAATATAATCAGTTTTTTTGTACAATGAAAGCTTGCTGCAGCTAGTTAAAATATAATGTGCATTGAGAATGATTCCAGAGGTAAGTGATTTGTTTTCTATCATATTTTTGTGGTGTATGGCAACCATAAATTTGTACTTGGTTGCTGGGGCTCGAATTCCTCCAATCATTGATGAAACGTACGGGTAAATCAAAACCAGAAATATTGCTTTCAGAAGCAAGTCCATAACGGAAGAGACAATTTGACAGCAACTGGTTCAGACGATATACGAACAATAGTGTATAAGTAGTAACAACGTGAGAGTTGCGCATCAAAAATGAAAACAAAACAAGAATACGGAACGGGATACGGAATAGGATACTCAGTGTTTTCACCGTGCTTGGAACAAACCAAGAAGCATATAACAAATCAAAACACGAACCGCCTAGAATGCTTTTTTGAATTGCACGACGTCACACTTTAGTTCGGATTACGACTATAGAAACTCGGTTGATGGCGCAGAAAACATTACCCCGTTTTCATCTCGAAGTTTCACGCCCCTGGAACAAACAAGAGACTTAAAATTCTGTACGAATACGAATGTATATGCAAGGTTGGCAAGATTGTCCGAAATACAATGGAACTCGATGTTAGGTGGCCCTTGGGAATGCTGGAAAGAGAGAAAATGGGCAAGTGTCTCAGATCAACGCCATCGATCTTCAGGCCGTGGCGCTGGACAGTCGGCCGTGCGCTGGAGGTTATCTTTGTGTGTGACGTCACGCTTAGAAGGCTTAGATTCCTTAGATATGTTTTCTGGTTTTCACCATGGATCACGCCAATCGACGAGGTTTATTTCTGTTTTTGCATCATCACTACATCAAGATTCGCTCTCGTTACGTTCGCTGAAAAGTAGCTCAAGTTGTAGTTACAACTGTGTATTAACAATATCTATGAATATTGTTTGATATATTTAAAAAAATAAGGTATTTTGCCATGGCTTCGTTTAGAGCTTCTACTGAACCGATTGTAGTATTGTTTCCTTTAAATGAAAGAATGTGATCCCTAGATGTGTTATCAGATATTGTTTGTGTTGATTCACCAACATTTAGTGTGTAAATTAATTAATTAAATATTTCTTTAATAGTACGCTTATCAATAGTCAATTGTTTTCTTCCAAAGGGTGGCTGTTTCAAAATCGATATATATGAGTCGATAGATGCTTCATGGTGGCGCTGTTTGATGTTTTGTTTTGATTGTTGAGATTTGTTTACAATTCATCAAGGTTCTGTTTCAGTGTAATTATTGCATTGTGGCGTTGACAGTTTACATGTATTTGCTTTTGTGGTGAATTTTGTAGAGAACATTCGGACAGTGTGTTTTGCTCGGTTGTACTGAAGTAGTGAAGTTGTTCACAGGTTATGTCGAATTCCGAATCGTTGCCCACGCGTCCCAAAAGACGCAAACGTACATTAACTGGACGCAGGGAAAGAGAAAGTTAGCGTAAGTGTCGTGATAGTGAGGTCATTTCGTTTTCTGCTGGGTCGTTGCCTATGAAATGTCAGTTTTGTTCTGCTTTGCACTTCGCATGTGAGAGAAATTCTGCAAACGATTTACTCTGTGTTGCTTAAATGGGAAAATAAGTTTACCTTCAGGTGATATGCCAGAAGAAATAAAAATTGCATATAGGACATGATGACACATCAAAAAACTTTAGAAATAAAATCCGTCAGTATAATAGTGCTCTTTCTTTTGTGCAATTTGGCATCGATATTGCATTGCCACCTGCCCATGGGCCATACGTGTTCAAAATTTTGGGAACTCACATCACAGAACATCTTCGTTATACCCTGAAGATCCAAACAATGCAACGTATTGTGAACATTAGTCTGGTCACAGTATTTTACATTTATCTCAGATCTCACCGTCAAATTTTGACGGGTTTTCACTAGTATTGTTTGATTTTATATTCATAAAGTGCGACAGTTTATTGAATATTTTGCCATGGTTTACAAGTGCTATATACCGACTTGTAGAGGAAATTAAGATGGGAAGCGGCATGTTTCTATGCTTTAATTTCCCAAAGGCGATACATTTAGGAAGAAATAGATCTCTGTTATTCATCGTTTCTAAGCAAAACACAAAAGCAAGTATTGACAATATTTTATCTGTGAAAAGTTGGAGACATAACCTACATCACTCATGCATTTATTTTATTTATTTATTTTATTTTACGTCAAAAAACAGTTAAAAACTGCGTATGACGTGCTATGGGGAAAAGTGAAATGTGTGCACATTTTCAAAATTCTGTGATCCCTACACTAAGTCATATACTACTTAAATTTTGAATTTTGAAAGGGAGAAAAAAAAACAAAAAAAAACTCCCATGTAATAAAATCTATTTTCAAGGATAAATAAGCAATAAATTTTGGCTCTTATTACTTCCTGCCGCGACAACATGGAAACGATAATTTAAATAATTGTATTTCCCACTGAATTCTAGAAGACGTGCACAGAAAATGAAGTTACATTTATGTCCAGAAGCAAAACAAGGGGCCATCTCAGCATTTGCTCAATGGATCAGGGAAACAGGACGAAAAACCTGATCGAGATGGGGGTCATTGACCCGGAAGCTGTAGTACAATAGTTGTTACAGGTTGTTTATACTCATTTATACAGTCCAAATGGTAAATAATGCATTATGTATCATTGTTAAAATTAATGTTACTTTTCTTGTGATGCTCAGTATAGTCTCTAACTGTATAGAAACAGTTATGCAGCAGAAACGATTTCACTTTGGATTTAAACTTTTCTATTCAATTTAATTGTTTAATGTCATCTGGCACAGTGTTGTAAAATAATGTACATGTATTGTATGTGAATTTTTTGTATTGAGCTGTTGATACTGTCACCTGATGAATATGATTTCTATGTCGAGTGTTATAGTAATAGACATGGGCATTTTCTGAAAATATATTCCCGCAATTAAGCAAGTCATTTTTGACAAAAACCACTGATTCGTAAATCAACAGACAAGGTAATGGTAAAATTCCTAGATCAATAAAGAGAGGCTTACATGAAACACGTGGGCGGTATTTGGTTATTATTCGTACAATTCTTTTTTGTAATCTAAAAGTCTGGAAGCTATAAGATGTACGAGTATTTCCCCAGAATATTATGCCATATCTCAGGCGGGAATGAACATTCGCGAAATATACACAACGAGCAGTATGAAGACGACTCCACTCCATGCTACAACTACACGAGACCCACATGTACGACGACTTACTTAAAGACAACCGCAGCCCCCAAAACTTGTTCAAGGCAGTACGTCACAACCCCCCCTCAGTATCCCCTATTCTGTCCAGCAACAACACCCTCACCTTCGACCCTCAAACTATCACCGACACATTTGCCAACTCCCTAGCCGTGCGCTTCCTTCCCCCCAATATCCCTATCCCGGACACCGTCATACTAAAATACCCTCGCACCCCTGCACTACCACCTGACCGACAACAACCCTGGAAGACTAATGACGTAGAACTTCGACGACTAATACGCACAATAGACTATACGAAGACTCCAGGACCCGATGGAGTCACCCCTACCCAAATCGCCAATCTCCCCAAAAAAAACCATCGACCTACTGACCCTTATTCTCAACTCCTGTCTCCATATATCCTACTTCCCCTCCGCCTGGAAGACAGCTCGCGTTATCATGATCCCCAAACCCGGCAAGGACCATCGGCTCCCTTCCAACTACAGCCCCATTAGCCTACTACCTATCCTAAGCAAACTCTTCGAAACAATCCTCCTCCTCCGCCTCACTCCCATTCTAGACCCCATCATTACCTCTTCTCAATTTGGATTCTGGGAGGGCCGTTCTGCGGCCCTCCAAACCCTGAACCTAGCCTCAGCAATTGCCACCCCCCTCCAGGATCACAAAGAAATACCCGCAATTTTCACAGACCTTACCCAAGCCTACGACACCGTATCCCATCCCATCCTTCTCATGAAAATCCACCCCTTCATCCCAAACCACGCCCACTCCCTGCTCCAGAGCTACCTGAACCACCGATCCTTCTTCGTCTCATACCTATCCAAATCATCCTTCAAACACCCCATCCAGGCTGGGGTCCCGCAAGGAGCAGTGCTATCCCCAATCCTCTTTTCTATTTACCTTAATGACATACCACCCACCCCTGGAGTACAAACCTTCCTATACGCCGATGACCTTGCTCTCCTAGTATCCTTCCAATCAGTGGCGTGCATTCCAGGTAAGCTAGGTAACCTAGGTAAGCTGCGCCTACCCTGGAGAAAAGACAGTTAAATGTAATTATTATATTTTGAAATCACCACTCTCGCCATAGAGAACCAAGCTTGATTTTTAAAATGCTGCCGAGTACGCTGGCTCGCGTAGGCGCGCGGCCCTTCATTGAGCATACACCGCTGTTGCTGACGAAGACAGAAAGCGGTTGAAAGAGACGGAGGTAGTAGGCGCCGCAACCCGGCCCGAACTGAGCATGACGTTGTTCTCCATCTAAATACATTAGGCAGTTCGTGCATGCGCTCTTGACTTTCTGGAAGCTCCATTCGGTTGTATGCAGCACGCTGGCAAGCGCCGCCACCCGGGCGCACTGCCGCGGCACGCCGCCCAGGCTGGCACTGAATTGGGCTTGCAGATGTGTTCGCATGCGTACGAGCCGACCCACTGGTATAAGCGCCGCCTGCCACGTAATGCCACGGTCTTTTTCTTGTGGATTTATTTGATCTGTGCGAGTTATTCACACTGTGCATATTATTTTTGAGTGACTGTTACTTTGTGTGCACTTTTTGTGCTACATAGTGGTAAGATACTGTGCTATGGCAGAAAATACATTTATAATTGAGGATATTAAAAAATATATTCCATTCTACTCTTGTAGAGAAAAGGGAATTATTCGTACAGGAGGGCCTGTTCCAAAATATGTCTTCAGGTGTTTGCGCAAAGAAAAGGGAAGGGAACATTTTCGCTACTTTAACACCTCAAAATATGAAAACACTAGTTGGTTAATAGGAAACAGGAAACCAATAATTTATTTTGCTGGGCCATGATTAGTGTTTTCCCATGTTCGTAATGTGAGAAATAAAGAGCGCTATATCAATTTGCAGTCTCTTAAAAACAATCACAAAAATTATCGATAATAGAGTCATTTCTGTCCACTTATTCAGCTGGCCAGCTTTAGTGTCAGCATTGATCTATCAGATGTAATGCAACATAATTACACACAACGAATAAAGTCATATTAAAATGCCTGATTGACGCGAAAAAAAATTTAATGCATAAATTAGCTTTCGGAAGGCATCGTAAAAATGAGTTGGTTAGCAAAGGCTACGTTGATCGAACTTCTAAATTTGTTGAGCAAGTATGTTACGAGCTTACAACAATACTTAAAATTTGCCAAAACATTTAAAGGCACTTTTAACAAAATTCAAAATGATTTGATTTCTGTAATTAGAAATTTCTTGAGTAAATCAATTAAAGAAAACATTTCCATGGCCCAACATGTTGCAATTGTTTTAGATGAAATATAAATATAGATAATACAGATAAATATAGCTAAAATATAGTCATTGATCAGATGCTATGTCGTGGGAGAGAGGGCAGTGCGAAGAAAGCTTCTTAAGAGTCGTGAGTGTTGCCAAATAAGCACGAATAATATTGTCTCTTATACGGGATGCAGCATTCATTACGTTCCGAAAGATAACTTACGAGTATTTACGACGTGTGAAGTGTTCTAAAGGCAAAGGTTAATAACTGACTTATGGTTCACTGAAAATTGTGGGCGCATATGGGGAGGATTCGCGTTATTCCAGAAGACGCAATAGTAGTAGTAGTAATAATAATAATAATAATAATAATAATAATAATAATAATGTACTTTTGATATGATTTAATTTAAAACGTAGAGAACTGAATATATTTTCGTTTTATCTTCCAAAACAGGCTCCAGATCGCACTTTTCCTATTTACAGAGCTTACTCAGTCAAATTGGTCACCGTATGCCCCTGCTTCCAATCCTTACAACGTTCCCTAGTCAGACTCCAACAAGCAGCAGATTCGTTCAACCTCTGGGCCTCCCAAAACAACATCACCATCAACCCCTCTAAATCCCAGGCCATCCTCTTTTCCTTCAAACATAACCCATCCAGCCCCCCACCAATCACTATTAACAACTCCGCTATCCCCTGGTCCCATGATGTAAAATACCTAGGCATTACCCTTTCCTACCGCCTCTACTGGTCTCACCACATCCAACAGATCACTACCAAAGCAACCCGCATTACTGGCGCCCTCTACCCAATCCTTACTCATCTTTCCCATAAAAAAGAAACTCCAAACCTATTATACCTTCATCCGCCCCATACTAACCTATGCCCACCCCACCTGGTTTAACACCACACAATTTAATCACCTGAAACTCACCCGTGCCGAAAACCACATCCTCCGAACAATCTTCCGTCCTCCAAGATATACCCGCTACAACGACCTACGTACCTCACATAGAATCCCCCACATCCTCACTTACCTCCACCACTCCTCCATAGAACAAATCCTCAAATTCATCAACAATCCCCTCTTCCGTCAACTCATCCTGCCTCATCATCATATTCTTCGAAACCCACCCAGACACACACGCAAAAAGCACCCGCTCGACATCCTACAACTCCCTCCCCCTATCACTTGAAACAGAGGGCAGACAGACGTGACTACAAATAGCGGACGAAGCCCACCAACGACAAAGACATAATGCAAATACATCTAACTAACAAAGAAAATTCATATAACTTCCAAAACCGCCACACACACACACCCCTTCCACCGGTAGCGGTAGCTCAGTGCATCAACTGATGTCACTGCAGCGCCTCTAACCGGGAGGTCCTAGGTTCCCACTCCTCGCGGCGGCAGGATTTTCGATACTAGCTTTTCAGCTAGGTCGAATTCAGCTGCGGACTGGAGGAGAATTCTAGCGGCCGGCTGCTCTGATCGGTAGTTTTCCGTGGTTTCTCCGATCAACCCCAGGCGAATGCCGGAGCAGTACCCTACCAAACGGGCCACGGACCGCGCGCGATCTGTTCTTCCTATTCCTTGTCCTATCCTCTCCCATTACACACACACACTTACACTAACATGCACTACACTACCACATATTCCGGGAGACCGGTCGGGAGCTTAGAGCTTGTCCCGACTGGGGCGGTGCTCCGCTGGTGGGAGAGTCCTGGTTAGGGGGAAACCCCACTAGCCGAGGTAGGTCGGCGCCGGATCTCGCCATCCAGCGGGGGAAGATCACCGCCATCTCCCGAGAAAGAAACATGCACTACACTAACGGGACTAATGACCGAAGCAGTTGACGCGCCCGGAAACACGAAAAAATCAATCAATCAATCAAACACCCCTTCCCCCCCCTCCTCACCCACCCTACCTAATCCTCATCCCTCCCCGTCTCTCCCGTCGCCCAGGAACACCCTCAACAAAATAACCCACCTTCACCCTAACAAAACAACCATTCCTCCCGAGACCCAGATCGGGAGGATCCCCGTCCCCGTACGGGGAAGTGGAGTCGACCTGCAGTCGGATGAAACACCCAAAAAGACCTACGAAGATTGAAGAGACCTTTCACAGGGTCAGGCAATCTGGCAACACCAACCCGTAGCGTTGTGCGTTGTGCATCACTTGTCACAGAAAATACAATAAATCTTTCAGAAAATTAATTCGCACCGTGATTTAATATTGGAAAATAAACTGAGCTGTGAATATGTTTTGACACTTAACAGTACCTCGTAAATCTGAAAGTTCGTTGAGGTTTGAATGTCCGTTTAAGTTGCAATTACAAAACCATTCCGAAGTATTCAAACCCCAAGTGTATTTTATAAACGGCTACGTTTCAATGTGTTGTGAGAAACTGAAATCAGAGAGTTTGTTTTTCTGTCAAGGGTATTTGTGCAACTAACAATGTATAGCGTTGAAAATATGAAATGCAAGAAATCAATGATTTCAATGAAAAAGATACAGAAAAATTTGCTGAAAAGAAACAATGGAATGGAACTGTTCGGCATGCCATCAGACTTCATAAGATGATTGTGTTTAATTGTCATTCTTTATGTTAATGAGTGTAAATGCATGTATGTAATGTATGCCTGTGTGTGAGAGAGAGAAAGAGAAAGGAAGGAAGGGAGAAAGAAAAGAAACGTTGCACCCCCTAATGGCATGACAACGAGCCGCCACTGTTTGGTACCTATCTCAGAGGTAGATCCATGGGACGGGGTGCCTAGTGTTTTCGTTTGTAACCTTCTTCTATATGGCAAAATTGATTCAAATATGTTAGAATTTTAATATTAAAAAAGAATATTGTATATTTATACACTAAAAAACAATAAATAATATAATAAAAAATGTGTTTATTATTTAACAAATATCTATGATCCCCACCAATGATCAGCTGGCTTCACCCCTGTACTATCTCAAATGCTCACTTATGGTAGGGCCCCAGTTTCATTTCTTGCCACAATAGTACTTTCTCAAATAGTGCTTAATGAAGATGCAGATTATCCAATTGCATCTGAGATAATCACCAACAATCCTCAAATAGGCATTTAACTAATTGTTTGGCATGCCATCATTTGCATGCAAAGTATTTGTCGTCTGCACTACGACAGAGCCAGAAGCTCTCTGGGTGTTTCAGCAACTCAATAAAATACTGTGTTTTGGAGGATTTTATACCTATTACAATATTTAGTGCTTTCCTTCTTAGTATCTTCCTTTCTCACATTCTCAACATATTGCTAGCATCCTTTATCTGATGTAACTGAGACATTATTACTTTTTGAATAAGTGTGTACTTTGCCATTTTCATGGTTCTCACTTGACTATTTCACACCTTCACTTTTCATTTCTTTGGTGGTGGGGACCCATAATTTGGCAAAATCTTTGATCTGAGATTGAAATTAGCCTTTAATTGGTTCAAAATTGTGATAATTAATTTTTGAATATTTTTAACAAACTAGGCACAATCATCACATTCATGATTACTTTCAAGATTATATTAAACTTCGCTAAGAAACGAGTTCCTACTTAGTGAATTTAGAGAAAATTCAATTTTGTTTCCAGCTTATGAATGTTCAATTTTATTACATTGATTTTGAATTCATTTTTTAATAGACTCACTCAAGTTTCATTTGTGTGAAGATGCTTTATGATTATTTTAGTAGTGTTTTTTTGTTATGAATTATTTTGCGATATGGAAACTAAGTTTTAATAACAATACAATTGCATTGTTTTCTTTACTGCTTCTAACCACTGTACCACTGCATCAGTTCATTTAGTATTTAGAAGGGATTTGCAAGGAGGACTATGCTTGAGTTATTGGTTTAAGGGATGAGAATATGTAAAATAATAAGCCTACTTCTGACTTCTTCTATACACCATACTTCTCATAGTTTTTACTGCTCACGGATGATAAAGATACTTGTAAGAGGAAGAGAATGGTCTGGTAAATACAAAACACTTTTGATACAATCACTTGGCACACCAAGCTTTATTTCCATCAACACATCTTCAGCCTTCAGCAAAGATCTGAATTGGCTGAATCAGTACACAATATTTCTTTCCACTTCTGAGAGATAGAGAGAGAGAGAAAGAGGAAGGCTGTATGAAACAAGTCTGAGTATTTTTTTAAAAATGCAAATAAAAAGCAGCTCTAAAGAAGCAAGAAGACGTTTTCCTAGGAAAAGACTAGCACAAAGGATGGTAATGATTGAGTTTACGGTAGCCACACCTTTTCAGATGTAAAGTGCTCCATATTTCACTTGTTAATCTTCAACTAAATTTTTCAAAAATCAGCATAAAAAATGACAGAAAGTAATCTCTTGAAGAGATTTCTTTACTTTTCCCTTGCATTTTTCTTATTTTCATTTTTTGGTGAAGTGACCATTACTATCAAATGTAATTTGGAGCTGTCCAACAGGCTGCCATTACATATTTTAATACGCAAAAATTCCACACAAAATAATTAAAATTGTTCTCTCAACAATTCAATAAAATTGAAATTAAAAGTATATTCAAATTATAAATATATCCTGTAAGTGTTATATAAAATTTGATTTTGCTATTTGTAAATTATAAACTAAAAATACTCATAATCTCATGAGAAATGACATAATAGCGAGGGTACACAATTCCCCCTCTCCCCCCAAAAAAGTGAATTTCTGCTGTATTTCAAACAATGAAATAACTTCGGGCAGCTCCTTAATAATGTTATCACCTTCAATCAGAACATTTATAGCCAAATTCACCACAATATGGCACTTGCCTGAAACAACCACATAAAACAGCAGTGTTCAACCCACTGAGAACAAATTATTGGTCCATGAGACATAATTTTATTGACTCTCTAAATGTAATATGAACTTAATGAAAATTTTAATTTCATTTAGAACAACAACAAAAAACTGCACTCCATTAGATGCAGATTATTATTTTCAAAATATCCAAATGTGTAGGTGCCAACAACTTTATTCAATATCTCAAAATGATAAGTAATGGACAGCATACAACATAAATCAATGCTTAAGGCTAAAGCACATTCAGTTTTCATTCACAATTACTTTTCAAAACCATTGTACAATATTTAAACAATATGAACTATCTCTTTAGTATTCATATCTCTTTTGGTATTTCTTTATTTTTTCATCACTTTAGAGAGATTTGTAGCATCTTATAAAGATATAATTCAATTAATTAAAATTATTATTTGGGTTGACAGAGTTTTGGTACAGAGGATGATTATGGAAAGTAACTGATAATGGTTGAACACAGCTGATAAAGTATATGATAGTTCACTTATGTTTAGGCATGTCATAATGATTGCACACAATTAATTTGCTCAAATTTGGCAACAATAATTTTAGACTATACAAGTTTTCTTATTTGATGAGAACACTACAACCGATAGCACCATTAAGGCATTCATAAGTAATGCCCCTATATTGCCAAAACAAATTACTGCAAAATGATTACAAGAATACCTTTTCAGTCCTGTGGTGCATTCCGTGAATTTAAATACAACTTTCTATTGTTAAAGAAAATAAATATTCTTGAATCACCTTATGTGAAGACTGTGTGGTTACCCTAAAATGCGGAATTACCCAAAAGATGTGCAAACAGTGCAATTAACATAAAATAATGTAAAGATCAGGGGAATTCACAAAGAACTTGACACTTCACAATTTTTTATGATAAAAGAATGTGACAGAGAGTGGTATCAAAGTTCCACATTTAAAAGATCATGTGATGTTTTTTCTCTGTAATTGCTTTAATAATTATTAAAGAATAGAAGTGTGAAGTTTCTTATAAATGACCCTGCATATTTGTACTTTCAATTAACATTTTTCTTCTAACTAAAAGAGTTCATTCCCAAAAATGTCATTTTCTTTTAAAAAATTAAATCATGGGTATTCTACTTGGGAAGACAAACACAAATACATTGCAGCAAGAGAAACATTTTTAAATCTCCTTACTGCTTCAGCAGCATAGTAATAATTACAATGCAACAGGTGAGTGAGACTTCAAACATTTGATGACATAGTCAAAGACCATCAAAGATAACATTAATGTCATTAATCTACTGTACTTTTACTTTTATTGTGTGTCTCCTCAGTTCTTAAATACTGACACAATTCTCTCTACAGACCTTATTCTACAATCAAATATATCATTATTTCAATGCTTCATTTTCAAAGTTCAAAAAGTCTACCCCTATTGAGACATAATTTTTTTTTTTCATTTTCAATGCAGCAAAGTGGAATTTAGTCAATAAAATATTTATGAAGAGATGAAAAATTATTTCTGTCATATCTCTCCCTCTTTGTTATACTTTCTCAAAGCTTAAAAACAAATATTTGTTTTTTTAAACAAGTAAATTGCAGAGTATTATTAAATTTTCAGATTGTAATAATGTGTATTTGTACTGATGAGCACTAACTTTTACATGAAGTATATGCAAGAAGTTTTGTTTAAATGATGAAGAGAAATAAAAACTATTTCAACAGTGAGTACAAAATCAAATTGTTATTCTTTTATTACATATTACTGAAACCAAAACTGAATAAAATTGTTTTGGTTTCAAATTTGAAAAGATTTTCATCTTCTCTTGCAACTTCTGCTGGGTTCAAGTTTGAAGAAGTGGCTCATAATTGTCCAAATTTTTCAGATCTGACATTTCGTTATTATTTCTGTATTAAGACATTATCAGGAAAGGAACTGACAAAACCTTTGATGCACTGAAGTTCTAAAGTACTATCAATAATTAAGAAATCAGTTAATTAAGTAACATAATTTCTTATTTCCAAATGATTTTAATTTAAAATTTGAGCAACTGGAGCAAGATAGAAACTTAGCTGTTTATGCACATTATTTCTTACAGTTAAAGGATATACTGACAAAAAAAGATTTTTCAGATTTGATATCCCCATGAGCAATTAAAAAAAAAAAAAAAAAAACTGACCGGGTCACTATGAAATCCCCAAGAGCAATAACAAAAAACGACTCGTAAAAAGTGACTGGATCTCTATGAAACCTTGGGAGAATTTGGGATGGTCAGAACAACACCTGGCAATACAATTTGATAGTTAACGTGGCACACAGCTTGACATCTGTTCATAGTTCTTACCAGTTCTTCAGAAGGGAACAATCTAGAAAGCACTGATTAATAAGGCGCATTGTGAGATAGATTCTCATATGCGAGCAATTGCACTAATTTTGTCCCTTTCGTTTTCTTAATTACACTTCATTACTGAGTTTCATTCCTTAAACTTTGTAAGCACATAAAAACATAAGCAGCAATCATATTTATGCTAAGTTACATGTGCATACTTAATAGAACTCGATGACAATTTTGTCAAAATACTAATACATGAATTTGAACCATAATAAAATAATAAATACAATATTAACCTAACACATGAATAATTGCTTAATGAAAATTAGTGTGAGTAATTGCAAGATAAATCTATTGTGATTTTTTCATTACTATTGTGAAAGTTTAACTTCGACCCATCATTTTTAACTGGTTACCCACAATTATTTAATAAAAATATGGAAAAACAGTTTCAGAATAAAAATTGAAATATTGACTGTAATATAACTGAAACTTAAACAGAAATCATATATTAATAAAAACTGAAACTGAAATAGCCTGATGCCTCGAGAGTAACTAATCAATGCGAATCATTACTGTCAAGCCCACAGATATATAAATTGAAATTAAAATGTACTTTTAAATACTATTTAAAAAATATAATTTGATTTATCCTTTATGAAATAATTTTTAACATAAATTAACATTTTTAACATGGATTCCTAATTGAGTTCTTCCAAAATCGTTAATAATGAACTTCTTTCAATTGATCTTTATTTTTTCTTGAAAATTTTAATGACTAACAAGTAATTATTTTCTTTTTTATTTTATTCAATATGTCACTGAATATGATTAATTTTATATTTCTCAAGCAGTACTGAGAGAATTTCTAAAATGAATTTTGAAAACACCATCAGCCTGCACAATTTTATTTAGGTTTACCCAACTATTTTTAGTTATTTTTACCCAACTATTAACATTTTGGCAACGACTCAACTCATAGTCCTATATCTGCAGGTCCTTTCATTTTCTGCTTTAGAGCTCTGGGGAAAGCCAGGTAATTTTTTCTTTTAATATTTCTCTCAATTTACTACCAGCTAAGTTGTTTCTTTTAACCATTCTTACTTTTTCTTAAAAATAACAAAATGTTTTCACTCTTTTCATAAAAAGGTTTTCTTTTACCTCTGTCTTTTCAGGAGACAATATTCAATTAAGGCAACAACTGAAATTTCTAAGCATTATAATAATGATCTTCAGAAAAAAAATACATTTAACAAGTGACGTCCTACCCACTCAACAAACAAGTTAAGGCCACCCTAATTTCTCATGAGATATGAGTTAACGTTGAAAATTGAGTTAAATAATGCCATACACAATAAGGGTGAATTGTATCTTGGAAGTCTTCTGAATGTTGAAGTCTCACACACCAGACTACAAGAAACATGAAACATTTAATTCCAATCGCTTCTGTACACACTGAAAACACAGAACTTGTGCGTAACTGAACATGATAATTTGGCCTTTTGATGTAATTGTACAAAAAGATCCACATACATCAACAAAAAACTTAAGGAATGGCACATCAACTTCGCGTCAGCCATACAACTAGTACATTAAACATAAAAATTACCAACAGTTTCACAAATTTAGGAAATGTTATTACAAAGCTTTCCAAACACAATACGAAACCTGTTCTCAAAGTTGAGCTCTGTAGGAACAGGATACAAGACCAGCTTGGCTTATCAGTGCTGCCAGCGACATCTCATTGACAATTCAATTCCATGTAACTTCCTCACCATCAATATGGAGAAAGGCAAGAGTTTTCCAATATTAAGGCCTTGAAATGAAACACGAAAGTGGCTGAAACAGAAGTTGGAAGGAACAGAATTTTGTGTTTAGAAATGATATGCTATAATATATATTTATATATACACACAATAATTTTGTTTGTTAGTTTCAAATCATCAAACTTGCAGCGCTGAGTGACTAGCTCTTTCTTTTTTTTTTTTTCCTTTTTGTTTCCAAATGCATCACCATTTTGAATGTGACATCAAATTCACAACAGCGCCTGCACAAAACTTGGTGGCATAATCTGAACCAGAGAGCAAAAATGACACAAGTCTAATATAGTAACTTTATATGATGGTTTAGAAACCACTGGCTCTGATCCATTCAATGATTTTCTACGTACACAACCCACAATTCCATTTTGATCTAACACTCTGAATGACTAAACACAGAATCTATGTGTATCAATTTGGAAAAACACTAGAACTTCTGACTTTGTCTTTTTTACTCTCAGGTAAAGATTGGATTTTCACCTTTGAGGTTTCCTCACTGTTTACAGAATTGTAACATTGTATCCTATTGTAATACACCTTTATACATTTTGTATTTTTTATTTTACACACAGTTTCAAGCTCAGTTCATCTGGTACAATTTTTATCCATTTTCTGCAGCACAGAATTTCATGCAAGACACCTGCAATTCTCCACTCTGGCTTCACAGAATCAAATACCAATACATTTTATGTAGGTTCAAATATTTGGAAATCTAATTGGAGCCTCTTAGCAAGAAATTCTGAACTTAACATCAGCAGAAACACAACTTATAAAAATTTAGGAGAATCACTTGAATAGATAATCTCATGGCTTACATAACATTGTCATCATTATTCACTATTTACAACTTTACAAGCAACTTTCATAATTAACAAAACATATAAACAGAATGCCATTTGCTTACATTTGTATGATAGTTATGAATTACACTTTGACAATAAACCAACAGAGGAGTATTAAAACATAAACACACTAGGACTCGTGTAATTTTTGAACCAATAGTTTCATATATTGCTTTCCTAATATCTGATTTGTTGAGAAAACATTTTATGCAAAAAAGATCTAGGTATTTTAACCCCAGAATGGCCAAACATTTTGTTGAAGGGGTGTCTCAAAAAATTGTGAAATACAGTAAAGTGCAGCTAACAAGGTGTTAGTGAAAAAGGTTTAGGATTATAAAACACTATTAAATTATTTTCTATGGCAGATACACAATTCTTTTCTTTTAAAGTTTTAATAGGTCTTTGATTTTCACACCACAAATTAAAGATTCCTCTATAAAACCTAACCTGTATGAAAAAGTAACATACTCAAAAGAAGGAACAATGTTTCACATTAGTTAAAAGACATATGCAACATGAATTACTATTACAAAATTGGCAGTTAGGACATTATTTGCATATTACATTATGAAATTGGATATATGTAGAAAAAGTGAGGTGATGAGAATTTACTGAACACTACTATTTTCAGTAAAGCCAAATATGTACTACAGAGATGTGTTAATGAGTTATTTTTTGTTTGTTTTTTCTTCCAAAAAATTCCTAGGAAACTTGGTGTTCATAAAACAAAAGTCCCCCCTCCTAAGTGTTGGCAATTCTAGGGTTAAGATGATCCAGTAAGAAGAAATAAACTTCAGGTACTTTAAATGGAGGACAAGAAGGAAAGAGAAATCTGTGTGCCATTTCTTTTCTGAATATGCTCAAAGGGGTTTACACATGAAAAATAAGTCCTGAGTTGTTTATTGAGCACATTGAGACAGTGTTCCACAGACTTACTCTCTCATATTGCAGCAAAGTCAATAGGGATCAAACTTGGTTACAGCGGAACCCTGTTAAGATATCTGGAGAAGGATTAAAAAAATTCCTCCAGCCATTTCTTTCCTTTCATGTAATATTTTCAATTGTGAACACAGGTCATTTGAGTAAAATACTTTCTTTTAAACAAATAGTTTCTGTTTGATTATCACTTTTATAGTTTATCAGCACCACACAAAATTACAGACATAGTGTGACAGTCAGCTTGTTGGCAATAAGAAATAGTGTGAAATATACGGTAATATATCATGACAACCAATCTGTCACTAGTGGTAAACATTATTTTAAGGTCAAGGTTTGTTGACTTCAATTTTTCAAGAATTCATAATCAATTTTCAGTTTATTATTCAAAGCAAATACTTAATTTGTGATTGATCTTTAAAGATTCAAAGAATTGCGGGGTAAAAGGTAAGATGCAAACAAACCACAAAATGACAATACTTCACTTCAAGTGACCTATGAACACACCTATTCATTAGAAAATTACAGTTTCCACAATATATCTAAATGTAAGCAATTCACATGAAATTCAACCTGACAAGAGACTCAAAAGTCTGTCTTGATACAATTTGCACTACCAGTAATGATGATAATAATAATAAAAAATACTGTAATATTGCAATGAAAATAAGATGCTTCAAAGGTAAATTACAGATTTTTACATAGTATCTTAAATGGGTTCCTCCATACACAAAACAAAATTGCCATGTCATTTCCAAATACAAGTACTCAACCAATGATTTTTCAATTTACATAAATGTCTCCTAATTATCTGACAGTTTGCAATTAGTTACTTCGTGCAAAAAAGGTGAGGTAGGTACTACAATGAATTCCCACTTGTAAGCTTTGATTTCATTCTAACTGAAGTAAGATAATTTATAATATAACACTAAGCAAGCTAGGAGTTATCAGTCAAGCAAATATCCACCTTATTAAAGAATTATTTTCTGATAAAACTAAAAATTATCCATGTGACAATCATATGCATAATATTCATTATATTTTTAAATCTAGAGTCTGCCTGAAGCACAATCAGAGATAACTGCCAGATAATGGAGAGTTCACATAATTACCAGCTGTACTGTGCAATAGCTCAATTCTCATTCCCATTATAACAACTTAGAACACAGCAACTATTGCAGCTGTTATCACTGTGCTATTATTATTGACATACTCAGTAGTTGGCAGTGTCATGGCAGGGCTCACTTAAGGGTGTGCAAGCAAGACCTTTGAGAGAAGGTGTTTAAAATTGTCTCTTTTTCAAATTTAAGATGACAGTTATCTTAATAAATGTTTTCTTTGTTCTCTTCAATAGTGAACATAGCATTGTAAATACTGTTGAACTTAAAACATAATAACTTACTATTCCAAAAATTAGGGTATGACTGTTTATTATTTATATTGATTAATATATTTGAATTATAGGAAGCAAAAAAGGTTGAAGGGAATAAAATAAATTAAATATGCAATTTATGTAGACAGTAGAAACAAGTTTTTGATGGACAAATTGAAACGCAAGTATCTTTTCCTGTCTTTTTGTTGTTTTAAAAGTAGGTCAAGTTTGTTTGTTGCACAGACAATGTTCAGAGAATTTACAGGCAAAGAGGCCTCATTTCATTTGCTCGCTCAAACTTCAATTATCTTTTAAGCAGCCCTGCAACTTAAAATGTTATAATATTTCACAAAAGTCATGAAATCATGGAAAATCATGAAATTCATGAAAAGTCTGTTATAAGGGTGATGAGAAATTCATAATTGGACTCTCTCCTTTAACTTTTTTCTGCAGAAAGGAATAAAAGAAGAAGAAAGATAAAATGCAGGTGTATCATATTCAAAACACTGACAATCTAAACAACACATTCATTCATTCTGAACACAAAAGTAAATTTTATTTTGAATTTTCTTACTCAGGATTACTCTTAGATTTTTTCCTTAAAATTTCAGGCACTGTTGTAAGTCATCTTGACAAAACAGTGAACATAGGTATTTTCCTTTCTGCAAGAAAAGTGAAGAAAAGAAAGTATCCTGTTACAAAAGAATGCAACCAAATGAGATCAAAAACAGTTACAAAAGGACTCAACTAGTACAAGATGCATAATTTGGAATCAGGAATATGGCAGTTTTCAGAATTTTTAAATTCTTCATAAGATATAGCTTCGAGATAATCCTCCCTCTCCTCTCTGCCTCATTGGATACATACACTGTCTGCTCACTCACTGCTCAATTTTCAATTCCCAAGCTATTGTCTATGAAATGCACTAAAATCCTGCTTCTTCAACAACATGAGATTATATGTCACATGGTCATGATAGTAATGGACAAAATGTCTCAAGTAATGAATGAGTAGTGACCTATGTATCAGCATATTTAACTATAGAGGGGCAGTTATTATAAATATCACCTCTGTCATTTTTATAAGCATATTTTTCTAACCAATGAACTTCAAATGAACATTTTCTTGTGAAATATGAGACAATGTTTTTAAGTTCAATAATTTTCACTTGTCACACATTTTGCAATAATACATTTTTACTTTTCAGAATAAACTTGATAGACTGACATTTTTCGCGAAACATTCATAGTTCATTGTATTGTATTGTTACAGAGTGCATGTATTTGCTCTCATTTAGAGATTTCATTTTCAGCTTACTCACTAGGAGCATGTATTTTAATGCTTAACTTTCAAGGTGCACAGCTGCTTCATATAAATGTGTTCTACAAAATCTGAATTATCAGTCAGTTGGTAAGAGAATTCAGTACATGAAAACCTGAGCAAATTTTCTTGGGCAAACATCTGTTGAGGCACAGCAGGTTGATTGTTCAGAGGCAGAGAGTCGAGATAAATGGTGGCAGTGTACATTATCTTCTTTCTATGCTTTTCTCTGTTTCTCACAAGAAATATATACTGTATTTTTGCTGCTTGAATGTCAGTTTCCATCTGGAGCCCTTTTCTATTTCTCTAGTTCCAAATATTCTTACAATGACAGTTGTTTCGTAAAGCTTATTATTATAAAATGGACTGAAACATTTTTTTCATGATACAAGTAATCTTCCCATTCAGAACTCATATGGATGGTTGTTTCTTTTTCTATTTTCAATACACAACACAAGAGCTAATATTAGCTAATATATAAAAAGTACTCACTTCATACATTTTAGGTCTTTGGTTGCAATGAAATATATAAGTCATAATACAGTTGATTCATCTATATTTACACACTGTATTTTTCTTTTCTTCCAAAAATTTTGTGATCTTTAGTTTAAGAAACTCTACTGGAAAATTTGGTTTTTAAAAATTGTAGTTGTTTTCTGCAAATTTTAATGTAAGTTTGTTTGAAAGGCATAGGACCAACCAAAATCTCTGGAGTTTATAACTGCTGGCAAAGTATTCTTTCGCTCATTTCTATAATCAACCTATTCCAATTGTGCATGAAAATACTATTGTGTTCAAGTAGAATAAAACATTGACAATCAGAAAATATTTTTCTGATAAAAATTCACAAAATTCAATGTTTATTCCCGTAAAGCAAAGAAAAAATTATAATTTGGTTCAATAGAAATAATTACTTTGAATTTAGTGATTTCTGCTTTTCCACAAATTTCAGTAAATTGCAGCATTTCCCAATTATTTTTTCAAATAACATTTTTTCAGTTAGTAAATATGTGTTTGGTTCTTGAACTATCAACAGCATTGTACACAAGACATTTTAATTCTGGATTCTGTCAATGCTAAAGAAGTTTTTTAAAAATAGATCAACACTTTCCTAGTATTTTTCAAAGTTGCATGAAATTAAAAATCAACACTGATAAACCCATTTTACTAAATAATATTTGGTTTTTCTCAATTTTTTGATTGGGTTTGGTTTGGAAAATCATACATTTCATTTCAACAAGTATGACATTAAAATTTTTGTTGAACTACTAACATTCCAGCCCAAGAATGGCAGCTGAATAAAAGGTAGGAATAATACACTCATGATAATATATTCCAGAATTTCATGTTAGAAACAGAGAACAGCAATAATAGAAGAAGAAAAAATGAATAATGAATGGGAGGGAAGAAGTTTCATGTTGGTTTATGTAAATTCCAGCTCAAAATAGCTTTATAATTTTTCTTATTTGAGAGAAATCAAAAGTGACTATATGCTACTAAAGGTCTCAATTTTAATCAGTAAAATTAATCTGTTATGGTAGACAATCTACTCTAATATAATAACCATCTCTGTTCACTTCAGGTCCCTCTTATGAGGTAATGAATGTGGCAGAAGTTTTATACTCTCTGAAACTACAGCAGTAAGATTATTTTATTCCAAATGTGATATTGGTTGCAATATCTTGACATAACAATTTATATCATCTACAGTTTTTAGTATCAAATGACATCTTCATAGTGATATCAACAATTAGCTCATAGCTGCTTGTGCAGTTCTCTTCCAATATAACATTCTATGAATGATCTAATTCTTTGAGTGAATACGAATTACATAATTTTGATCTCAAAGTGTGGTTAAAAAAAGGCCGTGATAAACCATGAGAATAGCTGGAATTCTGTTTTTTAAGTTTGCTTACTCAGAATTGTAGACTTCATGCCTTATGTTTATTGTGATAATTAACTTCTTCCTATTTCTAGCTAGCTGTATAAATATATGAAGGGTTTAACTTGCACAAGTTGCATAATTGTGATGTCACCTTGAAAAGTGCAGTCATTTTTGGTGATGCTGCAACAAACGTAAACCCCTACAGAAGTAACCTGAAGAACAGATCAAGTCAGATGGCATTTGAACAGAGTTCGGTAGTCGCAGGCAAAACCGGAAATCCAGCCACATCATGGGACGTATGGAAAACATCACAAGTGTAACAATTCAGAAGCAGAGGTTTACCATATACCCTGCAAATACCCTGCAGGAGAGGGGAACCCTGAAGATGCATAGAAATGGTTCTTTGAAACTGATTTTACCAAAAACGAATTTTCTATTATAAAAATTAGGCACCAAAATTTTAACATCTACATGATCACAGAAATGTTACATTCATCTTAATTTCTTTTTACAAGTAAAATAAATTACATAAAACTTGTTTTCATTACATTTCAATGGTGACAAAGGGACCCCGGTTTGTAACTGGATTCAGCGCTCTTAGTCCCCACCTACAGTGTGATGGCCCACAAAGAAAATTCAGAAAATGCTTCCTAATTTATATAGAACAATTTCTCTCCTATTTCGTTTGACAATGTGCAAGATGATGATTTATCACAAAGCCATAGGCCATAAAGCGACTTTTCTGAAGACTGTTCTAAAAAGGCTACCACAAAAGGCAGTGCTAACATTCTTTTAAATAGTTTCTGACTTCATCAAAGACTGTTTTAATTCATTAAGTTGACATTCTGCTGAAAAACACTTCCTTTCCAAGATATTTTCCTGAGACAACGATGTAATTGGATTTCTGAATTGGCCTAAATTACAGCATTTTTAGTATCGGACTTTTCAGATCTTTAAATGTGACAAAATGGCCAACATATGACACAGGCATCAGCTGCCACAACAATATTCATTGGCTTGAGATCACAAATATTTAAAAAAAAAAACATTAAAAAAAATATCAACAGTAAGGACATTCTAACAGTCAGGTCAATAGCTGTGGTCCTGTCACACTGAAGACACACTACTAAATTCTTGCAGTTTTCAGTCATGGACATTAAAAAAAAAATTTAAAAAAAAGAGAGAGAGAGAAAAAAAAAGAAAGAAAAAAAAAAAAAAAAAAGAAAAGACAACGTACACGTATATATTTCAACTGTGCTGGAAAAACTCAGCACTTTTAAGTTTTGTACTTTGCAATTGATAAAAATATTTTGCCAGTGGTTCATTTCGTTTCTACGAGTTCTTTCTTCCGATTCTTCCTATACAAATTAGCTACCTTGACAAAGCTTTAAACCGACCAAAAAACGGGTAGGCACTCTATCCATCACCTTAGCATGACATGACACCGACGCCACCAGTGTCAACACAATGACAATCCAACTCACCAGCTGGCAGTCGCAAAGCGAAGATACAAAAGCTTATCAATGTAAATTTTTTATACATTAGAGTGCACCAGGGGCACTAGCTCACCGAGCAAGTAGTATGTGTCACTCGACCGTGACAGGTTCTGTCTTTACAACTACAACAGTGGCAGTGGCTGCAGTTGCTGATGGAGGAGAAGCAGCAGCAGCAGCAGCTACACTCGCTGGGGGGGAGGTAATCACAGACACTGGGCTACCAACGATGTTGCCCCTACTGGGAGCTCTTCTCTGCTGCAGCTGCTCATGTTCTGATGCTAGTTGCTGATGAGGAGGTGACTGTTCTCGCAGCTGTTGAGGTGACTGTTGAGGAGACAAGTGCTGACAAAAAACAGATGACAACTTTTGATGTTCTTCATGCTCTTGTTGAAGTAAGCTTGACTCTGGTGAGAGGCAACCTTGAATGAGATTTTGATCCTGCAGTTCCAAGCTGTTTGGATTCTGCATTTGTCGCTGTTGCGCATTTCCAGTTGGCATCTGGATGTCTTCAAAGGACTGTTGCTCCTCTGGTACAAACGCTGCCTCATCAGGGAGGCCAGGAACTTCTTGCTCTGATGGGGAGACTTTTTCATAGAAGACATCTGGTTCTTGCTGTAATGGAGAACATACCAAATAGTATTCAAATTTTTGGTGGATACTAATAAAGTCTGAAACCACTAAACCTAGAAACGTGACAGGTCTCTTAAATCAACCACTTCAAGAAATAATTGTTGGTACGATGTTTTATATCAATAGTGGTCACTTAAAGGGAGGTAAGTAGTTTTGTATAAAAATGAAATTATGTAAGGGACACACTGCTACACCCGGAAATTTTTTAAAATTTTTTAAAATTGCCTTTACTTAAATCAAAAATTGAGAGAACTTTTGCAGTTTTTGATAATTCTGAGTGTTCAACAAAAATGTGACCGGCCATTTTTAGCTTCTTTTTTCTTAGGTGTATCCAAGGAAATAATTTATTAATACAATTTGGCGACAAATTTGAGAAAATTCGGAATATATTAGGGTTTTATGAACACTATTTTAAACAAAAAAAAATCAAAATATTCTTTTCTATTTCGCAGGGCCTCGAGTTTGGCCAAATAGATGAGAAAATATCAATTCTGGAGAAAATAGTCGGTAGGGTTTAGGATCTAGCGTTATATACAGACAGGGAGGATGAAGAAAGAGAGACAGAAAGAGAGAAAGAGAAAAAGAAATCCAAAGAGGAAACGAAAGAGAAAGAGGAAAAGAGAGAGAAAGAGGAAACGAAAGAGGAACAGAAGGATAAAGATAGACAAAAAGAAAGGGCGTGAGTATGAGATAGAGAGAGAAAGGAGGGAAAGAGAGAAGAAAGAGAGAGAGAGAAAGGAGAGAGAGAGAAAGGAGGAGAGAAAGAGAGAGAGAAAGAGAGAGAGAGAGAGAGAGAGAGAGAGAGAGAAGGAAAGAAGAATGAGCCCATGTAAGAAGAGGTGAAGGAAAGAGGGAGTCCAGAAAAGAAGCAGTTAAGAAAAGAGGCCAGGAAAAGAAAAAAGACAGAGGAAAAAAATTAGACTTGGCCTAATAAAAACGTAGATGCAGAAAGAAGAAGAAGAAGAAGAAGAAGAAGAAGCGCAGCGCGCCAGCGAACGCGTACCTTGATTGGCGGGGTGGCGTGGGGCTGGGCGGGGGGCGTGGCGGCGGCCGGCGCGAGCGCGGCGTCGCGCAGGCGTCGCTCGAGCGCGGCGATGCGCTCGTCCTGCAGGTGGCGCTGGCGCTGCAGGTGGTCGTTGAGGCGCTCGAGGCGGCGGCAGCGCTCGGCCAGGCGCTGCACCAGCGCCGCCACCTGCGACCGCACGCCCGCGCCCAGCCCCGCCCGCGCCCCCGCCTCCTCTTCACCACCGCCGTTGGACACCGCCTCGCCCTCCGCGCAGCCCAGCGCCTCCAGCACCGCGCACACCTCCTCCTGCCCTGCGCACACACACACGCGCGCGATCGCACGCGCGCACCCGTTAGCGCACCGCGCGAGACGGCGCTCGCGCCGCGCGGCCACCAACACATACAGGGTGTCCGTCCACTCTTTTCCTGCAACTAATTTCCCTCACTTTTCCCCGCTTTTCAATGCATTTTTTTATGATTTGCAATGTTTGACAATGCAATATATGATTTGCGAGGTATGACAATGCAAAATTTGCAATGTCACACAGGATGTCACACACAAAGTCACACACAATGCATTTTCTTTTATGATTTGCAATGTCACACAGGGTGTCCGTTTACTCATTTCCCTCACTTTTTCCGTTTTTCAATGCATTTTTATGACTCACAATGTTTGACAATGCAATGTATGATTTGCGAGGTATGACAATGCAAGATTTGTACTATCACACAGAATGCCCGTCCACTAATTTCCTGGAATAAATTTCCTTTACTTTTCCCGGTTTTTCACTGCATTTTTATGATTTGCAATGTATGATTTGCGATGATAATACAAGATTTGCAACGTAACACTGGTGTTCGTCCACTTATTTCCCTCACTTTTCACGGTTTTTCAATTCATTTTTTATGATTTGCAATGTCTGACAATGCAATATATGATTTGCGAGGTATGACAATGCAAGATTTGCAATGTCACACACGGTGTCCGTCCAATCTGGAACTAATTTCCCTCACTTTTCCCGGTTTTCCAATGCATTCTTTTAATATTTCACTGGCAAAATTTGTAGAGTATGTCACACTATTTTTTCTAAAGTCTACTAAAGCAAACTTGAAAATAATTTGTCAGCTTTCTGATTTCTCCACGACAAAGTATTTTTTTTAAATTATCATCAAATAACTATAGAGTCCTCGACTAGGACAAGCTCTTTGCTCCCGACCTGTATGGTAGTGTAGTGCATGAAAGTACAAGTGTATGCACGCAAGGAGTGAGAATAGGATAAGGAAGGGAAAGGAAAGATCGCGAGCTGTTCGTGGCCCGTTTATTACGGTAATCCTCCGGCATTCGTCTGGTGATCGGAGAAACCACGGAAAACTACTGATTAGAGCAGCTGGTCGCTAGAATTCTCCTTCAAGAAGCTGGACTCGACCTACCTATCCACCTAGTGTCGAAAATCCTGCTACCATCGGAATTCGAACCTTAGGACATCCCAATCATAGCACTGCAGAGACATCAGTTGATGCCCTGAGCACCGAAGTTGGTTCCATAAAGTTTGGGTAAGTCAAATAAACACTTAAGTTATTAGCGAACGTTCGAGTAGGTCTCACACGTAAGGTGTTGAATAATATGGACTTGGAATAAAGTTGTAGGACACGCATCAATCCTCAAGAAAATCACTTTGCACCCGGGCCTGTTTTATTCACGTGGTTCGCAGCCATAGCCGCTCATGATCGCGGGGAAAAAGTAGGGGTAAATCTGGAACGTATGGCAAAATGAATCTGGCGGACGTATTTCCTCATGGTCCGCGCGGAACAAGTCACGTGACTAAAATGTGTATATGAACGCCCAATGCAATAATTTTGTTCAACTTCAGTGAATGAAGCACTTAAATGATACTTATGGCCCGTACGAAACAACGCATTTTCATTAAAGCATGTATTTATAATTATAATTTTTTGTACCCGAATGTTACAATTATAGAATAATAAAATATTACATCTGACCACTTTGAATGTCCCTCTCACTTTAGGTCCACACACGTCATGCGTCCGTGTGTGTGTTTTAGCTGCTGCGGTTGAGATTTGGGCAAAGTTACGTCCTTCTTGGATCACGTACATTCCTCATTGCTCCGATGCTGGCCACTCCAAATTCACTGTTGGTGAACAGAGCGAAATGTCAACAATCTTTATCCCGACAAAAAGCAGATCATCAACAATTAATTGGACGGATAGAAAAGCATTTGGATACTTTTTGGTCGAGAAAAGAAACAAGCGGACATGAAGGCTCAAGGGTGGTTTAATGGGCACACCTTGTGTGAAAGGATTAAAAAATGTTTTCGTAGAAGGAAGATTCCAACGTATTGGCTTCAGCTGTAATTGATACTCGAGATAAGTCAATGCATTAGAAATTCCCAAATATGTTTAATATTAATTCCGAGCGACGAAGATTAGAGACTCAACGTGACTTAAGAACATGACAAAAAGAAGAAATCCAGTGATTATTTTTACGAAAATGAATTTTATTTTTGAGAGTGCGAGGGAAGGGCCTTTACACAGCGCATCGTCTACTTCAAAATTTTCTTCTTTCTCGCCATTTTCATGTTCGAAGAAGCACACAATCATTTGCAGGGAGGGATTGAAAACGCCGACTAAAAATGTTTGAGTGTTCTTTTTTATTTATTTATTTTACGTCAAAAAGTTAAAAACTGTGTGACGTGCAACGGGGAGAAGTGAATTCTGTGCACGTTTTCGTAATTCAGTGATCCCTACCCTAAGCCGAATACTATTTGAATTTTGAATGCAGAAAGAAAATGAGGGCGTTTTGCAAGGATTGTTAACGAAATATTCGCTCCGATATAATAAAATATATTTTCAAGGGTAAATCAGCAATAAATTTGGGCTCTTATTCCTTATCATGTCCTTCGTGAAGGAATAATACTTTCTGCCGCGAAAACATGAAGAACGATAATTTAAGTAACTATAATTTCCACTCAATTCTAGAAGACGTGCACAGATAATGAAGTTACATTTATTCTCAGAAGCAAAACAAAAGATCATACAAATTGATTTTGAAGAAGAAACAAATATTAACGCATGTTTTTAATGAAACATATATTTCACCTGCAGCGAGGGGAAGGAGAACAGAGAGGGGAGAGAATGGGATATAGGGTGAAAGGAAGAGAACCACAGCGGAAGGGGTGAGAACGAGGTAGGCAGCGCTGTCAAGATGGCCTATTTACTGGATCAAATTTGCCCTGAATTTTCTCGGTTTTCGTTTATGATTTTTAGTGGTTTTCCCTGAGAAGATTTTGTAATTTCACACATAAAGAAAACATTAAAGTTACCCTGATAGTAATTGGTCAGCTCTGATTTCGTCATAGCGGAAATTACAAAAGTACAGATAAACAATTTTTTCTCATCACATAAAAATGAGCCAAAACAATTGCCGTAATAATGTTTTATGGAATAATATTTTGTGTTGTAATCTCTCAAAATTTCCTCTGGCTTCTAAATATTCGACTACAAATTCCCCGATTTCCACTTGACTTTTCAAGAGCAATGAAATTCTCTGCTTTTCCCGTTTTTCATATATTCCAGAGAGTGGCCACCTTGGCAGTATTGTCCAAATAATATTTCTGTCTACTTGATAGCTAGCAGATGACAAGGGAGAGGTGGTTCCGTTATCCAATCAAAGGCTTCAAATTGTGATGAGGTCACTGCAGAGTTGGGGATACTTATATGAAAAAAATGCATTTTATTTGCATTTTGTCAATTTTACTTTAAAAACCTGTCTCGTACTTATTTTTCATTAGCTTTGCACTTATTGTGCAAATGTGTATTGTTATTCCCTTCATTGGCTGAATTAGAGTAACGGACTGCAGAAAAGTACTTCATGAAATAAACAAGTGTCATTATTACCATTCGTTATTCTACTAATACAATAAATTGGACGTGCATGTCTCAATCCTAACATAATGCAAAAATCATTTGACCACGTGTTTGCCGCCTGAGTAAGTGGCAACATAGTAACTCACCTCTTGTTGCCGAGTACAGAGGTGGCCAAATTATTACGTAAATCTTCTTTAAACCTAATTATTTATTGGCAACTAAGATGCAAATGCATTACAATGGAAATTTACAGTTATAATACTTAGTTTGCATTTCTTTAGCTTTTGTTAAGATCTTTTCCCTTTCAGACATATTTTTAGTTTTTTTGCAACTATTTTGAATACCTGCGTCACGTAAAAATGTTTTGTGTCAGTAATTCAATCAATACATCCCTCGTCGTTAATCACTGTTAAAGCACTAATATTCACATCACTAAAAATTCTTAATATGTAGTGTATGTAGAACTACGAAAACAACCGATTTTCAACAGAGGTTTCAAGTCATGAACATTCTCTAAAAATGAACATTCTCTAAAAATGCTCAGACTTATCACCGGACAGTCCACATTTACTTCGGAACAATTTCATTTAACCAGATATTAAATACAGATTTTCAAAAAATAAGGACGAGTTTTACCACAACAATATGGCCAGTTCTGCAGACAGAAATCTTATTCGGACAACAGTAAGTTGTATGGATATGCTGTCCTGAGCGTGAGGGAGGGGGGACGGGGACTCACCTGGTTCGCCGGCGAGGTCGGAGGCGCTGTCGTCGGTGTCGGTGGACAGCTCGATCTCCGGGTTGTAGTGCGGGACGGCGGTGGCGGCGGGGCCGTTGGACGGGCCGGCGCCAGAGCAGGACGAGGCCGGGGGCGGAGACGCTCCGCACGGAGACCGCGCCTCCGCTTCCATCTTCACCACTTCCATCTTCACCTGCGGCATCTGTGGCAACCACGTACACTCGGTCGTTAGTGCTAACAGGCACGTCAACTACTGAGGTCATTAGTTCTGTAAGTGTAGTGAATGTCTTTCATCGGGAGGTGGTGATCTCCCGTTAGATAGCGAGATCCGGCACCGACCTACCGTCTGCTAGCGGGGTTTGCCTCAGCCACGTATTTCCCACCAGCGGGCACAGCCCCAGCCGGGACAAGCTCTAAGCTCCCGATCGGTCTCCCGGCATAGGTGGTAGTGTGGTGTATGTTAGTGTATGTGTGTAAGGGGTGATGACAGGACAAGGAAAAGAAAGGAAAGATCGCGAGCTATCCGTGGCCTGTTTGTTATGGTTCTGTTCCAGTATTCACCAAGTGTTGATCGGAGAAACCACGGAAAACTACAGATCAGAGCAGCCGGTCTCTAGAATTCTCCTGCAGACGGCGCCTGAGATTCGACCTATCTAACAAACTAGTGTCGAAAATCTTGCCACTGTTCGGACTCGAACCCAGGACCTCCGAGTAAGAGGTACTGCAGTGACATCAGTTGATGCACTGAGTCACCCCTCCCGGTGAATATCATCAGCATTTTTATCACTCGTCCCAAGAGATATCATTTTCATCACTCGCCACAAGGGATATCACCTTCATCCTTTTAACCCAGGAATGTCCAACTTGCAAGGTCTCAAGGACCGTAAGTAAATATTTTACCTCAACGAAACCCCCCAAATAAATTAGCCACCTAAGAATCTGCTGAAGGTCCCCCCCAAAAAACCAACCTACATTTAGAGAGAAAACCCCTCACCCGGCAACACTACGCCAGAGCCCGTCTGCTGTTGGTTGTGACAAATAACCGCCCAATTTTAAATCTTACACTGCTATGAAGGTTTCTACTACGCTTAGTTACATTGAAATAAATATACCAGAAATAATCATTTGGAACTATTCTGGGGTTTTGTGCTAAATAATCAAATAACATTTAAAAACCCAACGAAAAGCCCCAAATAAATCTGTCCCCTAAGAAACTGCTAAAGCCCCCCACCCCAAAAAACTAACTTTAGGGGGGAAATCCGTAGCCTGGCAACACTATGCCGGAGCCTCGGCTGCTCGCGACGCACGTAGTCGTCTGCTGCTGGTTGTTTTCTGCGCGGGGGCGTTAGCGAAGGCGCGGTTACATTTAAAAAACACCGTGAAAACCCCCAAATAAATTTGTCACCTAAGAATCTGCTAACCCCACCCAATAATAAAACTAACTTAACCCTTGAGGGTCGCGTGGTTGACATGTCACCCACTTCCTTTATTTTTCCGCGAGGAACATACGTCGATGGCCAATGGTTGTCTTTTTCAGCCTCTTGAATATTTCAGCCATCCACGCTCTTTGTATTTATAAATCAAACACAAAAAGTAAAGTGAGCAGAAACACGTTTTTACAAAATTTGGCATGGGAACTGATTAAACCTCAAATTCAACGGAGGTCCACAATATTAAGTTTTTTTCCTTTTCTTAGTCTGTTTTATTCTCAAGTAATTGTATGTTTTTAAATTTTTTGCTGGATTTTACAATATATTTCTTCAACTTTTTATGACTAATTTTATTAAAACCTTTCTAGACATCAAAATGGAGCACAAAGCTAAGAATTAGGTAAGTATATTAATTTTAGAATGCTAGAAACAACCGAAGGTCTCTGGGTGACACTGGTCAACCTTGCGACTCTCTATGTAATTATTAGACGCGCGACTACCGTAGGGTTAAGAAGGGAAATCAGTAACCCGGCCATTAAGGCCCATTCACAACGCAAACATAAGCATAAGCATGGCGTTAACATAAAAGTTAGGACTACGTCTACAAGTGGACTCATTCACAATGCGTTCGCATAAGCATAACACGTAAGACGTTAACTTAAGAGCTTGCAAGCTTCAAGCTTCTGTGCTATGCTTATGTCAGACATAAGGAATGAGCCAATCACAGTTCGTTAACTCAAAATCGAGTATCGAAGTCGATCGTGTCGATTCGTGTGCTGCGTCTCATAGCCAATAGAAACTCTTATTTTGCCTGTGTTTCTGTTCGACATTGTGAATACGCCAACTCTTCGCTTGTGTTAATGTCTATGTCTATGTGTTATGCTTATGTTTGTGATTGCATTGTGAATGGGCCTTTACTCACCTCGGCTGCCCTCGACGTGGCCGTCTGCTGCTGCTGCTGCTGCTGCTGGTTGTTCTGCGCGGGGGCGTGGGCGGCGCGGTGGGCGGGCGGCGCCAGGGCCACGTTGGGCTGGAAGGAGCGCTCGAACCGCTCGCTCTCCGACAGCGGCACCACGCGCTCCGGGTGCAGCAGCGCCGGCGGCGGGCTGGGCGCCGCGGGCGGGTGCAGGTGCGGCGGGAACGACGCCCCGGCCGCCCCGGCCGCCACCGCCGCCGCCGCCACCGCCGCCGCCGCCACGCCCCCGGCCCCGGCCCCGCCCCCGCCACCGCCGTTCACGCTCACGGACACGGTGGAGCTGCGGGCACACGTAATGGCGTCACTACTCAACCCACTATTATTATTATTATTATTATTATTATGGTATTATGGTATGGTAGTGGTGGTAGTAGTAGTAGTAGTAGTAGTAGTAGTAGTAGTAGTAGTAGTAGTAGTAGTATAAATTTATATCAAGTGTATCAGCAGGGGGCGGATTTTAATGAAATGCCATTTATTTTTCTTTTCACTTGAGAACAATGCCGTTTAGTACAGAAATTCATTTTATGTTATGACAAAAGGAAATGACCCATTTTTATTCTTAATTTTTTGCATTTTTTATCGATTTCGACTAATAAGTAATTTTTTTTACTTTTTCCGACATTTTTAATTCATTTTTCGCTGTCGATTTTAATGTCATTTTAATAACACTTCAAATAATATTTACGAGATGCAACAAATATTCTCCATAGATTTCCTGAGTACCTATACCTGGTAGCCTATTCGATTTCTTCGCTCAGAAGTTGTAATGTTAGTATGAAATGTAAGGTTTATGCTACGCCCGTCAGCGTCATTAGCGGTTCAACCGATTTCGGGATAACTGAAGACAGATTTTCTGGTAAATAACAGTCCAAACAAAAAGTCCGAAAGTTGAGTTCACTTGAACGAATAGAAGCAGCCTCGATTACATCAGAAACATATCCTACAGCTTAAGTTGTTCATTTGAACTGATATTTATCATATTTTTTACGTAATTTTTTTTGCTTTTAGGGCATTTTAAAAACATTTTAAGAGCATTTTAGTGATCATTTTTGGCGATGATTTAGGTCATCAAAATCCGACCCCTAATTATCAGTATACAGTAAGGGAATGAATGTGTAATAGTGGTTTATTGTATTCCAACATTAAAACTCGACCTTTTTTCTATTCCGGCATTATAAACGATTTTCTGTTGCAAGAAATCGTTCATAAATGAGCCTTCTACGACATAAATGCTCAATTAGCATTTTACGGATCGAATGATTATGTCATCACACATTCAGCCAATCGCAACGAGAGAATCGTGGGGAGGTGGGTAAACGGAACAGCCGACCACAGTTTTCTCGCACAGATGTCAAATACCCGAGTCATCACAAGAAAATTGTTTCGCAAAATTAAGTTATCTTATAAATTTATAATGCTGTTATAGAAAAAAATAGCGTACGCAACTCTTTTCAAATGTTGCTTTATTGCATTCGTACAAATTTGAAAACTCGCGCCTAACGTCGCTCGTTTTCAAAACATGTACTCATGCAATAAAGCTTAACATTATAAACTAATTGCATAAACTACTATTATTGTATTCCAGCATTTTAAACGACCTTTTTCATTACAAGAAAACGGTAGTCGGCATTTCCGTTTAGCACCTCCCTACAATTCCGTGATTCTCCCGTGATCGGCTGAATGTGCGATGATGCAATTATTCGTGCAATTGTGGGCAAATACGTCAAAATCAGTGCGGTAAGAAGTCCTTTTAAGAATGAGATCTTATAACGAAAATAGTCGTTTATAATGCTGAAATACAAAAAAAAAGTTTTTTAGCAGGCATGTATATATGGTGCGCTTACAAGGAAAAAGTATTAAGTTATACGTATAAAACACGTTCGTGTCTGTCACATTTTATTTACGAAGTCTGAAGATACTTTGTTCAAAGGAGTTTTCTTGACAGCCCAATTCACAAAATCATTTAGAAATGCATTTTTTTAGAATAAGACAACTTGAAGTTTTAATTCTTTACATAGTTTTTTTAAACTTCAGTATCATTTTATTTATTTTAGTGTTTGCTATAATTTTGCTGTTCTATTCTTTGTAACCTGAAGAAAGAGAAAAAATATTCCTCGAAACGTTGAGAAAAAGGTAAATGAAGAAGAATGAAAACTTCAAGTTGTCTTTTTCTAAGGAAATGTTTTTCTAAGTAAATTTGTGAATTGGTCTGTCAAGAAAACTCCTGTGGTTGAAGTATTTTCCGACGTAGTAACAGGGGACTCTAGTTCAATGCTAAGTACGCTAAAAAAGAAAAAAAAAATCGCACATTCAATTAGCAATAAAGCGCTCAGAAATACATGTTTTCAAAATTCAATCTGCTAAAATCTCATCCGTAAGTCTCCAATTCCATTGACATAATTCATAACATTCCTTTTCCTTGTAAGTCCACGATATTTTTTGTGGAATTTTGGTAAATGTAATTGAAAAAGGCTACCAACAGAAACAATGTACATTCCCAAGTAGCATATATTATCATTAACAATGATCAAATTATTATCAACGTCATTCTTATCGTAATAGTGTGACGATGTTGACGATAGATACATCTACCATTGTCGACGACGCCCTACCCATCACCGTCAATATCCTCATGCTAATCATCGTCTACGTAGTCATACCCGTAAACGGCGACGTATCTATCGTTCTCAACTACGTCATGATATTGTTGTGACCACATTGGACGCCTTTAATTATACGTACACCATTAATCGTCATTTTCACCATCGCCAAAAAGAAAAACATCTTTCGTGGAGAATATCGTTATCTTTTTAAATGTTGCTAACCTTAAGAAAAAGAAAAATAGCGACCGTTATTATATGGTATCTTTTTATTTATTAAATAATTTGCGGTCGCTTGGCGAACGTTTTTTTGGCCTATTCTCATGACTAGGGAACGGACTTTATTGTAATAAAAAAAGCAAAATATGTACGTATGTATTCTGTATTATGTTTTTCAAAAATATCTAAGAAAAAATAGGAAATATGTGAAATAAAAACTCGTTATAATGTTTAAAATTCCATTCTTCAAGCGTTTTCCGAGCAGAGTACGTTGCCGATCAGATCTTAACATGGATTCAGAGAGGCTGAATGAAAGTTTTACATCTACAGAAGCAATTAATCCCTAGTTTTATCCGAAACATATAATATTTTCGTATTATATACAATGTTATTTACGAGGAGCCAGCGCTCAAGTGAATAGTACCGTGTAGCATGAGATAGAAAGAGGGTGGTGGTAACCCAACACCAGAAAAGGGATAAGACAATGATCTGAATTTTTAACTAATTACTAGACATCGAATGTTTAGGCGCTAAAAAATCGTCTTTGAGGCGCCTAAAAAGGCACTGAAAAAGTCAAGAATAAGGAGGGAAAAGGCACTGTCATAAGTTACATACACAATAAAATGGAAAATTGTAATTTTTGTATATGTAATTTTGTAAACTTAAATGCACAAAACCAGTTCGTACATTTTAATGTAAAACTAAATTTACATATTTACAACTCTTCTACATTTTATTCTTAATAGTTTCCATTAACCAGTAATATTTACATTTGATCAGTAACTTTTCAAGGATCACAATTTCAAATTTTCGACGACTGGAAGACAAAATCTAGTGCGGAGAACGATATCTCTGAACGATGTGACTGGCATATATTTTAGCAGTCCAACACTGGCAACACTGAAACCTTCTGGGAATGTATATTTATTTCCACTTAAAATTTCTGTTCCCTCGACGTATTGTCAATCGTCCATGTTCTCAGATCATGGAGAAAAATCAGTTGGTATACTTTCAGGAATTCTCTCGTAATTTTAAATTTCAAGACGTGAATTGAAGGTTTCGTAATGAATGGTCACGTTGGACCATCGCCGGTTTTCCGATATCTTAGCATTGTATATAAATATAATAAATAAAAGGCAAAAAAAAGTTCTAAAAAAGGTATTTATGCAAACAATAGGCATCTATGCTAAAATAAGCAAAAATAAGCATTATAAAATTCCGTCAAATGTCATCATTTGTCATGATTCGTGGACATATATTATCAGCCTTTAAATAAGTTCTCTAGAAAAAAAGACATTTCCCTAAACACCCGAAGTCTACTAATTACGCATGGGGGTCTATGAAACACGAGTAAGCACGTGGTTGAAGTTCTTTCAGTTTCACATACATCCGCTCATTCTTGATCCAGACTACGTGGTTTCCAAAAAGTAGATGGGGCGGGTGGAGGTAAGTTTGACAATTAATAGTGAAGGTCCGGCGTTAATACAAGCCCATTGCGTGGTTTCATAAGTGTTTCAGTAACTAAGTTAGTTTTCAAGTAGCATATATTTCGAACTCGCATGTGAAATATTAATTTTCGACTAAAAATTTATTAAAATGTAACGAAATATATAGCAATAGATACAATATGTAAAAATATGTCATTATACCAAAATATGTACAAATACGTAAAATAAAAATGGTTCCAATTCGTTCAGAATGTTGTGTTAAGTCTAAAAAATATTAGTGAATGTAGGTATCTTGTTACTGTAAAAATGTGTATTCACATGAAAATCCGTTCCCTACTCATGACTATTCAACGTCAATGTGTCTGTAGTCAACGTAGACACACCTTACATTGTCAACATCTTCATACCTATCGTCAACATCGTAACTCTTTTCTCATTGTTGTACGTTCATTGTGGTTATCAATATTGTTAAAATTATACTATATTGTGTATTAATTGAATTACCCTCATCATAATCACAATTGAAGCAAGAGAAAAAAATCGGCAGATCCTGTTTTTGAGAAAAAAGAAGCTCATTGCAAAATGTTTCCAAAACTAACATTTCAAGTAAACAATGTGTATGGGTATCACGAAGGTTATCATTTTCACTAAAGACTACTTTATTAACTTTAAATGTAGGCCCTATTATCGGGAACGTGGTTTCAGACTTGAATTTTGCTCTCAAGGCCATCAATTATTTTCATCTATTATCAACGCCCTAACATTTTTAAAAATCTACTTCCTACAATTTGCATCAATTAAAATGTGATAAATTAACATTTAATTAAAAATCAGCAATTTCAATAGTCTAATATAATAATAAATCAAGTAATATCAAGTTCCCTCAACAAAGTTATAGGTTGGATTATGGGACATTTGATCTGACCTCAGAAACCGTATTTTCAACCCGAACAAAGCTACGGCTCCGTAACTTCTCCACTTCTGGTAGAATGTTTTCCGTTGTTTGCCGTTTCCGACAAGCAATAGCCAAGGCGGAAAAGTTATGTATCCACGTTTATGCTGTTATTTGGGAAGGATGTAAATCCTCCCACAGCCACTGCGGTCAGAAGCAGACGATGCTAACGTGTCAACACGCCGTTTCAAAGCTCACGGAAAGTTTCGAACAACTTTTCGTAGCCCGTGTATTATGGGATTCCCGCGCTCCCGAGAAGTATCTTGTTTTTACGTGTAATTCTATTTGTGGCGGACTAAATCCATAAAGCAACGTTGAAAGGAGGCCCGATTCAATTCCCTCGTTGGCATGCCGGAGGGGGAATTTGAAAAGATGGCGCGTATTTCAGAGGTATCGAGGCAGAATCCGACAAAACGCGTTCGTGTCTCCGGGCAGTCGATGCTTTCCAAACGAAATTTCTTCACGATAAGAAGGCTGAGGTTTTGTATAAGAGCGGTCCACAGATTTCAAGAAGTCGTTTCGGGAAGCAGTTTCCAGATGAAATTAGTTCGAAAGAAGTGAGTTCCTGTAAAAATCGTTCGCAAAGTTCAACAGAAAGCTTCAACAATAACAAAGAGAAATATTTGGGAAATGTATTTGTTGCGAAGAGGAAATAACGGATGTAATTTCCTTTCGAATAAAAAGCTTCCATACACTAAAATTGATTTCGGGAGTTTCAGATTAAAAATAGGCAAGTCTGAAACGGGTTAATAGTTCCCAGAATTCCAATAATAATTGTTTGGACATCTTTTTGCTACCTTCAAACATTTGAAACGTACGTACACTTTGTTCAAATTACAAGACTAGGCCTAAGATCTAAAAAAATCCTTTGCAGTCATGATAGATTTGTAACGCTTGATGTGCATCGCTTATTCCAGAATTATTTCCGAGACCACGATTACGAGGAATTATTACCCAATAAGGGAAACACGGTGTGTGTGTGTGTGTTTTATCATGGACGTAGGTGTTTCCTTAAATTTAAAATTAACTAAATTGCTCTAGGTCTTTCATACATTTTAAATAAATCGATTTAATCAATTGATTTTGACGATCGAAGAGCCAAACAATGTATTTTCTGCGTGGGAGGGCTAAAGATTTATAACAGCCAACATGGTGTACAATAACAAGATACATTACGCCAAGAAAGTCTCTCAGAACCGAGCCGAATTATGACTACCTATTAATAAATGCATTTCTATTGGTAGCAACCAGATCACTGCAATGGTAGCAACCAGAATCACATCAATAATCATACTTTGCTAGTAAGGTAACGTGGGCCAGGAAAGTGACTCCGCACTAAGCCAAGGCCTCCAATTATAAACTGCATTTACGTTTTCTTTTTATCTCAGAAAAGGTAATACTCGATCGTCTCTCTAATAATTAACATTAATCAGTTTACAATTTTGTCCCTACGGTCTTTCCTTTCACTATTGTAACAATGTTTCCTGGGTGTTTTTGCTGCATTATAAAAATCTTGATGTATACAATTTTATTGCTGATAATTAAAAGCAATTTATGTTTAGAGTTATACTGAAATATTTAAAAACAAGCGCAAAACCATTACTCGAGATTATTATAAAAAGAAACAAGTTGTTAGAATATTTTCCAACTTTCAACTAGAAATGATTCTATGCACATTTCATGAAAAAAAAATTACAATTACACTTCGGCATATATCTTCTTTCTGAACCATAATGAGAGATGCCGATTTACTGCCATCGCAAGCAAGCGAATGAACTCACAGTTTGCTATTTAGCAGGAAAATATCATAAGTATAACACGTCTTCAAATTGGGCCATAGTAAAGAATTTTCTCTCTTATTTTAAAAAATGTGTACATACTTATATTTATCTATTTCTTATAGTTTAATATCTTGCTTCACAAAATGTAGCATATTTCAATGGTGGCTCTTGGTTAAAGATCCAAATTATCTTTTGAGAATATTTATACTCTATGTCACAGTTCATACAAGTATTCTTCTTATTATTTTCTTTCCTTAAAGCTCTCACCCTCAAACTATATCCAAAGCAACACGATTTTCTTGTGTGTTTCTTGCATTACGTTGGTAGCAACCTGATCACTTGGGAACAAGTGAAGGAGACAACACTTCCAGCATCTACTATGATTGTGGTGAGTAGGCAATTTACGTTTTCAAGCTGCAGCTTGCGCTATCAACATAATTTCTGTTACAAGCACTTTCACCGGCAAGGTTCCACTACGGAGAGACTTTTGACGCGCTATATAATATATTGTATTGTAAATTAGAACATTGAACACATTAGTTAAGAATTACAGAACACCTCTCCTAGGTTAGGAATCTAGGAAGCAGCCTAGTTTGCATAAACAACTGCACGTCGCTATACTGTAGTGTTAAGAGCGAGATATTCCTTTTATAATGTTTAAAACAAGTACTTTTAACACAAGAGTCACAAATTAAACAGGTTTTCATTTGTTTTTTCGAATTACTATCACACTATAAATAAAAGCAACATGTTAAGAGAAACAAAGCGCTAATAAAACATCCGTATGAGTTCTATTTGTCTAAGTATTTATTCTATTTGTAACATGTATAAATATTATAAATATATTGCAAATTTTAAGTAATGGTATAATGATTTCAATTGCCATAGTTCTAAACTTACTTTCTGAGCAGCGCCTTTAATTTCTCTGTGGCTCCTCAGGATCTACAGAAAGATCCATTTTCATTCTCCTTCAGAACTTCAAATAAACAACATTGATTTGTTGAAAATGCTAATAAAAAATAACTTATTATAAAACAGCCTCTCATTCATGGCCTACCATTTTAAGTTACCATTAGTGCGCATACGGTACTGCAGAAAATGTTCATTAATAAAAATCTTATTTTCAAATTTTGAATGGCCGTGTAAAAATGGCGCATGTCACACGCACCACTGACATAAATAAATTTGTAACAACCACAGTGCGTCAATGTTTCATTAGAGCGACCATACGGATGTTTTACAAGCTTTTAAAAAACATATTCACTTCAACTTTAAGTTGCACTTTTCAATGTCTTTCCCATACGAGTTCATGCACCACCTAAATTTGAATTGAATTGAATTGAATGTGCCTTATTTTACGTGGCGAGACTCAGGCCATGAAGCCTGCTCTTCCGCCTGACCACGCGAATTCCGCTACGCTCCTTTCACCAACCATGGGAGAAAGAAGGTACTACTTAGGCGACGAAACATGCGATTTGAATTTAGCTCAGAGGCATCATTTAGGCTTGAGGATCTTTTACATGCAGTAAATCTACTAACATGGGACAGCCGGCTTTACTTCCCCTCCGAAGGAAGGCGTACGAAGGATTTTTTCGCCCTTAAAAATCCACGGCTTCGAACCCGCAAACTTGGGTATAACAGCCCGATACGCTAACCGTTCCACCATCGCCGCCGCGAACACCATCGCCGCCGAAATTTGCATTTCCATAGCACTAGTACACATTCCAGCGGTTGGGAACTCAAGGATGGATGGATCACATTCCCCCTACGATTGCACGCATCGATGTTTTGTTATCGATGTCGCAACCCTAGTGTAAATCGGGTCTTAGCTCGTGTTACACGGTCATTTTTTCATCATTTTTCTGTACAGAAAATGGATGGGAAAAGGGACGTTCATTTCTACGGTATCGAAACTGGATGGATGAGAACGAGCGTTTCACACGGTCATTTCGTCTTTTGCACGCAATCAAAATGATAGTATTTCCCCTGGTCGCCGCAAAAAAACGCTTAAGGTCATACAGTTGAACATAGCTTCTATGGCAACAAATTAAGGTATGTTGTATTAGAACTGAGCACGGAACGAGACACTGGAGAACAATATACGTTTTATTATCTCATTACAAGCAATAATTACTTGACATTACAATTCAACACATTAGAACGCTCTTGAAACTGTACAAAAGGAACAAATCGCACTACACAAGTAGCCAAACAGAGAAAGTCCCGAAAAGTGGCACCAGGAGCGCGGTAGTCAAACTAAATGAAATCTGTACCGAAAAATGAAGCATGCGTCATTTTTACGTACAAATTACATCCAGACCGGTCCATCACTTTTCTGTACCGATGAAAAATGATCGTGTCAAATCAGGTTTTAGTATTATACTGAGATTTATTTACAGCTGCCTCTGACAGATCATCAGCTGTTAGGGTGTCATCCAATCGGGAGCTTACACGTCACGGAGTGACGTCACTACGGTGGCGTGCGTTCAACCTTCCGATTGGATGACACCGTAACAGCTGATTTACGTCAGAGGCAGCTCTAAATAAATCCATGTATATACTGTGGTTTTCACAGAGCTGCGTTTGAAGGATGTCAGTTGGTACGGCGTCATCCAATCGGAAGGCTGAATGCTGCCATTATGCCGTCTCTGTAGTGACGTGTAAGCTCCCGATCGGATGATACCGTAGTAGCTGAGCAAACGTCAGCGGCAGCGAAGTAAAAACCGCAGTATAGAGACACGTGCGCGTACTCACCTATCCCTGAGGGCGGCGCCGCCGGGCGATCCCTTCCCGCTCGCCCCCGCCCCGGGCGCGGCGGCGGCGGCGGCGGACGAGGGAGGGGGCGGGGCCAGCGGCATGGGCACGTCCTTGCACGGGGAGGCGGCTCGCGAGCAGACGACGGCGGGGGCGGCGGTGGCCGGCCAGGCGGGCGGGCGGAAGGCGGACGACACGCGCGCCCACTCCATCCACATGTAGGTGTAGTGGTCGGGCGGGGCGGCGGCGGCGGCGGAGGCGGGGTCGAAGAGCGTGGGCGGCGGCGGCGGCGGCGGGGCGGCGCCCGGCGCGCCCGAGGAGTAGGGCGAGCCGTAGGGGTCGCCCGCCGCCACCGCCGCCGCCGCCGCGTCCAGCCGCGCCTTCTTCAGCAGCAGCTCGCCCGCCGCGGCCGCCGCCGCCGCGTCCCGCGCGTCCGCTTCCGGGGCCGACCGCGCCTGCGCACAACAGACACACACAACTCAGTCACACACGAAGCGACATTCACATTCAATTCAAAATACAGTCGACTACGGTTATAGCGAACCTTCGGTTATAGCGAACTCGGATATAGTGAACCTTCGGTTATAGCGAAATCGGATATAGTGAACCTTCGGTTATAGCGAACTCGGATATAGTGAACTGACATCACTGGTCCCGTTTCACTTACATTACAATTAGGTATAAGAAGATTGTTATAATGAACCTGAACCTCGGCAGTAAACTTAGAAAGTAAGTCCTGGAAAATAATTGGGTCTCGTAGGTTATTAGACGATTGAAAGGGCCTTCGGATGTAATGGCTTTTTTTTGCATCAAAACGTTATTTCAGCTTTCTTTTTCACAACCCTTTCCAATGAGGATAAACATCGCGAAAACTATAAGAATAAATACAATGTAATACGGTTTTATATTAGCTTTCAAAAACCTGAAATAACACGTCAAAGCAAAGCATTATAGATGTAATTCCACTTTTTTTGTTTTATTTGATTTTGTTTTAGAAAAAAATAATTTGAAATTGCCTGCCTTAGATAAATCAACGCAGACAAAATGAATGTACAATTACCAAGATATTTGAATAATACTCGAGAAGATACTCGAGATAAATTTCAAGTTCAGACACCGGTCTTACAGGATCCACGTTCTTTCACTTCCTGAGAATATATTTTTAAAAAGATTTCATATCATGTAAACTTTTTCCAGACCGCGACCGTCTCTTACCGCATTTCCATTTTATTTCTTGAAGGTTTAACCCTCCTGGCGTCGCATAGGAATAAGATGTATTCACACGGACCAGCGTCAAACACAGACGTTGACTGTCCAAACACAAGCGGGATGAAGCGGGAGCGAGCAGGAGGATCGGTCGGCTGTTTTAAGTCGAGAAGAAAAGGAGGCTCCACGGTCGAGTGGGAAGGCAACGCGAGTGCTCACGCGAGAAAGAAAGAGAGTGAGAGAAGGGGGAGAGGAGGAGAAAGGTGTGGGATGGAGGAGGTGAGTGGGAAATGACGAGCGTGGCCAAGACCGACCAATGTGATGGGGATTGCTAGTGACAAGAAACGCCAGCGATATCTCTGGGCGGGAAAAAATCGGGAGGCGAGAGAGAGAGAGAGAGGCGAGAAGAGTGCAACAGTGAGAGAGGAACTGTGAGAGTGCGAGGTTAAGAAGAGAGAGGGGGGAAGACTGCAACTGGGACTGAGAGAGAGAGAGGAGGGGGAGAGAGAGAGTCTGGGAGATAATGTCGCCGAGAGAAAGAGAGGGAGGGGCGAGAAGAGTGTGTCAGTGAGAATGGGACTGAGAGTGCGAGGCTGGGAGAGAGAGCGTGGCTGAGAGCGTGAAGGGTAAGAGAGCGAGCTGGGGTGGAGAAGTTCATGGCGGGACGTGAGCGTAGCGATAGGTCCACGAGTGGTGAGAAGAGAAGAAGGGAGGAAGAGAGCATGTCGAAGGAGGGAGCGATGGGAAGGGAACTTCGCGGAAGGGGAAAGCTATAGGGCGGGAGCGAGGCGAAAGAGAGCTGAGTGGTAGGGAGCGTGGCAAGAATGAAGCTCCACACATCCGGGATTCGGCAACTAGTGACCGACTACTCGTCCAATCCCGAAGCCCAATTCCACTACTCGGGATTCGGCAAGCGGGATCCATGCTACTCGCACAATGTGTGATGACGTACTGACTATCGTTACATGGTGAGACTGAGAGTGAGAGGATGTGATGGAAGCGGCTAAAAGCGTGGCGTTGAAGTGTCGTAAAGGGTGAGCGTTGCTTTATTGATTGACTGATTAATGATTCTGGGCATGCCAGCTATTAAAGTCAGTAGTCTGGTAAATGCAGCGCATGTTTTTTTTACCATGGGAGATGGTGATGATCTTCCCCCGACGGATGGAAAGATCCAACGCCGACGTACTAAGCGCTTTTCCCCCAACCAAGGATCTCCCACCAGCGGGAAACCACTCCAGCCGATACGGTAAATACGGAAAACCCGACACTACTTTCAATTGATTGATTGATTAATTCATATTTCCGGGCGTGTCAATAGCTCTGGTCATTAGTCCGGTTAGTGTAGTGCATATTTTTCTCTCTCGGGAGATGGCAGTGATCTTCCCCGCTGGACGGTGAGATCCGGCGCCGACCTACCGTCGGCTAGTGGGGTTTCCCCCTAACCAGGACTCTCCCACCAGCGGGGCACCGCCCCAGCCGGGACAAGCTCTAAGCTCCCGACCGGTCTCCCGGGATGTGGTAGTGTAGTGTATGTTAGTGTAAGTGTGTGTGTGTAAGGGGAGAGAATAGGACAAGGAATGGGAAGGACAGATCGCGCGCGGTCCGTGGCCCGTTTGATAGGGTACTGCTCCGGCATTCGCCTGGTGTTGATCGGAGAAAGCACGGAAAACTACTGATCAGAGCAGCCGGCCGCTAGAATTCTCCTCCAGACAGCGACTGAATTCGACCTAGCTGAAAAGCTAGTGTCGAAAATCCTACCGCCGTCAGGACTCGAACCTAGGGCCTCCCGGTCAGAGGCGCTGCAGTCACATCAATTGATGCACTGAGCTACCGCTCCCAGTGACACTACTTTCAACATTCCAAGCCATTTTGGCATTGAACGTGGAGTAATCCTCCTTGAACAAAAGTCAGTCATACATCAAATCAAGTCCTAAGTCATTGCCTTTTATCCTTATCGGCCAGGGGTTCAGCGCCGTTAGTTTTCGAGGTTCCCAGACGGCCACACACCGAGGGACCTGCAGTGTCTCCAGCTGCTTAACTTCCTTGAATTCACGGAGAAGTGAATCAAGTGTAAAGTTTTGTAATAAACGTCCACGATGCTGCAGGAAACCGAATACCTATTTGGACCGTTTTCGCTAGAAGCCTTTTCTGGGCGTACAGCAATCTGCAGACTGCAAACAAGTACTTTTCTCAGTGTTCCATTACATCAACAACAGTCAAGAAGGGAGAGGTTAGTGCGGGACCACCATAAGACAAGCGGTGGCAGCGGTGGCGGTGGTCGAGCAGTGGCGGTGGTCCAGAGGTGGCGGTGGTCCAGCGGTGGCGGTGGTCCGGCGGTGGCGGCGGTGGCAGCTGTGTCGGCGGTGGCGGCGGCTGTGTCGGCTGTGGCAGCTGTGGCGGCGGTGGCGGCTGTGGCGGCTGTGACGGCTGTGGCGGCGGTCGCGGCTGTGGCGGCTGTGGCGGCGGTGGCGGCTGTGGCGGCGGTGGCGGCTGTGGCGGCGGTGGCGGCTGTGGCGGCGGTGGCGGCTGTGGCGGCTGTGGTGGCTGTGGCGGCGGAGGCGGCGGTGGCGGCGGTGGCGGCTGTGGCGGCGGAGGCGGCGGTGGCGGCGGTGGCGACGGTAGCGGCGGCGGAGGCGGTGCGGCGGAGGCGGCGGCGCGGCGGAGGCGGCGGCGGTGGCGGCGGCGGTGGCAGCAGGAGCATCATTCGCCCGCTCGTCTGCCCGGCGCCACCCCGCCCCGCCCCCTTCTCCCCCCACCCCCTCGGCGGTGTCGTACGCGCCCCCCGGCGCCCGCCGGAGAGGCGCCGCCGCTGCCGGCTGCTGAATGGCCCGGCGCGTCGCGCGTTGCCATGGAGACCGCCTCCGGGTGAATGGGCGCGGTCGATCCGGCCACTGGCCCGCCCCCCCACATACACACACACACGTACACACACCGCCCTTAGTCGTCCCCTGCGGCGGCCCTGTCGCTCTGGGGATGCGACGTCGCCAATAAAACATTGATGTTTCCAAACATCGCTACTCAGAATTAAAACATCGTTGTTAATAAAGATCGACGCTCAAAATTAAAACATGGATGTTTCTAAACATTGATATTCAAAATTAAAACATCGATATTTCTAAACATCGATATTAAAAATTAAAACATCGATGTTTCTAAACAGCGATATTCAAAATTAAAACATGGATGTTTCTAAACATCAATATTTATAAACATAGCTATTCAAAAGTAAAACGTTGATGTTTCTAAACATCAATATTCAAAATTAAAACATCGATGTTTCTAAACATCAATATTCAAAATTACAACATCGATGTTTCTAAACATCAATATTCAAAATTACAACATCCATGTTTCTAACCATCGATACTCAAAATTAAAACATCGTAAATAATAATCGACGCTCAAATAAAGATCGACGCTCAAAATTAAAACATTGATGTTTCCCAACATCAATATTTCAAAACATCGCTACTAAAAATTAAACATTGACGCTTCTAAACATCGTCCAAACTAACACCCCCTTACTCCCATGTAAAGTAGCGTAACGCTTCCTCCTCTTTAGCGTTACGTAATTTATGGACGAACCCCAAGCTGAAAATCAATTTAAACTACTACACAAACACAGGGAGGCGAAATTGTAATCTCTGTCAATTGTGGCTCCATCATGCACCACTTAACGGCACTAGTGGGATTTTAGGCCCCTGGATGGGACCACATTGATCCAATTGGTCGACCCCATTGGGACATATTCACAACCATCCCTCAGAACAACAGGAGGGCATAAAGACCGACGCGTGAAGTTACATCTCACGCTGTCGCCTGCAAAAGGTCAGAAGGCTCGAAATTGACCATTGCGGGCGTCGCTTACCCGTGCACAAATTTCTACTGCGGTGCATTGCGTGGGGGTGAATTAACACCTCAATCGCCAGGGCGTGACAGTTACGTATCATCGACATATTTACGTACCTCGATAACAAGAAATAACAATTGATGCCCTGAAATAAAAAAGGATGTAAATGCCACTTCTTGTTAAATGGCGCCATATGACATCCTGCCATGTTAAATTTACATTTTTATCAGAATAATGATGAATGAATCAAGCCGTATAACATAATAAAGAACCAAAGTCCAGACACATTTCTGGATAGTGTTTCAGGGTTTATATATATATATATATATATATATATATATATATATATATATATATATATATATATAAATTTTTCTCGAAAGTATGAAAATGACATTTACATCCTTTTTTAAAAAATTTCAAACCTTCAATTAATTTTCAACACTTTTGTCTTACATTTCACTAGTTACCTAACTTCTTAACGACTTCGAAGTTATTATTGCTAATATACCTAGCACAACATGCACAACTTTGCATAAACCCACAATCCTGTGGATCTAAGAATCTTCGAAATAATCTCCACAACCTCGCAAAACATTCCGTTTATTATTTTAGGATCTTCTATCCTGACACCCCGTTGCTAGGAGACGATAACTACCAACGGTGGGCCGCTACGTTATATCGGTGGTGGCAGCGAGGGGGGAGGGAGCACTACGTCACCATCTGCCCGTCACCGCCCTCTCGCCTTGGCAGCGCCGACGTGGCAGTTGCCGGCGTCAGGCCTCTGGGCTGCGTTTACGACGGGGGCCGCGAGCGCGAGGTACACTCGCTGCCTCACACGAGTAACACACGGAGAGCACAGGCAAATATTACTCTCAAACCCAAGCGCATCGAAAAGAAACTATTGAAAGACATCTAAATAGTGATGCAGTTGCATAGAAACGCATTTCTTCATCTTATTATAAGAAAGAGTGTATATATATATATTGGTATGGGTATTGGTATTGGTTGGTTCGATTGTCCGACTTTGCCTGCTAGCTACCCCTAAAGCCTGATGTGTGCGTGTGCGTGTGCGTGTGCGTGCGTGTGTATGTAGCCCCCGGTAGGTCACGGCTAGTGTGCTTTCCATTCCGCGATCCCGGGTCAGAATCCCAGAAGGAGGCAAAATTAACTGTCGCTTTTCACTGCCAGGTCCGAGTTCATATAACTGGTTCACGAGGTGAATGCTTCTAGCAAGTAGAGAATGCCAATAAGAGGCGTAAATGGCTGCAATCTGCTTACCACAATCTCCCGAATCCATGGCTGTCAGGTTGGGACGCCATAGCATGGTCATACAGTAATGATGCTGAAGTGCCAAAGTTTATAATTTATGTTTATGCTAAATACGACATATCTCCAAAAAGAAAAGAAATGGAAAATAATAAAACATAATTAAATATATAAATGATTGCGATAAAAGATATGTTCGGGCACTACGATAAAATAAAATATATATGACTAACTGACATTAGTCAAAAGCTTAGACAAACTTAGACAAAAGCTTTAGACAAAGTCAAAAGTACTGAAACGATTATTCTTAATTGAACAATAATAAATGTGTAATTGCATCACAACACATGTAACCACTAAAAACTGTTCTCAAAATGCAGTCTCTGAAGAAGTAAAATGGACCTTCTTTTTCTTCCTTAGACATGCATCTTCAGATACATGTGTAAATGTGAATGGGGGCTCTAGAAAAACAACTTTACTCTCTTTACATGTGATTCGCATAAAAACTTCCTTACATGAAAAATAACTACAAAAAACTGAAAATTGACGCTGAGACGAGCATCTTCAAGACGCAAATGAAATCGAAACGAAAAACTTCGGAACATTTCACCCAGAACATTTCAAACATAGCAAACTATTGATAAACTATCAACTTTCGTTTACCCGCGTTGAACTTCTATAGTATTCACTGACCAAGAAAATTGTTTTCGTTCTGCTTCACCTTGCACACAGAAATTGTGAACTCTCATTTGCTACGTCGCTGCACCATTTTTTCCTCTTTTCTTGGCGAGGGCACAAAAATTAGGAACTCCCGTCAGCAAACTCTTCCAACGACCGGCCCATGCAACACGAAGTTAATCTGACCTGCCGCTGGTAATACGCGTGCACCCAGAGAAAAGTTGAACTTTTTATAAACTCCATTCTGGAGCACACGTCTGTGGAAAGGAGGCGCCTAAGCACGTCGTGCATAGTGCAAGAGGCTCTTTAGGTTTAATCCTGAAGCTCCTCGATGCCGTCGCCTGGCTCGTTGTGCTCCGCTCCGTCCCGTCTCATCTTCTCCGTCTAGCTTCTCCAGGCCCCGGCGCTCCGTCTTTCTTCATCCCACCTACCCTTCCCGCCTCTTCCATTTCCACCTGGCCCCTCCCCACGCCTCGTCTTTCCTCTTCTCTGCCTTGCACCTCCCCGCCTCAACCTTCCACTCCACACTCTTCTCTGCCTCGCACTTCACTGCCACACCCTTCTCGCCGCGCCCCTCCCCCCTCGTCCATCCCCCTCTCCACTCGCCGATTCGCCCATCCCCTCCTTACTCTTCTCTGCCTCACCCTTCCCCTCGTCCTTCCCGTCTCTCCCCTCCCCCCTCGTCCATCCCCGCCTCGTCCTTCCCCTCCATATTCTTCTCTGCCTCGCAGTTCCCAGCCGCGCCCCTCCCCACCTCTCCACTCGCCGATTCGCCCATACCCTCCTTATTCTTCTCTGCTTCGCACCTCCCCGTCTCACCCTTCCCCCTCGCCCACACCACCTCGTCCTTCCTGCCTCGCCCCTCCCCCCTCGTCTATCCCCGTCTCTCCCCTCCCTGCCTATTCCTTTCCCTCCATATTCTTCTCTGCGTCGCACTTCCCCGCCGCGCCCCTCCCCACCTCGTCCATCCCCGCCTTTCTACTCCCCTCCCGCCCTTCCCCTCCTTACTCTTTTCTGCCTCACCTCTCCCCTTCATGCTTTTCCCCCTCACCTGTCCAGCCTTTTCCATTTCCGCCACCTCGCCCTTCCCCTCGCTCTTCCCTCTCGCTCGTCCAATCTTTTCCATCTCTACCTCACTCCTCCCCCACCACGTCCATCCCCTCTTTACTCTTCCCTGCCGCGACTCTCCCCACCTCACTCTTCCTCCTCATCCTTTCTGCCTTTTCCATCTCCGCTCGCCCCTCTGCACCTCGTCCATCCCCTCCCCTCCCCGCCCGTCCCGTTCCTACTCTTCTCTGCCTCGCTTCTCCCCTCCTTGTTTTTTCTCTTCGCTCGTCCCGCCTTTTCCATCTCCGCCTCACTCTTCACCACCTCGCCCTTCCCTTCCTTCCTCTTCTCTCCCTTCCCTCCCCGCCTCTCCCCCTTTAGTCTTCCTTTCCTTTTTCCATCTCAGCGTTTCCCCTCCCCACCTCGCCCATCCCCTCCTTATTCTTATCTGACTCGCCTCTCCCCTTCTTGCTCTTTCCCTTCGCCCGTCCCGCCTTTTCCATCTCCGCCTCGCCCCTCCCCCTCCTCGCCCTTCCCTGCCACGCCCCTCTCCCCGCCTTGCTCTTCCCCCACGCTTCTTGCCTTGCTTCTTCCCGCCTCGCACTTCTCCGTCTTTCTCTTCCCCCTATACTTCCTGTCCCGCCTTGCTTTGTTCCGTATCTTTCGGGACCACTTCACCCCAACCCACCCGTCTCCGCCTCTGCTCGCTTCGCCCGCCGCGTCCTCTGCCGCTCATACAGACCGCCCCGCCCCGTTCTTCCCGCTTCTCGCAGACGCGCCGCATCTCGTGATTCCCCACCCCACCCCTCCCGATACACAACGGGCTGGGGCTTAACGGCACTGAAAAGAATTCATCTGGGAGAAGAGGTGGCGGGATTCAAACCCTCTGCATGTGAACGAGCCTGGATGGAATCGGAGGCGTGCACTGGCAGGGACGGAGAAACGGTGATCCCCGCGCCAAGGAGGAGAAATGAAGCTAGTGATGTCAGTCGTTTGGCGTAAAGACGATTGTCGAGTTACATTTGGTTGTGGTTTTGCATTGTTGCGAGAGTCAAGTGGTGCTGGTAGAGATGGTTGACGGCTGACAACGGTGGTGATGGAGCGATTGGGTTGTTGGTTGAGTGGTTGCACCGGCGGTGGTAATGGTGGATGACGTGAGGACTGTAGCATTTCAAAACGGTGGCCGTGTGTGTTTTGGAAGATGATTGCGGTAATTGTGATTAATGTAGAGGTGATGATGGCAATATTTTTTTAAATTCTGAACAAAGTAAATTTGCAATCTATTTCATAATGAAATAATTAGTAAACTTGATAAAACTGACATCTGACAATCAAAAATGAATGTGGTTTGATTGCAATATGATGATGGTTTTATTTTTCAGCGTAGATAAAACGAAAATGACCAACCCAGTTAGGAACTTACAACATTTAAGTCACCGTGTGTCCTTATTACTATTTTTGACAGAAAACCAATGAAGAAATAATAAACAAGTAAATATTGTATTTACAAGCTACGGGACTTCTTTCCATATCTTAAAAATTTTAAAAATAAATACCCAAAATTAAAAAAGAGAAAGAAACACAAAACAGCAAGAGGAAAGGAGAAAAAAAGAGAAAAAGGTAACTGAAAGAGAAAAGAGGAATGAAAATGAGAACAGAGGAATTGAACGAGAAATGAACGAGAGATGAGATGAAAGAAACATCTGAAAATAGATCAAACTAAAAGAAAAAGAAAAGACAAAGAAAGAAGTGAGAAACAAAAAGAGAGAAAATGAAGATACAATAAAAAGAGAAGCAAACTAAGAAGAGAAGACAATACGAGACAGACTGACAGAAAGAAAGAAGGAGGAAGAAAAGAAAGACAGACCAAAAGAAAGAAAGAAGGAAAAAAAAGACAGAAAGAAGGAATAAAAGACAGAAAGAAGGAATAAAAGAAAAAGAAGAAAAGAAAAGAAAGAAGGAAGAAAAGAAAGAAGAAAAGAAAGAAAGAAGGAAATAAAGAAAGAAGGAAGAAAAGAAAGAAGGAAGAAAATAAAGAAGGAAGAAAAGAAAGAAAGAAAATAAAGACAGAAGGAAGACAAGAAGGAAAGAAAGAAAGAAGGAAAGAAACACAGAAAGAAAGAAAGAAGAAAGGAAGGAAAGAGAAAGAAGGCAGCGAACCGAGACGGGGGCACCCCAGCACGCACACGAAGGCAGGGATTACCGCGGGGAGTTTGCACAGCTCTCCAGGCAGCGCTCCGAGACGCCGAGACGCGGCCGGCGGCGGCGGCGGGGGGACATCGCCAGGGGAGGGAGGTAAAGGATGAGGGCGGAGGGATGGGGGATGTCGGAAGAGTAGGCACCAGCTCAGGGCGTTTGCGTAGTACTTCGCGAGAGTCAAGCAACCCTCCTCCGCTCGCAGCGCCCACGGCGGTGGCCTCGGACACTACCGAGTATTGGACCCAAGCACCGTCAGTTTCCTTCGGGATGGACGGATAGGAGGGTTGGATGGGAGAAAAAAAGTTCTCAAAATTTCATTTATGAATTAAGAGAAGAAATATATTTAGGAAAAGTTTAGTTATACAGGTAAAAATTCTTAAAAATAGTTCAAAAATCAGTTGAAATGCAGAGTAAAACAATGCATTTCTGAAGTAAACTGCTCCATTGATATCGTTCTCCTTCAAAATGAGAAGATTTTAGATTCTTCACTTTTCTGGTGTACCGACGATGTACGGATCTGGGACGTAGGTGTTAGTACGTGTTTTAACCATATTGCTTTTATTTGTTAGTCTGTCAATGCTTCCAAAATCAAGCCGAAGTCCATGCAATGCGGTTTGTTGCGTCGATCAATTTTCCTCTTGGTCCTTAAGTAACTATCAATTTATTTTGCAACTAAATTTCTCAACTCAATCGTTTAATCAAATGTGGTGATCAATTTTCTGATTGATTATCGTATTTGTATTTAATGACTAGTAGTGTAATGCTATACAGACACATCTGTTGCTTTTCCTAGTTTCATATTCTGTTCCAGTATTACGTCTTAATCCATTTTAATTATAGTCAATACGCATTTAAAGAGAAGTACATTTTAGACAAAAAAAATTCATTGAAAGAAGGGAAAATAGCTTAGAGGGAATATCTCTTCAAGAAGAATTAACTCGCCACTTAAACATTTCTGAAGAGCTAGTAAGTGCGTACTCTGAAGCAATATTCGAGAAGAAAAGCACATTTTTAAGAGAATGGAGCGCTTGACACTGACTGTTCCGGAAACGGGAAGTGTTAGATTACGTTTTCCGGAAATTCTACCCGAATTTCATCTGGGTGTCGTGGTACATTCAGGAATAAAAAGTAGTTCCCAAAAATACACACAAGGATGAATAAACGACGGAATACCGAGAAAACTACCTAAAAAATAAAAGTGAAATTCCAACAAAAAGTTTACAAAGAGTTCAATTATGATCAAAATAACAAAAATCGCCAATATATCGAAAACGATAATTAAGAATAACATTAATGTACAAATTGTAAATTCATTATTTAGTAAAAAGTAAGTATTGAGCAAAATAAACAATATTCCCACAAGAAAATACTTTTGAAAAATGTGTTTATAGGAGGAGGGTAACAAATGTCACGAACTTCTAGGGAATACAGAGAGATCGAAACCGATTACATTTTTCCAATGAACATATTGTGAGAAATTTTACATCAAGGCATTACACGCGTTATACTTACCCTTGATAGGTAGGCAACCCCGTCTACACATGTGTTCGGCAGATAAATATTCTCCTTCAACGTGACAAATAGATCATTTTAAGAATTAAGGAATTGCCTAACAATCAAGGACAAATCTCAGATGAGTAACTCTGTTACACGAAATTTCTATTTATATGTTCATAGGTCGGACATGATTATTTTCGACCGTAGTGCACTCCTAAAAAGCTTGTAACATTTGTTCCGAGACATCTGTATAAAAGATATGCATTTAATATCAGTTAATAGATTGTAAGAGTGTATGTAATGTAAATAATATAAAAAGTATCTTACACTACGATCGAATTACAAGCAAAAGCACTTCTTTTTCTGTCGCAACTCATAGTTTTGTTTTCGCCTTGTTTATTACAATAGCCCACTTCCTTCTATTTTCTGATTTTCTTCGCCCTTTTTTTTAACTCCAAGATTCCCAAATGTACTCTCACCTCATATGAGAAAAAATACATGAGCACGTAAATCGTAATTCCCTTTCCTCCTTTTCCGCACAAAAGGCTGCGTCCAAAGGCGACTTCACCGCCACCGCAGCAACCGCCTGCGAGCACCACAGCTCGCGGAGGCGACTGTACCTCGTTCCCCCGATAACCCATATTCCCGCGTGCGGACCCCGTCGGCTTAATATCATTACAGCAGCTGCGAGACACCGGGCCTGGGGGTGGGGGGTCGGCTAAAGGGCGGAAAGGGGTTAACAGGGCGAGGGGGAGAGGAGGAAGGGGTGACGCGAGGCAGATGAGGAAGGAGGCGGGGCTGAGGCGATTCGTGGATGGAGGCGGGTCGTGAGAGGGGATGCCACGTTGGAGTGGGTGGGCGGGGCAGTGCAGAGCGGGAGCGAGGGCGGGGGGGGGGGCTGAACTAGACAGGGCAGGGCACGGGGGATCGGGTATCGGGCGGTGGCGGGGTGAGAAAAGGAAGATGGTGGGGGAAGTGATGGGTGGGGCGGTGCGGGAGCGGGGACATGACAGAGGCTGTACGGTCCGGGGCGCGGCAGGGATGCGGAGAGAGCGGGGACTAGGCGAGCTAGTGTGAGGGTCGGGGAGGGTGGGAGTAGTGGGGGCAGTGCAGAGCGGGAGCGAGGGCGGGGGCTGAAGTAGACGGGGCGGGGCATGGGGGATCCGGGATCGGCGCGTGGCGGGTTGAGAAAAGGAAGATGGTGGGGAAGTGATGGGTGGGGCGGCGCGGGAGCGGGGACATGACAGAGGCTGGTGGGCGGGGCGGCTGGTGGGGCGGGGCGGCTGGTGGGGCGGGTCGGCTAGGGCGGCTGCGGGGTAGGGCGCTGCGGGGTGGGGCGGGGCTGGGCGGCTGTAGGGTGGTTGCGTGGCGGGGTGACTGCGGAACGGGACGGCCGTGAGGAGGGGCGGGTTGGCGCGGGGCGAATGCCGTGGGGCGGGGCGGGACGGCTGTGGAGCGGTGCGATGAGACACGTGGTCGGGGAGAGAGCAGGGTGGCGTCAGCGGTTCGTGAAGATGCGGGAGCGAGAGCAGTGCGGGGAATACATGAATCGGGACAGCGACTGCCGGGGGCGAGCCGAGGCGGGGAGTGAGCAGGGGCGAGGCGGGGCAACGCAGGAACACGGAGCTGTAGCGAGAGCGGGGCGAGGTGGAAAATGTTGCGATGGGAGAGCGGGAACAAAGCGGAAGCTGAAGGGGCCACGGTGGCAGCGACGTTAAAGGGCCGAGGCAGGGGGGGTGGGGGCGGGTCGGAGCCGGTGGGAGTAACGGGGTTAACGCGCTTACATGGGCGGCGCTGTCGGGGGCGGCGGTGGCGGGGGCACATGGGGGGCAGGGGGAGGGGTTGAGTGGCGGCGATGACAACCCAGAGGGGAACAGACGGGATTGTCGGGGAAAGACGATACACAGCATGCGGCTGCGGTGTCAGAGCTGATGGAGGCTTGAATCCAGGGCACAAGAATTTATTTTGTCTATGAACATAACTCAGCTCTCCGATACTAGGAGAGTTTCTTATTTACCCAATCTATCCTAGATGGATTTTCCGTCATACCTTGGGAAGGAGGAATTTGCTTATAATCGGTTTTCACGCACACTCTTGGAATGTATACAGCATATAAACGTATCAAATAAGTCTTGATCTTGCATGTCCCGTTCTTACACATGATATAACAAAATAAAGTAAATTAACGCTTTTTAATTAACAACTGGAATCTATTTTCGTGATTGCATAGTTGTGCCACATGCAGTTCATCGATGACCAGGAATCTAGAGATAAATTTCCAGTAGGGCCTCCGCAGTGTTCCAATGCTGCGATCCCCTGCTACTATCTTCGAACAAGCAACCCGTCGTACACTCGTGTTTTCCGTGTAGTATACCTGCAGGGGACACGACAAATCTGAACGTGGGCAATAGCGATCTATCGAAAGCAGTTCTTAAGTAAAGATCTATTTAAAGTTAGTTCTCCTGTGGACGCGTGTCCTTTGTGTGGAGTCGTGCAGAAGTGATCGGATAGAAAATACCCAACTCGTCAGAGCTTACGGACACGGAAACGGAACATATGCACATTTAGGTTCAATTACGTTTTATACAGATGTGAATTAACGAAGAATGTTACAATATTCTCAAACACAGAATAAAGGGAATTAATAAACATTTATTAATATATTAAAAAAGCGACTTCAAATATTACTACTTACATCTTATCATTTTACCAAACATCAGTGCAAAATATCAAGAATAAGTAATTATTAATTACATTTATTTATTTAGTACGAAATGCAGATTTATGGGCAATTACAACACGATACCGCTCATATTGCCACTTAACATTTCAAAGTTAAAACATGTTATATGACAAAACCGTTACCTCTCTTTCTGTTAAACCAACTAGATCATTTCCAAGTTAAATGAGTACATTTTACGTTTCCTGCAAATAAAAATTTATTTTACAACGACAACAGATTCAGTAACACAATATAAGTGCATGGAGTGCACTACTCACCTTATTTACTTCATTTTATCAGCAACTGTGCGCGTGCAGATATGAGAATTCATTAAAACAGCTAGGTACTGCGAAAAACGTAATGTCATCCGAGCTTGATTACAAGCGCTTACTGCTCTGGCAGATGATCCCAATATTAACGCTGATCGGAAACCGTTCATTAAAAAAAGTTTAAGTGAGAATAAATATCAGCTTATAGCGCCAATGTGATCATTTTTTAATGGAACTACGTTTCCAAAGGGCCACGTTTAAACGAAAAACATTAAATAGCAATTAAACCAATTATTTGTGTGATAATCCAAAGTCATGAAACGTCCTTAACTTGCAAAATAAGATTCATCGATTTCACCTCAACTGTCAATGCCTTGTGCTGTTACGATATTCACACAAAAATGTATTAATATAAGTTAAATCGGAATATGTTATAAATTAGAAATGGAAAGGAAGATAACAGAATAAGTCATGGCTTTTAAATATTTCCGGACACAATTAAGTTAAGAACTATGATGTGGAGAAGTTTATTAAAAAGTGACCAAAGCAAAACAAAGTAACATAATAAAACCTAAGAGACATGATATGGAAGAGCGTAAAAGAAAAGCATCGTCAAGCGTAAAAAAATAGAAGTTTTATAAATAATAATAAACGTATCTACACATACGTTTCAGAGGCAATGCAAGATCTAGCAGCAAAAACAAACGAAATGATGAGGTATTCATCTGAGATAAAAGTACTGCAAAAAGAAAAATATTAGCTCTCACAAGAGTAAGAAATGGTCACGAAAGAAAACGTCAACTGTGGAATATTGTGGAAGATATATATATATATATATATATATATATATATATATATATATATATATATATATATAGAGAGAGAGAGAGAGAGAGAGAGAGAGAAACGTAGAATGAACTTGTTTTTCGCATGCCAAAGGGCAGACATGATAAAATAACAAAAGTCTACAATCCGGGGATATGGCAGAGTTCTGGAAGAGCGTTGAAGCAATGTAGGATCTCTGCACTTCTTTGAGTTGCAGGCCTAGAAATGAAAAATAGGAAAAAAAGACAGACAAAGATAAGAAAAAGGAGAAGAATGTAAAGAATCTGAATTTCAAGATGGCAAGTTTCATAGAAGACAATCACCTGTATTGGTTCTCTGTTTACGATTTTCGCGAATGAACTAAAGAGAGGAAATTGGGTGTATACAAGAAGCTAAAAACGTTTTTAAGAAATTTGCATCCAGTTTTTCTCAAAGAAAATTCAAGTTTTGGTATGAAACATATTTGGAGTATAGTAGATCTGGATATGTCGATTGCACACGTCGAAAATGTTGGTATTTTCTAATTTTTCTAATTACGGAGATTCGAAAGTTCAAATTTCTAAAACAGGTAGGTAAAGAGCAATGAAATAAATCTGACACAACGAAGGATACTAGTTATTAAGGCCTGAATTAATGAAGATTTGCTTCATGAAATGCCACTAAAGTTTAATTCTTCTCCGGTAAAAGTAAGTAGCTACACCTACTTTCTACTAACCATCAAGATTTGACCAGTGATACAGCACTAGTAGAAGGAGAAGGTGAAGAAAACAAAATGACTGAGAACAATACTAACAAGAACCAACAGAAGAAAATAAATAAGAACAAGTCAAAGGGAACAAGAAAAAAAAGAAATAACTAGGCGAGTAAGAACAAAAGTCAGGACAAAATGAACGAGGAAAAATGATAAGAAACAGAAAAACATAAGAATGAGTTGATCAAGGATCAGACGAAGACAAAAAAAAAGGAACAAAAACCAAAGACAAGCACAAAACAAAGCGAAGAACTAAAACAAACCGAATGACTAGAATAGTACAAAAAAGAAGAGAAAAACAAAAAGATGAACAAGACTTTTAAAAAAATATGAAAAAAGAAAACAAGAAGGCACAGTAACCAATCGAAGGCCAAGGCGAATAAAAAAGAAAAAGGCCAGAAAAAAGAATAAAACGAAGAGAGAAGGTAGACTATGAGAATATACATGAACAAGCGCCAGACAAAGACGAAAAAAAACAACAGAATCATACAAAGGACTAGAACAATGGAAGATAACTAGAAAGAATCGAAGGACTACAACATGACAAAGAAAAAGAGGAGAAAGACCACGAAGAAGAACAAACAAAAAGAAGAGGAAAACTAACAAGACGAACAAAACAAAAAGAGGAAAACCAACAAGACGAACAAGCAAAAAAAGAGAAAAACCAAGGAGACGAACAAAACAAAAGAAGAGGAAAACCATGAAGACGAACAAAGAGGAAAACCAAGAAGACGAACAAACAAAAAGAGAAAAAACAAGAAAACGAAAAAACAAACAGAAGAGAAAAACCAAGAAGACGAACAAAACAAAAAGAAGAGGAAAACCAAGAAGACGAACAAAGAGGAAAACCACGAAGACGACCAAACAAAAAGAAGAGAAAAACCACGACGACGACCAAACAAAAAGAAGAGAAAAACCAAGAAAACGAAGAAACAAAAAGAAGAGGAAAACCACGAAGACGACCAAACAAAAAGAAGAGGAAAACCACGAAGACGACCAAACAAAAAGAGGAAAACCACAAAGACGACCAAACAAAAAGAAGAGGAAAACCAAGAAGAGGAGGAAAAGCCAGAAGACGAACGAGCCAAAATCAACAGCCGCATCAACGTGGGAAGTTGAAGCGCGCGCCGTCCGCGGCCGCTCGGCGGGAGAGCCCGCAGCGGCGACGCCGCGCAGCGGAGCGGCGCCGACGTCGTGCAGCGAGCGGCGACGGGGCGGGGCGGGGCGGGGGGGGGGGAGAGGGCACGGGGGGCCCCAGGCAACGACGCCGCGAAGTGGGTCAGCCGCGGCCCCGCCCCCCTGCCCGCACCGCGCCTTTCCTCCATCTCCCGCCAAGTTCTCGCGGCGGCCGCGCGGGGCGCCAGGGCGGCGGCGGCGGGCGCGCACGCGGCGGTTGATTGGCCTAGCGCCGTGACGTCACGCCGGGGTCGTCGCCCGCCGCGCCAGACACCGCGAGCGGGCACGTGGAGACGGCGGCAGCGGCAGCGGCAATGACGAGACCGACGGCAGAGGATGGTGCGAGTGGGGCAAAGGGGGGCGGGTCGTGGGGGCGAGGAGGAGCGGGTGGGACGAGGGGGCTGGTTGAGGGGGGAGGGCTGGGCGTAGGAAGGGGGAGAGAGGGGCGAAGGGAGCGGTGCGTGGGGGCGGGGCGAGGGGGCGGGACGAGGGGGCGGGGCGAGGGGGCGGGGCGAGGGGGCGGGGCGAGGGGCGGGCGAGGGGGCGGGGCGAGGAGCGGGGGGAGGGGGCGGGGCAAGTCAGGGGCGAGGAGGGTGGGTGGAGCAAGGGCGAGGGGGTGGGGCGCTCGGGCAAGGTAGGTTTAAGGGCGGGGCGGAGGGAGCAGGGCGAGAGGGCGGTAGCAGGGCGGAGAGGGGCGGGACAGGGCAGGGTAGAAGGGGCTTCAGGTGCCACACTACACGAATGAGTGGTCTCACGCACGCACACGTAGTCACCCGCACGCTTGTTGCTCGGGTCGCACGTGCCACGCACGCGGAACTCACTTCCAGCTCCAGCTGCATCAGGACGCGAGCCCCGCGAACCCTCGGAATGACAATTCCAGACTGCTCTCAAATTCAATTCTCACTGCATTTATTTCATAGGAATAGCGGTCTGTGTGCCATTCATATTAAAAAAATAAATAACAAAACAAACGGACCGTTCAATAAAGAATTAAGATAGTACCCAAAGATAAAGAAAACGGAACAACAGTTGAAAAGACGCGAAAAGGAAAGGAAAGAAAAAGGCAAAATAAATAAAGAAGAAATTATTATACACAGGATGGATGAATTAAAGTAGAATACCGAAAAGACGAATGGCGAAAAGAGGTGGAAAGGAATAGGAGATAAAACGTAAAAGGTAGTAAAGTCCTGAAAAATTAAATTGTATTCCAGGTAATTATGGATTTCACTTAGGTGCGACAAGCAGACAGGTAATTAATGAACCGGCATAATAAAAAAATTAATATCCCAACACTCTGCACCTCCACAACCTTTCTCCGGCTTAGGTGGCTCAGGGCATTAACTGGGGTCACTGCAGGTCCTCTGGTCGGGAGGTCCAAGGGTTGGATTCCCGACGATGGCACGATTTTCGACACTAGCTACGTAGGTCTAGGCCGAATTCAGCTCCAGTCTGGCGGAGAATTCTAGCGGCAGGCTGCTTTGATCAGTACTTTTTCGTGGTTTCTCCGATCACCCAAGCGATTGCCGGAGCAGTATGCTACCAAACGGGCCACAGAGCGCACGCGAACTTTCCTTCCCCTTGTTTGTCCTACACTCACCTCTTATTTACACACTTTTATAATTACATGCACTATACTAACACACGTGCCGAAAAACCAATCTGAAGCTTAAGAGCTTGTCCCGAGAGAACGATGCCCCGCTGATAGGTTATACCTGGTTGGGGAAAACCCCGCTAGCCTACGAATAGATCGACGCAGAATGTCACCATCTAGTGAGATAATACCACCGCCACCTCCCGATGAAAAAGGCAATACACTTACGGGACAAATGACCTCGGTAGTTGTTGCGCCCGGAAACCCGAAACAATCAATTTCGCCGCCTCCAAACCGGGTGCTGTAGCGTCTCAGAACCGGGAGGTCCTGGGTTCGAGCCTAGTTCCAGTCTAGCATCTCAGCTAGGAGAGAATTTTCGACTCTAGCTTCTCAGCTACGTCGAATTCAGCCGCTGTCTGGAGGAATTCTAACGGCCGGCTGCTCTAATCTGGAGTTTTTCGTGGTTTCTCCGATCACACAAGCGAATGCCAGAGCAGTACCTTAAAAAACGGGCCTCGGACCGCGCGCGATCTTTCCTTCCTCTTCCTTGTCCTATCCTCTCCCCTTACACACACACACTTACACTAACATGCACTACAATACCACATATTTCGGGAGACCGGTCGGGAGCTTAGAGCTTGTCCCCGCTGGGGCGGTGCCCCGCTGGTGGGAGAGTCCTGGTTAGGGAGAAACCCCAGTAGTCGACGGTAGGTCGGGTCCCCAGTAGAGAAAGATCACCGCCATCTCCCGAAGAAAACATGCACTACACTTACGGACTAATGACCAAAGCAGTTGACGCGCCCGGAAACACGAAAAAATAAAAAAAATCAATCAATTTTCCTTCCTCTCATTCCTATTTCCTCTCTACCCCTAACCCTCTCGCTTTTTTTCTTTCTTTCTTTTTTCTCTGACTGTCTGTCTGTCTGTCTGTCTCTCTCAACCTCTTGTCTTTCCTCTCCTGTTGACGCGCCCGGAATCACTTACCCACCAAGCAACCATCGCACCCTCCAACCGCACGAGCGTGTCACAGCGCCGACCCCAACGCGCGCAGCCGAAGGAGCGGCGGAGGAAGCGGGAGCACCTGGGTCGCGCAGATTCCAGGCCGCGCGAACTGGGTGCGCCGAGCCTCGATCTCGCGACCGCCGGCAACCGGGGCTCCATCCGCCGCCGCCCCGCCCCGCTCGCATTATACAGCGATTTATTCAGAGTTGCGTCTGACAGGTCGTTGCCATCCAATCGGGAGCTTACACGTCACTATGGCGGAGTTCAACCTTCCGATTGATTGATTGATTTTTTCGTGTTTCCCGGCGCGTCAACTGCTGCGGTCATGAATCCCGTTAGTGTAGTGCATGTTTTTTCTCGGGAGATGGCGGTGATCTTCCCCAGCTGGATGGCGAGATCCGGCGCCAACCTACCGTCGGCTAGTGGGGTTTCCCCCTAACCAGGACTCTCACACCAGCGAGGCACCGCCCCAGCCGGGACAAGGTCTACGCTCAGATTATGCGCCCGATAACACACTTCTCCTCGTCTCTCCTGCCGATAGAACATGTACTGCACATACAGGATCGAAGTAGTTAATAATCCCTCGACAACACGAAAGATTCACACGTTCTTCACTAAACCCCCCTTCCTCTCTCTCTCTCTCTCTCTCTCTCTATATATATATGTATATATATATATATATATATATATATATATATATATAAACATGCACTACTCTTACGGGACCAATGGCCGAAGCAGCAGACACTCCCGAAAACACCAAATACTCACACGTTCCTCACCCCTCGCTTCTCGATAAAACATGCGCTATTCTTACGGGACTAATAACCGAAGCGGTTGCCGCGCCCGAAAACACTTCACACTCACACGTTCCCCTCTTCTCACCTCTCCTCATCACCGCTTTCCTTTCCTCCTCCTCCTGCGGACGCGAGGGCCCGCGCCACGCTCGAGCGAGCAACGGGGTCACCTCGCGCCCGCCGCAGCAGCACAACGCGCCACCGCTCGCCACTCCCTGCCAACAGCCTCTCGCGCACCGTACGCCCGTGCGCAGTTTTTTGATTGATTGATCGATTTTTTCGTGTCCCCGGGTGCGTGAACTGCTTTGAAATTAGTCCCGTGAGTGTAGTGCATGTTTGTTCTCGGGACATGGCAGTGATCTTCCCCCGCTGGATGGCGAGATCCGGCGCCGACCTACCGTCGGCTAGTGGGGTTTCCGCCTAACCAGGACTCTCCCACCAGCGGGGCACCGCCCCTGCCGGGACAAGCTCTGAGCTTTCGACCGGTCTTACGGAACATGTGGTAGTGTAGTGCATGTGTAAGGGGAGAGGATAGGACAAGGAAGAGGAAGCAAAGAGCGCGCGCGGTCCGTGGCCCGTTTGTTAGGATACTGCTCCGGCATTCGCCTGGTGTTGATCGGAGAAACCACGGAAAACTACCGATCGGAGCAGCCGGCCGCTAGAATTCTCCTCCAGACAGCGACTGAAATCGAGCTAGCTGAAGAGCTAGTGTCGAAAATCCTGCCGCCGTCAGAATTCGAATCTAGGACCTCTCGGTCAGAGGCGTTGCAGTGACATCAGTTGATGCACTGAGCTACCGCTCCCGGTCCGTTCCTAGTGATGACGAATTTTAGAAAACCCACGATTCGTCACCAAAATGTGACGATGTCGACGAAAAACACCCATGTTTAAAATATGAGAAAAACATTCGAAACATTTTAGAAAAATATCGATACATCACCAAAAGGTTTTTGATATCGACGAAAACATCGGCAAAAATGTAATTTAAAATAGAAAAATTTAGAGAAACATCAACACATCATGAAAAGTTTTTCGATGTCGATGAAAACATCGATGTTTAAAATGTTAGAAAAGCATTAGAATTTTTTTTTAAATCCATGCATCAATAAAATATTTTCGATGTCGATGAAAACATCGACAAAAACATGGATGTTTAAAATATCGATGTTTTAAGAATGATGAAATATTTCGAAGGAAAATGTCTTGGTTCTAATGTGACTCATAACACATGAATATTAAAGTATATATTGACTTACATTTGATTGTCATTTATTTAAAAATATAATTTTTAATCACATCAAAATTATATAATTTCAACTATAGAATTGTCTAGCTGGTGTCACTCGGGGCGGACCGCCTACCTGCCCCTCCCTAACTACGCCAATGATTTACGAAACAAACGATGTACAGTCGACTCCCGTTATAGTGAACTCGGATATAGTGAACCCTCGGTTATAGTGAACTTAAGTCACTGATTTCACTTACATTACAAATAAGTATAAGAAGATTCGGTTATAGTGACCCTGAACCTCGGTTATAGTGATCCTAGGAAATAGGTCCAGGATATTAATTGGATCTCTTATATTATTAGACGATTAAAAGCGCATTCGGAGAGTGGCATGGCGTTCTAACAGTGCAAGAGACATTCAAAGGTGTCAAGGTTGCATTACGATACTTAGAGACAGAGGACAATGCAGAATCACGTATAGAGAGAGCACGTACTCTGGAGAAGGATATAATGAAATATGTACGATGTAAATAATTGATTTATTACGTACAAATAAAGATATTGAAATTTTCATTTCGTGCTGTTAATGAATTTTGCAGTATATTAATAAAATAAATAATTGCGGAGGAATTCCATTTATTTCTGCCATCATCGGATACAGTGAACCGAAAATGTTATTCCCCAGTAGTTCACTACAACCGGAGTCAACTGTTTTTATTGTTGCACCCCGCTACTTAGAGACTGAGGAGAATGCAAAATCAAGTACGAAGAGAGCACGTACTCTGGAGAAGGATATAATGAAATATGTACGATTCAAACAATCGACAATAATTGTTTTTTTTTAACGTACAAATAAAGATATTGAAATTTTCATTTCGTGCTGTTAATGAATTTTGCAGTATATTAATAAAATCAATAATTGTGGAGAAATTCCATTTATTTTGCCATCATCGGATATAGTGAACCAAAAATGTTATTCCCCAGTAGTTCACTATAACCGGAGTCGACTGTATTTATTGTTGCAGCCCGTTGCGCGAGGGGACAGCCGCTCTCCCGCGCCAAGGCTGGGAACTCTCCGGCAGCCTCGACCCGGGCTGCCCCAGCACGGCGGCGGTGGGCGGCGCCCCGCCTGCCCCTTCCCAGAATTATCGGCCTTTGACAGGTCATGAAAGTCTAATCCCTCCAATTACGCCCTCCTTTTATGGGTCGCCTCCCCTCTCCTCCACTCCTCCCCGGTCTCTCCCCTCCCTCTTCCCACTTTCCTTTCGCGAGGTGTCCAGCGTCAGGCAATTACTTAATGATGCCCCATATACATCACTACCTACGTGGCTGATAATTCGCCAAACGCGCAGTGGCTTGGTGTTCCCCAAGGTTGATAAAACGCCGCAACAAAAAATAAAGCGAAATTTACTGCAATTCCCGTTTACGTAACTATACAGTAATTCCCGTTTTACAGCTTCGAAGAGAAAAAACCTGGGTGCGATGCAAGATTAAGAGGTAGGGAGGTAGTGCACATGATGTCTACTGAACGCGTAGAGCCTACGACCAGTCACCGCGAAATACATCTCCGTGACACTTAAAGGTCCGCCTTCTTGAATCCACCAACAACAAACGGCGCCACGATCTATAACACAAAACTCTCAGTGAATGTTTGGTTTTTTCCCCCGGTCTCTCCCCTCCCCCTTCCCACTTTCCTTTCGCGAGGTGTCCAGCGTCAGACAATTACTTAATGATGCCCCATATACATCACTACCTACGTGGCTGATAATTCGCCAAACGCGCAGTGGCTTGGTGTTCCCCAAGGTTGATAAAACGCCGCAACAAAAAATAAAGCAAAATTTACGGCAATTCCCGTTTACGTAACTATACAGTAATTCCCGTTTTACAGCTTCGAAGAGAAAAAACCTGGGTGCGATGCAAGATTAAGAGGTAGGGGGGTAGTGCACATGATGTCTACTGAACGCGTAGAGCCTACGACCAGTCACCGCGAAATACATCTCCGTGACACTTAAAGGTCCGCCTTCTTGAATCCACCAACAACAAACGGCGCCACGATCTATAACACAAAACTCTCAGTGGATGCTTGGTAATTGAAAAAAAGCGAAACCCGACCAGAAGAGCATTAATACGATAAGGGACATCAGAAAGGGGGAAAACGCTTCAAAAACATTACTTCGCATTTCAAGATTCTTAATTTAGACCACATTTCTTGTTTTTAACATTTAGTTAATGGTACATTGGTATTGTTATCTGCAGATATCCCATGAACAACAAACGTGAATGACATTTCTAAAATTGCAGTGTCGTGAACATATATCACATAGGCAAATGCTATAAGTGTACTGGAGGTGCGATAGCATGACAGTAACTGTTATAGTAAACACAGTAACAACACACAGGAAAAGAAGAATGATGCGAGGTGTCAATACGAGATCAATACATCAAAACTCAAGAGTCGAAGAAAAGCACAAGTGGGGGAAGGAATAAACGAGAGGCGACGTCAGGCAAACAGAAGGTCTAGAAGAGAAGAAACTGGGACGATACGAAACGGAGAAGTCACGAGCCCGAGAAAACAAGACGGCGGGGATGAAAAGAGTCGACGATCTGAGTAGAGAGGAGGGGAAGATTAAGGAGGCCTTCCTGAGGCCGGGATGCCAGGCGGAGGGGATGGGACGACTAGGAGGGAGTAGTAGGTTGGATTGATTGATTGATTTTTTCGTGTTTCCGGGCGCGTCAACTGCTTTGGTCATTAGTCCCGTTAGTGTAGATCATGTTTTTTCTCGTGAGATGGCGGTGATTTTCCCCCGCTGGATGGCGAGATCCGGCGCCGACCTCCTGTCGGCTAGCCGGGTTTCCCCCTTACCAGGACTCTCCCAACGACGGGGCACCGCCCCAGCCGGAACAAGCTCTAAGCTCCCGACCGGTCTCCCGGAATATGAGAGTGTGGTGCATGTTAGTGTGTATGTGTGTATGGGGGAGAGGATAGGACAAGGAATGGGAAGGACATATCGCACGCGGTCCGTGGCCCGTTTGGCAGGGTACTGCTCCGGCATTCGCCTGGTGTTGATCGGAGAAACCACGAAAAACTACCGATTAGAGCAGCCGGACGCTAGAATTCTCCTCCAGACAGCGACTCAATTCGACCTAGCTGAAAAGCTAGTGTCGAAAATTCTGCCTCCATCATGACTCGAACCTAGGACCTCCCGGTGAGAGGCGCTGCAGTGACATCAGTTGATGCACTGAACTACCGCTCCCGGTGGCTATATGAAAATGGGGGATCAACACATCACTCAGTCTCAAGGACGGGTGTGAGTGCTATAATGGAAAAGAAACATCGCGCTCAGTCCGTAGACCTATGTTTACGATACAGCTCCGGCATCTACGAATAATTGATCAGAGTAAACCACGGAAACGACCGGTCAGAACTCGAGTGTACGACCAGCCAGATTAGGAACCATCGGTTCCTGACTCGCCACTAATTGGATTTATTTGCAGCTTGCTCTGACAGATCAGCTGTCACAGTGTCATCCAAGCAGGAGCTTACACGTCACTACAATGACGTCATTATGGTGACGTTCAAGCTTCCGACTGGATGAAACCGTCAACAGATGATTTACTTCAAGTGCAGCTCTAAATGAATACAGGCTCCCACAGACCGGCGCGATAGGTTCGCAGCGGATGCGGCGCGGAAAGTTCCGGGCTAGACTCGAAGCTAGGACCTCCCGGTCAGAAGCGCTGAGTAGGTTTGAAAGGAGGGAAGTAGACAAAGTAGCAGACCAGCTGGACAGTGGGTGTGGTCAAAGAGTCAGCGACGATAGTCAGTGATGACACGGTTCGCGCTGCTAGCGGTATAAGCAGCGGAGCCGAAAGCGAATGTTTTTGAACAAACAACTATAGTCAAAGAATAATTGGAACATGCGAGAAATGCGTTGCAAAATTTGAGGTGGTTTGAAAAGTCGTGGGAATTAAAGAAAATGTAGCAACTTAGCAAGTCCTCAAGTCCAATTTGGGGTGGTTTAAAAAGTAGTACGTGTTAAAGTAATTGTAACAATTTTCCAACTCCACGACTTGCTCAGCTCGCACATTTCCCAGTCGACGGCGTGGATCAGACTTTCCACCCTCCCCCGAGATTAACACAAAACATTTTCGCGTACAATCAACACAAAATTTCAAATAGGTTTTGTGCACATAAAAACAGTACGTTCATCTTGACACCCCTCGCGTAACTTCAATCTTTCCACTCAATTATATACCACGCCATCGTCCAGATTTGAACCCTAGGACCTCCTGATCCCTGTAGAGTTAGCGGCAGTGCTGGCTCTGAGCTAAACTTAGCGACGGATTGGTTGATTGGTTGTTAGTGATTCCGGGCACGTCCTCTACAGAGATCATCCCGTAAGTGTAGTGCATGTTTTTCATCGTAAGGTGGCTGTGATCTTACCCCGCTGGATGGCGAGATCAGGCGCCGACCTACCGTAGGCTAGCAGGGTTTTCCCAAACAAGATATTTCCCACCAACTGATCACCGTCCCAGCCTAGACAATCTCTTAACTCCCGACCGGTCTCCCGACATGTATGGTTGGGTAGTGCATGTTAGTGTTTATGTGTGTAAGGGGTGAGGATAGGACATGGAAGTACGGGCGAGCAGGCGGACGGGCGGGCGGACGGGCGGACGAGCAGGCGGGCAGGCGGGGCGGACGAGCAGGCGGGCGAGCAGGCGAGGCGGGCGGGCGGCGGGCGGCGGGCGGGGGCGGGCGGGCGGGCGGGCGGGCGGGCGGGCGGGCGGGCGGGCGGGCGGGCGGGCGGGCGGGCGGGCGGGCGGGCGGGCGGGCGGGCGGGCGGGCGGGCGGGCGGGCGGGCGGCCGGCGGGCGAACGGGCGGGCGGGCGAACGGGCGGGCGGGCGAACGGGCAGGCGAACGGGCGGGCGAACGGGCGGGCGGGCGGGCGGGCGAACGGGCGGGCGAAGGGGCGGGCGAACGGGCGGGCGAAGGGGCGGGCGAACGGGCGGGCGGGCGGACGGGCGGGCGGGCGGGCGGGCGGGCGGGCGGGCGGGCGGGCGGGCGGGCGGGCGGGCGGGCGGGCGGGCGGGCGGGCCGGCAGTGAAGCAGCGGCGGGTGTACGAGCGACGGAGAGAGAGGGGGCGGGGCAGCCGACGTCGGCGCGACGCGGCGGGAACTCCGTTAAGCGCCGCCGTCCTTGGGCGGCTGCCAGCACCGCGCGCTGTTGCAACAGACGCGGGCGGGGGCCGCAGGCACAATGCGAGCGTGATCTGGGCGACCGCCGCGAACCGGAGTGGGGGGCGCGGGCGCCAGCGAGGGGCCGTCTCCTGGCGATGACCAACGCGCCGCCGGCACGCACACACACGCGCGCACACACAAACACACACACACACACAAACACACACACACAAACACACACACAAACACACACACAAACACACACACAAACACACACACACAAACACACACACAAACACACACACAAACACACACACACACAAACACACACACACACAAACACACACACACACAGTCATGTGTTTATACCACCAAATACAGCATTGAGGTGAAGCTTAAGAGGGGAAATACGAATGCCAAACCAACACGTAAGTCCTAAGTAAGGAGAAACATCTCACCTGTCGGGATATAAGTGCACTACATCTACGGGACTAACTATCGTAATGTTTGATGCGCCGGGAAAAAAATAATACTCACTCCGGGACACGCATAGAAATCCGTACTTGAGTTCTTTTCAAGATATTCAATCGCTTTTATTAGAGCTATATCGTACTTTTTGCTTGAAGTAAAGGCTACATTTACTTGAAAAAATCTCGAAAAACGACAGTAATTTTTTCTTGATTTTTCTCCTCGCTTAGAGCACTGGGCGCTTAAAAAATGGCGCATGTCTAATTTGCAATGAGTTTTTGAATTTTTGAAAATTTGCAAAAGTTATAAATATTGTGAAAAAGGATGTACTGTTGAAGCACTAATAGTTTCGTCTTAATGGGTCTGATATTCCCTGACGGACAATTCCCTATTCAGTAGAACAACACTTTAGGGTTTTTGTGTCCATGTTTTGTTACAAATGGTATACAACCGTCATCTTCTCTTCAGAAATTGTATGTAGAGGACAATAATTACTATGAATATTATTATTATTATTATTATTATTATTATTATTATTATTAAAAAGATAGTACTTGAGTAGAGAAGTACTTCAGGTAATTTCACACCACATTACATCCTGTTAAGAGAAGTACTTCAGGTAATTCACATCAGAAGTAGAACGTGTAGTTTCATAATCGAGTACATTAGTACAAAAAAGTAACCTAACATAGCGAGACTCAAATAGTGTTATTCACGAACATCTCATAAATTAACCAAGATTTTGACAATAATGTACTGAATTACATGCACAAATTAGACTCCCCCTTTACTCAGTTCTCCCCCGCTCTTCCCAATTTGCCAAACAAACGCCAAGGAAATTAAATGAACCAACATTGACATTCCATGACAATCACGCACTCGAATCTACATTTAAAGCCAGCCAGCTCTCTTCGTCAGCCATCTCCCAACACAAAGGGCTTTCTACTCCAGGGAGTAAATACGTCTCCGACAAGACGCAGGCAACGCCGCGTAGATCATATGGCTGTTTGCGATGCAGATACGGGGGCCGCCCAGCCTTCCAACAAACGGAATCGGTAGCGCTGAGGGCGGACCGCGCGAACTTGAGACCGCAGGAGACAATGCTCCGGCGCGCCTGAGGTATTCTGAGCAGCAGGGTTAATGCGCCTTTGTCTGAGGGAGCGGGAGATCTGCAATCCTCTGTCACGACGTCCTGCTTCTGCAATTAACAAACGCACGTCAGGATGGAATGTGGTGAGTGGTTGGGGGGCGATAACTGTCTTTGAAAGGTTTCCCTTGTGAGAACAGATCAGGAGATTTCGTTCTATAATCCAATAAATCCAGAAGTGCGTAAAATAATAACCCCCAAAATACAATTTAAACATGACTTTATGATCAATAACTGCGTGGATATAGGAGAATTTCTTTTTCCGAACTTAGTTTCTCATATTTATAATCTGAAAATTATTTTTTCCCATTTAGTTAGTTAGTTAATGCGTTATTTTACGTTTTAGTTAATGCCTTAATTGTACTAACACAAACTCCTCTGTCACGACGTCCTGCTTCTGTAATTAACAAACGCACGTCAGGATGGAATGTGGTGAGTGGTTGGGGGGGGGGCGATAACTGTCTTTAAAAGGTTTTCCTTGTGAGAACAAATCAGGAGATTTCATTCCATAATCCAATAAATCCAGAAGTGCGTAAAATAATAACCCCCAAAATACAATTTAAACATGACTTTATGATCAATAACTGCGTGGATATACGAGCATTTCTTTTTCCGAACTTAATTTTTTATATCTATAAACTGAAAATTAATTTTTCCAGTTTAGTTTAATTGTACTAACACGAACGTTTAAAAACAATGATATGCACGTCAAATGAATATGTATTTTAATGGTTTTCACGAATTTAGGCAGTTTTTATGAAAAACGTGTAAAGTATTCACAACGAATCATTCATTACATGTACATCCACACTAATTAGGATATGTTACAATGTATCAAGAAACTTTGCTGATTTGGCACTGATTTACTGTTTATAAGCTATACTGGATTTTCAATTAGAATAATATTTTTCTTTTTGTTCATAAATCTGCAATCAGCTATGTATCAACGAAAACTCATTTCGCAGGTCTGAATATGTATTTATCAGCTCTCTTTATCAACTTTCATTTGCACACACTAAAGCAAGTATCACTTAACACATTTCAGGAGGGTATCTTCATAAACATTCCTTTCTAGCTTTCAATGTATACTTTAACAGAATTAATGCGTAAATTTACTTTCAGTTTTTCTGTTTACATAACACAGTTACATTACTCCCTAAGAACTTCAATGTGTTAACTTCATCAATAATTTTCTTACAGATTTTCAATTTAAATCTCAGAAACTGAGATCCAATGAATTCCATTGTGTTTTTGGGGGTGACAAATTTAGGCTAAAATCACTGACCGTATCTCCGCAGTGCCGAAAAAAAAAGTATCAAACTAATTTCGGGTGCTTGTATTGTTAAATCGAATTATGTGCTTCCGATGAGCAGCGCTTACGCACAAAGCTTTCCACATCGGCTCGTACCGCAGAGTCAATGAAGTAAGTGCAGGAAGAACACCTGCTGGTAATAAGGAAAACCGCAAAGGTATCCGTGGGAGGTCTGGTTCGCCACCACAACATGCATTAGGGCCTGCTCGAACTCAACGGGCAATTTTTTCGCCGGTTCCGAAACAAGCGAACGACCCTTTTGTGAATCGGGATAACGGTTGTTGTTAAAATAGGATTCGGCAGGTCACGTGCTAGTACAGAGGTTTGTCATGCATTTCATTTTTGAAAAAAAAAGTTTCATGTAAGAAAATGAATTTACAAGTCAAAGAACATTGAAATTTCGTTTTGAAGTCACTGAAATTATACATTATTAATAATAAGTTGAATTTAACAGCTGGCTGGCTGCAAAACTCTAGAGGCCGGCTGCTCTGATCGCAGTTTTCTGTGGTTTCTCCGATCAACACCCGGCGAATGCCGGAGCAGTACCCTAACAAACGGACCACGGACCGCGCGCGATCTTTCCATCTTCTTCCTTGTCCTATCCTCTCCCCTTACACACACACTTACACTAACATACATTTCACTACCACATATTCCGGGAGACCGGTCGGGAGCTTAGAGCGTGTCCCGGCTGGGGCGGTACCCCGCTGGTGGGAGAGTCCTGGTAAGGGGGAAACCCCGCTAGCCGACGGTAGGACGGCGCCGGATCTCGCCATCCAGCGGGGGAAGATCACCGCCATCTCCCAAGAAAAAAATGCACTACACTAACGGGACTAATGACCACAGCAGTTGACGTGCCCGGAAACACGAAAAAATCAATCAATCAATCATTGTCCACCGTATTAGAACATCCCCTAGTCAGCGCGTATTCAAAATTCGTCCCCCGCATTAGAATACCGTCCAGTCTGTGAATCACCGCCTGCCCCTGCGTCGGAGGGCCCCCGCGTCAGGGCTTTCCCTTCCGCCAATCGCCTGGATACGGCGGGGTCGCGGTGTGCGCCGCCGCGTCTATGAAATACGGCCTCAATTCTCCTCCGACGCGGTCCACTCCGAAGCAGAGCGAAGAGAAGGGAGAGGCCGAGAGGGGGCGGGGGGAGAGGAGTGTGGGAGGTCTGCCTTGTTCCGCCCAGGACCAGTTCGCGACCGGGGGGAGGATGGGATGGGGAGGGGGGCGGGGCGAGCGGGGGGCAGGGGGCAGGGCTGGGCAGAGTGGGCCGGGTGGGTGTGGTGGCCAGGGCTGGCAGGGCAGAGCGGGGAGGGTAGAGCTGGGCGGGGAGGGCAGGGCAGGGCAGGGCAGGGAAGGGCAGGGCGGGGCTGGGCGGGCAGGGTGGAACGAGGCGAGCAGGGCGGGCGGGCGGGCGGGCGGGCGAGCAGGGCGGTCGGGCGGGTGGGTGGGCGAGCAGGGCGGGCGGGCGGGCGAGCAGGCGGGCGAGCAGTGCGGGCGGGCGAGCAGTGTGGGTGGGCGAGCAGTGCGGGCGGGCGAGCAGGGCGGGCGAGCAGGGCGGGCGGGCGAGCAGTGGGCGGGCGAGCAGGGCGGGCGGACGGGCGGGCTGGGACGGGCGGGCTGGCGGACGGGCGGGCTGGCGGACGGGCGGGCGAGTAGGCCGTCGGGCGAGCAGGGCGGGCGGGCGAGCAGTGCGGGCGGGCGAGCAGTGCGGGCGGGCGAGCAGGGCGGGCGGGCGAGCAGGGCGGGCGGGCGAGCAGGGCGGGCGGGCGAGCAGGGCGGGCGGGCGGGCGAGCAGGGCGGGCGGGCGGGCGGGCGGGGTGGGGCGGGGCGTGGCGGGGCCGCGCCGGGGCCGGGGCCGGGGCGGGGGCGGGGATGAGGCGGAGCCGGGGCGCGGCGGGGCGGAGTATGGCGGGTGGGCGGAGCAAGGCGGGGCGAGGCGGGGCGGGGAGGGGCGGGGCGGGCGGACGGACCGGCGCGCGAGCGCGAGCTCGCGGTTAATACGACGATTTATGAGGCCGGGTCGCGTTCATTTGTTCCTGTTCGCTTTTCACGGTTGGCAGCGCCGCCGCTGGCGTCGCCGCCGGGCCGCTGCGCCACTGCAGTTCGGAAGCGCACCCCCCCCCCGCTCGCGGTCCAAGGACGAGCTGGGCCGCCTCCGCACGGTTAGGGAAAATTGGGCCGGAGGTGATGATGATAATGGCGATGAATAAGGTTGCATCCTTTGACGCGGAATACTGCCTTGAGTCATGTTGTTTTCTCACTTGTATTCGCGGGTCTACGTACCTAGACGTCATGGGATGTTTCGCTGTTCGATGGGATGCCGTCTAGAAACAGGTTCTTTTCACTTCTATTTGCGGATCTCCGTAACTTCACGTCAAAAGATTTTTTTCCGCTCTTCAGAGGGATGCCTTCTTGACACATGTTCCCTTCACATCTATTCGCGGGTCTCCGTACCTAGACTAAGGGAATTTCCGCTGATCTGTGGGATGCCGTCTTGAAACATGTTTCTTTACCCTCTATTCGCGGGTCTGCATACCTAGACGTGACGGAGATTTACTTCTTGGGGCGGCATGCAGTTTGAAGATATGTTTCTTTCACTTCTATTCCCCAGTTGCCGTACAAATGCGTCATGGAATTTTCCCTTCTGTCGTGTAGAGACGGTGATACACTGTTGGTCCACACTCACTCCTAGGAGGTAATTAATTATATAATGGGCCGTCGATATATGTTGTTGCAAGATTGCAACAGAAGCTTCATGGAATGGAAGAACCTGGACTCTCGTCTCGTCAGTGGCTTGATTTTCGTCACCGGATAAGAAGGAACTCGCTTTCGACACTCAAAGCTACGTATCAGCTAAGATCAAGCACTGTGCTGTAATTGGCCGTTTACACTCTTTTCCAAGCGGACGTCGATGCAGTGCATTCAAAACGGCGTAAGATCCTTCATTTCTCATCTGTAACCATTTCTATTCTAAGAATAGAACCAATCTACAATCTCTTCACATCTCTTCCGAGCGGTCTAGAAAAACTCTGATAAGAGGCACGAATTGTCCCTTAAAGAAGAAAATAACACTTCTCGAGGTACTAGCCTCGTCTATGCATCACATTCATTAGGAGTCAGTTTCACATCACACGAGTGCTCGAGTTTAAATGTCAATTAAAATTTTTCCAGCCTTTAACCTTTTTGTATTGTGTAAGGTTTCTAAGTAATATAGCACTAATTTCTTAATATAAATGTTCTTTTCTGAAAATGATTTAGGTTACAACTTAAGGTATATTTAGAGAATTTATCATAAAGCAAACAGCAAACATTGGACTGCTGAAAATCCGTTTTCTAACGTGGGTTTTCGGAATGAACTTAAAACAGAAGTCACTTTTGAAAACGAAGTCGCAAGGTAGTTGGTCGTAAGTAAATGGTCGAAATTCTCAGATACCTCCAGAAAAAACTTTCAGATACCTTCCAAACTCTCTCGCTTTTCTTATTTTGATTTTAATAATCAAGAAATGAAATCCAACGCTTCAGTTAATTTAATTAAAAATATTGTTTTCCGAAAGGCAATAAACTCATTGCAATATATAAACTACCCGCAGTCAGAGGCAGTGCCCCTACAGACTCGATATCTGCAACCCGTTGTACTTTTGTGGAGAGCACTCAATACTAAATGAACAAACATTCAAAGGATCTCATCTCTAAACCGCCCTCGTTAGCGGTCAAAATAAACTGCTCGACCAAGTTTCCAAAAAATGTACACCCTTATTATCGTTGAAATTCAGTACATACCAACCACCACGTTTGTTTTTATTGTTATTTGTTTGTTTTTGTTGTTTTTTACGAGAGCAAGATCACCAAATAAATTAAAATCTTCAATGAGCATGTTTCGAGATATAAAAAGCTTACAATAAACACCTGTTCTACTTCAGCGGTAATTTGCTATACTGCATTCAAAACGATATTTAATACTGTCACCAATAGGCATATGTTCGTCTATAAATCGGGAAGTGACGATGTGCTTCCCCCGCTAGAGGGAGGTGACCTACACGTCGGCTTCCGGGGTTTCCTCATCTAGATTTCTCCTTCCGGGGGGACCTCAGACGAGACAAGTCCCAATTGGCTCATGTTGAATGGTAGTGCATGTAAGTGTGTGTGTGTGTGTGTGTGTGTGTGTGCGTGTGTGTGTGTATGTGAATGGTGAGAGGAGGGGACAAGGAAAAGGAAGGTTAGATCGCGCGAAGTCCGCAGCCCGTTTGCTGAAGTACTGCAGCGGGATTCTTCTAGTATTGGTCGGAGAAACCACGCACCACTACCGAACAGAACAGCCAGCTGCTACCGATTCCCTAGCCAACAGAATGTACCTGTTTATTTAGCTAGAGCCGAAAATCACCAGAGTTGGGACTTCGTACATCGTAGCACCATCTCGTTCAACGATGCTGCAGACGTCACGGCGAGGCTTCCGAATCATCGACGAGGGGCACTTTCGAAGATATCACACCGGGAGAGGTGGCTCAGTACATCAACTGATGCCACTGTAGCGCCTCTGACCGGGAGGTCCTAGGTTCGGGTCCCGACGGCCGCAGGATTTTCGACACTAGCTTGTCAGCTAGGGCGAATTCAGTCGCTGTATGGAGGAAAATTCTAGCGGCCGGCTGCTCTGATCGGTAGTTTTCCGTGGTTTCTCCGATCAACATCACGCGAATGCCGGAGCAGTACCCTAACAAACGGACCACGGACCGCCGCGATCTTTCCTACATCTTCCTTGTCCTATCCTCACCTCTTACTCTCTCTCACACACACACATTAACATGCATTACACTACTACACATGCCGGGAGACCGGTCGGGACCTTAGAGCTTGTCCCGGCTGGGGCGTTGCCTCGCCGATGGGTCACACCTGGTTGGGGGAATCCCCGCTGGCCGACGATAAGTCGGCGCCGGATCTCGCCATGCAGCGGGGGAAGAACACCGCCACTTCCTGATGAAAAAACCTGCACTGCACTTACGAGACTAATGACCTCGGAAGTTCACACGCCCGGAATCGCTAACAACCAACCGAGACATCGCAGCCGGCCCACTGCAAAGAGCGCGCGCAGTTTACTTCCGTCGGCACCGGCCTCTCTCTGCGGGGCGAGGCGCCACTCAGCCGAGTGCGAGTGGCCGTATCTTAAGCCGGGCAAAAATCGGCTTACAGCAGATAACGCCCGGCGGACCGAACAGGGCAAAGTGGCTCCCAGTCCCGGCCGATAAGGACGCGCTCTGCCCTGCCGGCGAGCCCCGCACGGGACTTAGCCCAACTTCCCCGGATGGGCCTAACACGGTTACTATTTTATTTTTTAATTTCGTCACTTCAGAAAGAGGTGCGAGGGAAGAATTAAACCGGCTCCCTAGAACTTTGCGCATCACACGCCTCGGTGTCTTGTCATATTGAACGAGAAATTCTACGGTGGAAAACTCTCGATACCTCAACTATAAGAACGAAACTCATTTCCTTCACATTTCAGGTTGGAATTGCGTATTTTGTTTGGTTGATTTTTTAAAGAAACGCAACGGAATTATTTACCCTGTCCACTAACACTACTAGTATTTTCCATGCCTTGGCATTTTCAATGCCTTGGTAGTTTTAAAAAAACAAACAAACTATGCCTTAAAATCTCGCTAGTTCAATACTGACGAGGACACTAAACTTTTTTTAAATAAAGTGGTTTTGGAATTTATATTTTTTTCGGTCGGTTACAGACGATATCAACACCGGACAGATATATGTCGTCTACACCATTAGATTAGAAACAATTACAGTCAAAATATTCTCGATTTTATTGTCAGGTGAGGTCTCATACCACATGTACACAAATTAGCGGTGGTATTTGTTTTTTCGATCACTTAATTGGTTTGAAAATGTCTATACCCTTTTAAAAATTAAATGAGAGGAGATAGGAGGGCGAAAAACTTCCGACCGAGCCAAATAAAGACCACCTTCTTTGACAAAAGCTGGGAGAGTCCAAGTGACGAAATCTCCGCAGCCCTCGTCACAATTCAAATCATGCGGGCCCACATTAGGTGAAAGCACAAGATCATCAGGCTCCAAGACCTGCACCTCTTCACAAAAACTTGCAAAATTAATAAATAAAAGGCAAAAAGTATGCTTTAAAATAATACCCATTTTATGTGCATTTATTTTAAAGCTATTCACTTCACGTAAATTAATAGGAAGGAATATTTATTTACACAATTTTAAACACTGTTCCAGAGTTTATATTCAAAATATTTCTGGAAGAACATTAAAAGAAAAAAATCTCCACATTTTTCTAACAACTAGCCCTTTATTTTCGTTGATTGTTGATATTAAGGATACCTAGTCTTCATTTACAAGGTTTTTAATGCTAATAAAATAAATAACAATATTATTAATAAGTAATTTAAAAATACAAAAACAAAAAGTAGTGTAAACCCAAAATAGTTATAACTAGGAGGCGTATTTTAAAAATGTGTTTTTTTCTTTTCAATTTAGAACAACACCATTTAGTACAGAAATTCATTTTGTAATATGACAACAGGACCTTACCTATTTGTATAGGTCATGATGTTGCATTTTTTGTCGATTTCGACTAATAAGTAATTTTTTACCATTTTCCGTAATTTTAATTGCATTTTTTCTGATTTCATTGATTTTAAAATAATTTTAATAGTACTTGCTTCAAATAATATATACGATATGCAACAATGTTCTTCACAGAATTACTCAGTAGCCTATTCTATTTGTTCGCCCAGAAATTGTTTTGACAGTCGTGAGTACGTAATTCTTGTGACGTATATCAGCGCCATTGCCGGTTCGGCCGATTTCGGGATAAGTAAAAACAGAGATTTCCTGGTAAAGAACAGTCCATGTTTTTGATCATATTTTTTACGTCATTTTTCTTTGGTTTTAGAGCATTTTTAAAGCATTTTTAAGAGGATTTTATTGATCATTTTTGGCGATGTTTTAGGTCATCAAAACCCGCCCCTTAGTAATAATACAAATAAATTGACATTAAAAATATTTATCCTTTAATTTTACGAAATAACTACGAGCTATTACTTGCTAGAACCGTCCTGTCGTGCGACCCAGCTTCATACTTTCCTTCTTTCCGACGATTTGATTCGGCGCCATTTGAAAGTTAAACGCGACGACGCTGTCGCTACCGACCGAGCGCTTTCGGCCACGTGCTTTTTATACGGAGCAGACCCTCGCAAAAGAGGGGGAACGAAGGACAAGGGAAGGGGGAAGGGTGAAGGGGGAAGGGGAGGGAGAAAAAGAAGACGAGCGCGCCGCGACAAGAGGAGACCCCTGCGTCCGCGCGCGCGCGCGCGAACACCGAGACAAAAGACGAGCGGCTACGCTCGAGCGCGGCCTCGGGCGGCCCTGCGCTCTGCAGGAGAGAAGGAGAACTAACGGTGCCGCTCGGGCTCTGTAATGGAGAGAATTTGCCTGCACGCACTATCTTCTTGGACGTCTGACAACTGCAGTATTACGTACCTGCCGTAAATGCAGCGTGACCTACGCGTTTTATGAGATATTGCAACTCTTCTGAATATATTCGAATATAATTTTTGATTTATTTGAAAGTATAACCTGAAGCAAACATGTGATTCCTTTCAAATCTTATTGCGATTTCTTTCAAATTCATTATTAACGTGTGATCGACTGATAAAATATGTACAAACAGTTCTATGATGCTGGCATACAAAGCACTATTTATAGTACAAAACTACTTATTTAATATTATTTATCATAAAACGTTATTAAGTGTACAGAGGATTTGCGCCATGTGTAGGAAACAGTCAAGATCCCAAATAGAGGATGAAAATGTCTATTTATACGTGCTTCTTCTCTGCCGAATGATTGATTTATACGTAAAAACAAATACTAGGAGAAGGATTCATTCAGAATACCAACAATGTGTACGTTAATTAATCTTATGGTAAATACCAATTCGATACAAAAAATGTGTTGAAAGTAATACTATATATACGTACAATGTTATACAATTACTTCATTATTGCGATCGTAGCTGCCATTGCCCCAAATTCTATTGGCTCTCAGCCAAGCACCTAGTTAGAGGAGGGATATAGGATAAATGTGTTCGATCATTGTCTTTGCACAGTTACAAATGATAAACAAAATATTTTCACATTTACTGGTTTCAAAAGTATCGTAAATAAATCGCATTAATGCCTTACATTACATCTGGTTAAGATAGAATCGAAACTTCGTTACTGTGATTCGCGAACTGTTGCGATAAAGGACCTGCTTCTCCTGGTCTTGAATATTCTTTCGTTAAAGATTCCATATGAAAAGCGGTTTCAAAAGAAACTTCCTTCTGCTGCACTGCTCTGAGAGGCATCCAGAGCAACCTCATCGAGGTAACGATATTTCTAGCGGCAGCTGTTTATCGGTGATTCAAAAAAATAGCAGAAAACGCGAAACGACTACGCGAGCAGCATCAAAGTAAACGACGCCCAATTACCCCCGTCGCAACTGCAACCAGACAAGCCGAAACGCCACACTCAACTAGAGCTCGTAGCGACTGCAGGGCTGTCATGAGACCGGACGAGCGGCTAGTGCTCATGCAAATGTTTTCGAGAGACAGACAGTAAAAGACGGAGACAGAGAGAGACAGACAATAAAAGGCGGAGAAAGAGAGAGACAGATACAGAGAGAGAGACAGATAGAGACAGAAGTAGATAGATAGAGAGAGACAGATAGAGATAGAGAGACAATAAGAGACGGAGACAGAGAGAGACAGACAATAAAAGACGGAGACAGAGAAAGACAGAGACAGACAATAAAAGACTGAGACAGAGAGAGACAGACAATAAAAGACGGAGAAAGAGAGAGACAGATACAGAGAAAGAAACAGATACAGACAGAGAGAGACAGACAGACAATAAAATATGGAGACAGAGACAGAGACAACAGAGTCAGAGAGACAAACAGAAAGACAGATATTCAGACTGACAGTGAGAGATAGACTGAGAGACAAAGAAACAATGGGAGAATCACGACTAGAAAGGGAGAAACGGGAGAGAGAATGAGAGAGAATAAATGGAGAAAGAATGGCAGAAAGGGTTCGCGCGAGACGAAAAGAGAGAAAACAATAGTAAGAATGAGAAAATACAAGAGTGGGGGAAGAACACGAGATAAAAAGAGAAGAAAAGAGAGAACGAGAAAGAACAAGAGAGGAAGGGAGAGAAGGAAACGAGTAAGCGGTAGAAAGAGAACGAAAGAGACAATACTATGACACAAGGTGAGAGATAGGGAGATAGGGGAAGAGGAGAGAGAGAGAAAGAGAAGGAGAGAGAGAGAGAAACGACGGGGAGAGAACGAAACAGAAAACGAGAGAGATTGTGCAAGTGAGATAGAACGAAAGAATAAAGAAAAGAAACAAAAGACAAACGTTAGAGAGGGGGAGAAAGGCAGCTAGAGAACAAGAGAGAAAGAGACAAAGCAAGAGAGCAGTGTGATAGCAATAAAGTGTCAGAACGACGATAATGAAAGCGAGAGAGCCAGAGAAATAGAGAGAGAGAGAGAGAGAGAGAGAGAGAGAGAGAGAGATACAGAAAATTACAAAGAGCTGGAATAATGAGGGAGAACAAACAGACGCAGATGAAGAGAAAGAGAGAGAGAGAGAGATGCAGAAAGACATGCCCACCAGCGAGCGGGGCACCGGCTGCAGAACGAGCAGTGAAATGCCTTCGCAGTGCCCGAGCCCACTCGCCGCCGGCACCCCGCTGACCGGCTGCCGCGCCGTTTGCATAAAAATGCAATTGCAGGCCCCGATTTGCACTGCCCTCCCCTCCCTCACCCCCGCCACCTCCTCCTCCAACACACCCTGCCGTTTGAGCTCCCTGAACGCGAGGCAAGAGGGGTCCTGAGCACAATACATGGGGGTTCTCAACCTGGAGTACACATACCCCACGGGTTCGTGGGACACACTTAGGGCAAAATGTGAATAACTTCCACCCAAGATTTGATAAAGTCACTTAACACATATACTGAAAAATCCAAGATAATATTCCATAATTAATGTAGAAACTCAAGTAAACTTCCAGAAAAAATTAAGATATTCATAAAATAGGAAAACGCAACGATTGTATTATATAACGTATGTATGTTATATTGTAACAAAAAATATTGCGTTGATGAATATTGAATTATTAAGAAACCCTACAAAACAAAATTATTTTTTGTATTCTGTTTATTTGTGAATTAAGCACAAACGTTTATTCAAAACTGAAAAATAATATTAAAAATGTTCGTTTTCTTCCATTATTTATTTTTGAATGTACTGACTGAAGTTTGTATGTTTCTTTATATAGTTTTGTACCGTAATTTAGAAACAAAAATTAGTAACTTACGAAATATTTTCAGAAAATTAACCAATAACTAGCATTCAGCAGCAAGTACACTCTTGATTATTATATTAAATACATCATAGAATTTCTTAATTTCTACGTTAATTTACTTAAGATTACGTTACTTGATCCATACCAATCCCAGGTGGGTTCAATTTCCTCAGATAGATAAAAACAGACAATCGCGGAAATGGAGCACCTACCGACTTCAAACCACAATTCATTTGCATCGTATCAATTACCTCTATCATCTTGGCGATCACCATTTTGAGTGCAACCAGAGGGGCGTCGAAAGTTACCTGCAACAGAAAAGAAATATTATTTAGCTCATACTCACAAAGCCACCTAGTATGATTATTATACCATCTAGTATTACATTGTTCCATCTACAAATTCATTTTATTTAATTCTTATAAAGTATATCTTCAGATTATAGAGAATCCATGTAAAAGGACTTTCTCTACATGGCTATCGTGAACAACAAAAAAATGACATGAATTACCGAATGATATGTCAGTTAATACATACAGCTGAAGCATGTAGGAAAATGCGCATGCATTATATTGATTGACACGTAACTGATCTTGGTTGTCCGGGTGACGCCAAGATCGCGCCCATGACACCTATCCGGCTGTGTTGCCGAAGTTTCGACCATCTTTTCGTAGTCTTCCTCAGGGCTGGTCTGCCGGCAGAGACCCAGACCCCAGAGGAATATCAGTCGCATGACTATGGCCGCGGAAGCCTACGACTTCACATATTGATTGACACCCCCACCATATTCATGGGCTACCACCGACTCCATGAAATCCCTTCCGTCATTCAATGTGGTGCGAACGCCTTATGTACGGTAACAATTGATCCTCTCCGAACACGACTGCATTATACGAATTGGGCGCCAATTGTGTGGCAGATGTAGAACGTTCTTTAGTTCCAACAAAGCACTCGAGTCCCGCCGGCGGCGGATTTCAACTCTAGCTACACACGAGTACAATGTTACAATCTTCTAGTGCATATAAAGAGGTCGGAAGTGATCACTTTCGATAACTGGGTAATTCAGCTGCTGTCAATAGAAGATTCTAGCATCTGCTCTAATCGGTAGTTTTACCGGAGTCTCCCATCATTACTAGAGGAATGTCGGTGCAGTGACATAAGAAACGGGCCTTGCGTTTAACCAAACTTAACCTTCTCTTCGCCTCCCCGTTAAACACACTTCAGTTACACGCATTACACTGCCACACATATCGAGAGCTTAGGCTAGCGCTGGTCCAGGCTGAAGTGGTGCCTACCTCGGGGAGATACCAGGTCGATAGAAAAGCCGACGTGTATGTCAGCACCGGTTCTCATGTTCCATGGTCATCCCCCGAAAAAACAAGCTGCACACTTACGTATTTAATAATGACTATAGTAATTGACACAACCGAAAAACAACAAATAAACAAAGAAAATGACCACAAAAGGTCAATTTCTTTTATTCAGCCCATAGCATATCGCCAGAGCATGGGCGTTACCGCCAAGCTTGAAAGACGCGCCCCTACCCACGCAAAGTTTTGTATATTAGGTACAGAGGAAGAAATCCCTGGTATAGGCTGTGCCTTATCTACTGAACTGTCCCCGGTAGCACCAAGATACTGCAATATCTTGGTGCTAGTGGTTACCATGCGTCAGTGACTGACATTTAGCAGAGAGAGAAAGGAAGGGGAGAGAGGTGGAGAGAGAGGGGAGAGGGGGGGATAGAAGGGGAAAGAGGGCGGAGAGAGGGGAGAGAGTAGGCGAGAGACGGAGAGAGAGGGCTACCAAGTTGGGGTGGGAGCAAACTCAGGGAGGGAGAGAGGATAGAGAGATTGGAAGAGAGGGAAGAAGAGGGAGCGAGAAGGGGTGGGAGACAGAGGGAGAGTAAGAGAGAAAGAGGAAGAGAGAGGGAAAGAGAGCGAGAGGAGAGATAAAGAGAGCGAGGTAGGCAGAGAGGGAGAGGAAGAGAGCGATAGAGGAAGAGAGCGAGAGATCAAGAGAGTGAGGAAGAGAGAGAGAGGAAGAGAGCGGGAGATGAAGAGAGGGAGGAAGAGTGAGGAAGAAAGAGAGGAAGAGAGGGAGGGCGAGAGAGGAAGAGAGAAAGCGAGGAGAGCGAGAGGAAGAGAGGGAGAGGAAGAGAGCGAGAGGAAGAGAAATGGGAGGAGAGAGAGAGAGAAAGCGAGAGGAAGGGAGAGACAAAGCGAGAGGAAGAGAGGGAGGGAGAAGAAGAGAGAACAGAGAAAGAGAGGAGAGAGAAAAAGAGAAGAAGAGAGGGAGGAAGAAAGAGAAAGGAAGAGAGGGAGGAAGAGAGAGGGAGAGGAAGAGAAAGAGAGAAGAAGAGAGAACAGAGAAAGAGAGGAGAGAGAAAGAGAGGAAGAGAGGGAGGAAGAGAGAGAAAGGAAGATAGGGAGGAAGAGAGAGGGAGAGGAAGAGAAAGAGAGAAGAAGAGAGAACAGAGAAAGAGAGGAGAGAGAAAGAGAGAAGAGAGAGGGAGAGAGAGAGAGAGAGAGAGAGAGAGAGAGAGAGAGAGAGAGAGAGAGAGAGAGAGAGTGGGGGCGCTCCTTCCGCGCAGCGCAGCGTGAGGAGGCTGCCCGTGCGCTGGCCACCCCTGGCGCTCGCCTCCGCGTTTCGGCCCTGGGCGCGTCCCGCGGCCTCGCGGCCGAACGTCGACCCGCGCGGAATCGGGGCCTCCGCCGCGATGAGTAAGACGCGCTTCGCCTTGCGACCGCCGCCGCCGCCGCCGGCCTCCCAATGCCGTAACCTAGTTTCCCCTCCTCTGCCTCCAACCTCCAGCACGGCGCGCGACGCGCCCACCGCCGCCTGGGTGCGAGCACCTCGCCAACTGCGTTGGAGGAAGGGATGGCGGAGCAGAGAGGAAGGCGGAGGGAGGAATGAAAACAGCAAGATGCAAGAGAGATTGATTGATTGATTTTTTCGTGTTTCCGGGCGCAACTGCTCTGGTCATTAGTCCCGTTAGTGTAGTGCATGTTTTCTCGGGAGATAGCAGTGATCTTCCCCCGCTGGATGGCGAGATCCGGCGCCGATCTACCGTCGGCTAGTGGGGTTTCCCCCTAACCAGGTCTCTCACACCGACGGAGCACCGCTCCAGTCGGGACAAGCTCTAAGCTCCCGACCGGTCTCCCAGAATATGTGGTAGTGTAGTGCATGTTAGTGTAAGTGTGTGTGCATGGGGAGAAGATAGGTCAAGGAAGATGAAGGATAGATCGCGCGCGGTCCGTGGCCCGTTTGGTAGGGTAATTCTCCGGCCTTAGCCTGGTGTTAATCGGAGAAACCACGGAAAACTACTGATCAGAGCAGCCGGCCGCTAGGATTCTCCTCCAGAGCGTTGGAAGAAGGGATGGCCGAGGGAGGAATGAAAACAGCAAGATGCAAGAGAGATTGATTGATTGATTTTTTGTGTTTCCGGGATCGTCAACTTCTTTGGTCATTAGTCCCGTTAGTGTAGTGCATGTTTTTTCTCGGGAGATGGCGGTGAAGATGCAAGAGAGAGGATCGAAGGGACGGAAGGCGGAGAACGGAGGAAGCAGGAGTGCTACGAGTGCAGACGCGAGAGTGGCACAGGGAGCCTGGAGGTAATAATGGAGAACGTTGAATAATCGAGGAATCAGCTGTGGATTGTGAGATTGATTAGTGATTCTGGACACGTCAACTGCTTATGTCATTAGTCACCTAAGTGTAGAGCACGTTTTTTTGCCCTGGTGGTGGCGGTTTTTAGTCCTCGACGGTGAGATCCGGCACTGACCTACCGTAGACTAGCAGGGTTTTCCCCAACCTGGTATAGAAATCAGATGGATGAGGGCGAGGTATGCCGGTGAACAAGGGGAGAGTGGCAGAGGGAGCAGGGTTGAAGGGACGGAAGGGCACGAGAGCGGGTCGGTATAGAACCTGTGGGTAAACAAGCGGAAGAGTTGAGTGTGGGTGGGTATGGGTGGAAAAGTGTTGCGGAGAAGGGGCAAGGAATAAAAGACGTGGGAGCAGATGAGGGAAGGAATCCGGGAACTGTGGAAAGAGGCGAAAGAAAAGTCAGGAACGAAAGATGAGAAAGAGAATTAGGAGAGGCCAGGAGGATGAAAACGAGGGGCTTAGTCTACGGAGAGAGTGAGAGGTGGAGAGGAAGGTGGGAACGAAAGCCAGAGTAGGCGACAGTAATTCAAACGAGCCGGGGGGTGGGGGGCACAGAGTGAAATAGTTACGGGCGAAGGGAAAGATGAGAGGAAGAAGGGGAATGGAGAATGGATGACGGGAGAGAAGAATGCGGTTGAGGTCGAGAGAGCAGAAAAGTGAACGAGGGAGGGGGGGTGAAGATTCTCACCCACGTCGGGCGACACTCCTCAGAAGGACGCTCGGTATGCAAATGTTTGGGAGAACGAGCAATCGAAACATTGCGTCAACTCCTTCACTCTGTTTGCATAAACAAGAGATTCCGTGCTCTTTAGAGTAATCGCATAATGTCAGGCGGAAAGTGAACGTATGCTCACTGGCCTACTTCAGGTGTACAACGTCGACACACCTTTCGTTCACTCTAATCAATTTTTGAATTCACAAAATAATTGCTGTAGTCTGTAGGGTGGAAACATACACAAGAGGAATATTAAAAACGCTTTAAGATCGAGAGATTTTTCCACTAGAGCACACGAGCTTGTTAATTCCCCTTAACAAGGCTTTATTTAAGAAAGATGGTTCATTTAACCAATTAATGGCACTTACACAAGGCAACTGTTCTTGGTTTCTGGTGATCAAATCCATTAGTTGCTCTATCCCTGATCCCTGCTTATTTTTTAATATTTATGCCAAAGAGGTACTTTTTTTCTTGAATCTGGAAAGTAAAGTACAACTCGCGCTACTTTTCTTGAACGATGACCTTGCTTCCCCCTCCCTAGAGAAATAAACAGTTGAAGGCAAAAGCTCGTAGCGAGCACTGATGACAACATTCCAAGTATTAAAACTTCGTTGGCGCGAAACAGAAGCTAGTAAACGCTAGTTGCTTTCAAAGTCGAGAACTTCTGTTCAGCTTTATTACCATTATCTAAATAAATGGCTGAAGCAGGTCCAGGTCCTTTAAGGGAGGCACCTAAACCTTCAATCTAGTGACCCTGCTGTTGCCTACCCAGAGTGATGACCTGGCTACACACGTAGCAGGTTTGACTTTGGTTTTCCAGAGATTGATTGTCATTACTGTTAATACTCTAGTGGCCGACTTTGTAATTAACACCCCCATTCCGTCCGCATTTCTTCAATCCATCGTTCAAGAAAAGTTACGCGAGTATACTTTGATTTATTTAATGTGACGCCTCAAGGTCACAAGCTAGAAGGAGAGATGCACCTTGTCATCCAATCGTAGCTCCAAACCGAACATTTAAATCGTAACGAAGCTCCCGATTGGATGTCATTGTCCCCGCCTTCGTCCAGCTCGTGGCCTTGAGACGCTACGTTAAATAAATCGGAGTATAGTACTCGATTCCGCGCACCCGGCAGTGTATCAAGTTCTTTTATAACCTCGAGTCGCCCAACCCAACTGAAATAACTCAGCGAACAGGGAATGCGAGGTGGGCGATGTAAGGACCTTGAGGGGCGCCGTACACGCATAGTAGGCGGGGGAGAGGGGACGGAGAAGGGGGCCCGAGAGGGGGGGGGGCGAACGTTCGGCGCGCGGGCCACCGAAAAGCGGCGGCGGCGGCGGCGGCGGCGGCGGCCTCGCGCGCGACCTCCACGCAGGCGGAAGTGACGTCGGCGGCAGCCCAGAAGCGCGCACGGGCCACGCCCCCTCCCAGCCCCCGCCTCGCAACAGCAGCAGCTGCCCGCCGCATAACACGGGCTATTCACCCGCGCCCGCCTGTCTCTCTGACCACCCGCCTGCGTGTCTCCCAGCCTGCAAAGCCGCCAGTCTCCCTACCCTGCCGCCCGATCACCCACCCGCCAGGCTCCCTAAAACATTCGCCTGCTCCCTGCTTACCCACCCGTCAATATTTCTACCCGCCTGCCAGTCTTCCTGACCACCCGCCTGCGTGCCTGCCCGCCCGCTCGCCTGCGCCCCTCCTGTATGACCCCACCTGCCAGTCTCCCAACCTGCTAGGCCTGCCTGAACATCCGTCTGCATGCCCGCTCCCCTGCATGACATCTGGTCCGAACGCCCCCCGCTAGCCCACCCACTCACCAGTCTGCCTGCCCGCTAGCCAACCTATTCGCCCGTCAGACTCCCTGCCCACCCGCCTACCGAGCAGCCTGCCAGCCAGCTGCCCGCCCACCAGGTCGTCCGCCAGCACGTCTCTCCGATCACCCTCCTGCCCGCCCGCCCACCTGCATGCCTCCCTGCCTACCCACCCACCAGTTTCCCTACCAGCCCGCCCGTCAGTCTCCCTGATCACTCGCTTACCTGCCTGCACGCTCGCCTACGAGTCTACCCACAAGCCAGACTGGCTCCCACTCGCGTGCCAGCCTACCAACCCACCCGCCAGATCCCGACTACCCGCCTTCCGACCAGTCTGCCAGCCAGTCTACCGGCCAGTCTGCCTGCGTGCCAGCCTACCTGTCCGCCCGCCCGCCTGTCGCCCACCAGCTCATCCGCCATCCCGACTGTCCTGGTGCGCGTCCGCCAGCCTGCCTGAACGTCCGCTCCCTCCCCTCCCCCTACCCACCCTGATCGCATGCTAGCCCGCCCACCCGCCGCTCGCCTGCGGGCGCCCACCCGCGCTCATACACCTGCCCGCCCGCACGCAGGACAGCGCGGGACTCCGCGTTTCGACGTTGTCCGCTCACGCACGGGTTGCCAAGCCTTCAGGAATGGAGGCGAAAGTTCGCAGCACACGCGACGTAGAAACGAAAGATTACTCTGCCAATTATTCTCCAAAAATGAATAGTATTCCACTCAATTTGATGTTTCGAATTGTCATAAACTCTAAAAATAACACAGATAAACACAACAAAATTGTCAGACCCAAAGACTTGGCACTGAATTGTGAATTTCACCGTGCTTTTCCGCGATGTAAACAATTACTGGAGGGTGGTGGCGCAAATCTGGCTTCGGATTCAGCGCGTCGACATACATAGAGAAACGTGTTTTCGAATCTGAGAACTTGTGTGTGTGTGTGTGTCTGCGCGTTGGTCACTTTTTAAAAATTATGCGATACGTTTTCAGGAATGGAGACGAAAGATCGCAGTACACGCGACGTAGAAACGAAAGATTACTTTGTCGATTACTCTCCAAAAATGACTAGGATTCCACTCATAATCCGATGTTTCGAAGTGTCATATATCTAATTTAAGCTCTAATAATAACACAGATAAAAAAACATTGTCAGACCCAAAGACGTGACACTGAATGGTAAATTTCGCTGTGTTTTTCTGCTATGTAAATAATTACTGGAGGGTGGTGGCGCAATTCTTGCTTCGGATTCGGATTCAGCGCGTCGACATACATAGAGAAACGTGTCTTTGGATCTAAGAACTTGTGTGTGTGTGTGTGTGTGTGTGTGTGTGTGTGTGTGTGTCTGCGTATTAGTCACTTATAAATAACTATATGATACGTCTTCAGGAATGGAAACGGAAGTTCGCAGTACACTCGATGTAGAAACGAAAGATTACTCTACCGATTATTTCCCAAACATGAATAGAATTCCACTCATGATCCGATGTTTCGAAGTGGCATAAATCTAATTTAAGCTCTAATAATAACACAGATAAACACAAAACAAATTGTCAGACGCAAAGACTTTGACACTGACACTAAATTTCACCGTGTTTATCCGCGATGTAAACAATTACTGGAGGGTGGTGGCGCACTTCTAGCTTCGGATTCGGAATCGAATTCAGTGCGTCGACATACATAGAGAAACGTGTTAAGTCTTGGGTCTGAGAACTTTTTTAAATTGTGTGTGTGTGAATTGGACACGTTTAAATAGCTATGTGATACGTTTCTTTGGCCTGTGCGTGAGCGACACAGCCAAAACATACAAAATCATGCATATTTATCGAACGTCCTCAAATTGTTTTTCAGTCTAAGATATGTAGACCTGTTCTTGCAATAGTATACCATATTCAGCGCGAGTTAAAATGGTTGTTTACAAAAACAACAAACGAATTACAGAGGAACCTGCAAATCTTTTAACGTGCCTGGAGCGATATAAAAGGCCCTAAACCAGAGGAAACCCCAAATAATGTCAGACCCTTATAAAACAATAACAGCGACAGATGGTGTGTATACGGCAGTGTATATTGGGCCATGTCGAAAACGGATGAGAAGAGGGTTCAAGTGTTATGAACGACGGTTTCTTCGATCAGTGAATTCGCTGCAGGGCAGGGCGACGTCGTCGGGGAATCGAGAAGTCAAGTCCGGGGACGGACAAGAGGTTAACCGAGCAGAAACGACAAACACTCAAACTCGGGTCCCGACGCGCTGTGGAGACTCAACTCGAGAAGGAGATGTAGGGCAGATAAGTGTTTTCACGGAGCTTCTCGAATTGATATCCTAGTGCCCTGGTTGGTTAACTCTAGATCGGGTGCGTCTATTTCACATTCGTTACTGGGCGAGTAGTGTATTGTTATTTTGTATTTTCGATTAATAAATAGAACAAATAAGGCTGAAATAGGTTCTTATATTTTCTGTAGTAACCAGTTTTGTTTAATCTAATATAAACAATAAAAATAATTACTTATGTATAATTTACGTAATGTAAAAAAACACAATTATGAAGTGCAAAAAACAATCATAAAAAGCGGCTTCACATGAAATGCCTCCGAGATATCAGCAATAATCATGTTCTGAATAGATTAAAATCATTTTCATTGTTAACACATTTTTACATTATGTGAATAGTAGTAGTGCATTATTACTTTATGTTATTAGTTTACATAAAACGTTTGAACAAATATTTTCCACATCTGCCTTCGGCAATGGCTTCATGTAGGAATTACTAGAACAACGTGTAGAGAAGACACGCAAATTTCTACGTGCCCTCATCTATCCACGGGACAAACGACCGGATGATTCATGGGCCAAAGCGACAACGATTTAGTTTAAAATTGCAGCCCTTTGGACTACACTCAGTAACTTTAATTACGACTGTTGCGGCGCAACTAAATCGTCGTCAGGCTATCTCATGATTTAGAGATTCCAACACAACCACCGTAACGTCATTTCCTGCTGCACTTGCAATTTTTTAATCATCTGGTATCGCGTCGCCAACGTTACTTCGGATGAAAAACGAACGGAAGGAACAGAAGAAGGAGGAAAAGGAAGAGGGATGGAACAAAAGGAGAAAGAATAGGAGAAGTAGGAAAAAGAGAAGAAGGAAGAGCAGGAATAAGAATAGTACGATAAGAACGAAAAAGAAACGAGGAGAAACAATTTAACACGTATGTGAAAATTTCAGCGTTTTGAGATAATAGTAACCAGAAGATAAGATCATCGTCTACCAAATTCTAACTATACGAATCAGATAAATACCCTAGAAAATCGTTAAAATGATGGAAATTGATCAAATTATATTAGCTTGATACGGAAACTTTGCATCGTTTTTTCTCTCTTCTGAGAAGTCGCAATTTTTGAGATCAGCGCTGCCAAAATTTAGCCATCGATATGAAGGACAAATGAGTGGAAGTGAAGGAATAGAACGAGACGACAAAAACCGGCATAGGAAAAAAACACAACAAGGAAAATCGATACAACGTCCCGTCCTCCAGAAAGTGCTGAGTCGGTTCCGCCTCCAAACTTCGGCCGGGCCCCGGGCCGGGCCGGGCAGGGCAGCTCCGTTTTCTTCGCCCACAGCCACAGCCGTGTCGACACACCGGCATCTCCAGACGCCGGGCGCTCACGCACGGCTCACGCACGCCGTGATTCACGCGCCAGGCAGGCGAAGGAAGTGCCCCGCGCACGCCCCGGCCATCGACAGACAGACGCACGCACAGACGGCGGCGTCACCTGCTCCGAGGCGGCGCGGCGGCCAAGCCAACGAGGCCACGTGCCCCAAGGCGGCGGACATGACGCGTGGGGCGGGGCTGGTCGGGGCGGGGAGGGGCTGGTCGGGGCGGGGCAGGGCGGGGCAGGGCGGGGCAGGGCGAGGCGGGGCAGGGCGGGGCGGGGCGGGGCAGGGCGGGGCGGGGCGGGGCAGGGCGGGGCCGGGCAGGGCGGGGCCGGGCAGGGCAGGGCGGGGCAGGGCATGGCGAGGCGGAACAGGGCTTGGCGGCAGGACCAGGGTGGGGGCAGGAACGGGGGCGAGGTTGGGCGGGGCGAGACGGGGCGGGGTGAAAAGGGGCGGAGCGGGGCGGGGATAGGCGGGGCAGGGCAGGCCAGGCGGGACGGGGCAGGGCGTGACGGGACTGGGCGGGGCGGGGCGGGACGGGGGCGAGGAGGGGCAAGGCAGGGCGGGGTGGATGGTGGATGAGGCGAAGAGGGCAAAGGCGGCTGTCGAGGTTGCGGTGGCGGTGACTGCAGACAATGGCCGTGGTGATAGTGGGCAATGACGGAAGTTGAGAAGGCGGCGGTAGCGGTGGCACCGAATAGAGCGGTGGCGGTGGAGGCGGTGGTGATGGATGTGGTAAACTGCGATTTTTATTAAGCTGCCTGGGAAGTAAATCAGCTGCTTCGGTGTCATCCAATCGGAAGGTTGAACGCCAGCAGAGTGACGTCACTGTAGTGACGTATACATTCTCGATTGGATGGCACCGTAAAAGCTGATGAAATGTCACAGGCAGCAAAGTAAAAACTGTATTGAATGTGATGGTGGTGGTGGTGGTGGAGGCTGTGGCGACGGGGGCAGTGTCGGTGACAACGGCTGAGGTGGCAGGGTGGCGGTAGAGGTGGTGGTAGTGGTGGTGGTGTTGGTGGTGGTGGTGATGGTGGTGGTGATGGTGGTGGTGGTGATGGTGGTGGAGGCTGTCCTGATGTTTTCGTGAATGTAGTGCTGTTGGTGGATATGGTGATGTTGGTGGATGTGGTGGTGGTAATAGACGTGGTGGCGGTGTGACGGGAAGAGTGGTGGTTTCGGCGGAGATGAATACGGGAATGAAGAGAAGAGTAGTGATGGCGGCGGAGACGGCAGAGATAGCTGGGGCTGCAAAGATGGCGGTCACGGTGGTTATGGAGCAGTGGTGGAGAATGTTGTTATGAAGGCGGTGGCAGCAGTTGCGAAGTGCCGCTAGCGGTGGTAGGTAGGCCGGCTTTCGAATAAATTGATCGTACATGTCAAAATTTCTATTTAACTTTCTGCCGAACGTTTCTTTATTATGTAATATATTACGAAAGCTCCAAAATATACTACAAAAGCTTGAGTATATCATACATTACACTTATTCTCCCTAAAATATTATATGTCCAAAAAACTCACCACTACTGAAGCGCCTAGCGCGCAGTGAACGGGCGTGGGTTCCAATCTCTTCTACGATTCATTTTGTAAGAGTGGCATGGAAGGCAAAACCCATTTCCTGCACGACCAACTTCCTGTTGGATTTGTCTTTCGTTATGATAATCGATATCTTTATTTATCATTGTTCAGGGAATGTAAAAACAAATTCTCTGTATTTTGATGGAAACAAACTGGAAGGGTTATGTGACCGTGATGAGTGATAAGTGCCTGATTCAATCCTCAACTTAAGCGACGAAGGAGGCCATCGCTTTCATGCCGTCCGCTTTCCTCGACAGTGGTACTTTGTTGGAAACTTCCATTGTTTAAAGGATGTTTAAGCGATCATGAAGCTGTGAAGGAATATGAGAGGTAGAGTTGAATAACGATAGATGGAATGATGTGCTGTGAATGAAGATGTGAATGATGTGAATGAAGATGAAGATGAATAACGATAGATGGAATGATGTGCAGACGAGTGACGTCAAAGATAAGCCAACCCCACCACCAGTATGAAGACACCCACGGGACTCGAACGCGTCGCCACGTGGTTCGACACTGCATCAGCAAAACCCCCGGATACGATTCTAGTACCAAAAACAAAAGATGAACCGCGCGAAAAAAAAATACGATTGCATCCTTTTGATTAGCTCACCGTGGCCACCGTCGGCCATAGGGCAATTTCCCTCTGTTCGTTGATTGATTCATTAATTGTTAGTGATTCCGGGCGTGGCTGTGATCTTCCCCCGCTGCATGGCCACATCCGGCGCCGACCTACCGTCGGCTAACGGGGTTTTCCTCAACCAGGTATCTCCAACCAGCGGGGCACCGGCCCAACTGAGTTCTAAGTGCCCGACCGGTCTCCCGGCATGTGTGGTAGTGTAGTGCATGTTAGTATAGGTGTGTGTGTGTGTGTGTAAGGGGTGAGGATAGGACAAGGAAGAGGAAGGAAAGATTGCGGTGGAAGTTAGTGGCCCATGGCCCGTTTGGGAGAGCACTGGATCGGAAAAAACACGGTAAACTACCTATTAGAGCAGCCGTTCGCTAGAATTCTCCTCCAGACTGCGACTGAATTCGACGTAGCTGAAGGACCTTCCGCTCAGAGGCGATGCAGTGACATCAGTTGATGCACTGGACTACAGCTGCCGGTCTCTTTGTCCTTTCCGGTGCATTGTTATTTAAGGTCGCATCAACATCTGTCATTACCGGCCACTATTATGGGAACTACGAAGATGAAACGAAAGGGTGATGATAAGGGGTGTAAGGACGAACACAAATACAACAATGCTCGAGGCGGGACTGGAACCCGCGCCCCTTCTGCCTACGACACCACTGCCTTAGCGATCTCGGCCACCGAGCGGGCACCCGGTAGTTTGTTCGTTTTATTTAATGTCGTACATTCCAAACCTATGACGGAAACTCGGACACTAGTATGTCGAAAACTAGTATGTCGTACACATGGCACACTAATCGCTTGGCATCAGTTAGCTATTTCGTAGTCCCATGAAACCACGCCCGGAAAGTTTCGTACTGTCTGAGAAAAAGACGATTCCGATTCGCCTTGAGGGAAAAAAGTGTTGCCTTCAAGGCGTTTTCTATAGAGAGGACTACTCTAACGGATCACTTTGGCATCGACTGCTTAGCTTCCGCTGGCAGCGTAATCACAGGTTATGTCCACCTACTCAATTAATTCATGAGTGCGTTTGCAGTAAGCTCACTTGTAAATGCCTTCGACACTACCTCTTCCAGTGTCATCATCCGATATGATCGTTTCCCGATTCGTTATACAGGTCCTTCTTAGTGTTAAGAGTGGTTTCTCCACACCAAAGCACAAGTCTCTCTTAATTTTTTTTCTAAGTACATATATATAACAGTATGTGGGTGGAGCATGTACAGCTACGCCACGTTACATTGTTATTTTTTCAAAGACATTTGAAAAGCTCATGTCTCTATGCAAAAACGACTTCTTCGTAAAAAATTGCGCATTGTTTCAATGATCAAGAAGAGAAAGAAATTCAACCAATAATGATTCGTAATACAAATATTTTTACGTACGTAAGAAAGTCGGTACAAATTTTATAACCAAAATTATTGTTCCTTCCACTCAATTTTTTCTTCAAAATTTCGCCAAAAAATCGAGAAAGCACAAAACAAGCACATTACATGCACACACAATACAAATTACACCGGTTTAGGTAGTGCAGAGCATCAATTAATGTCACGGCTGAGCATCTGACCAGGAGGTACTAGACTTCGAATTCCGACTGTGGCTAGTCTCTACTTTCGACAGTAGCTACTAGATCGTTCGAATTCATCCGCTGTTTGGAGGGGAATTGTAGCGGCCGGCTGCTCCGTTCGATTGTTTTCCGTAACCACGGAAACAGCGCTCTAGCAAACGTCTCATTAACACTAGATTCCTGAACAGTATTCTAACAAACGGGTCACAGACCGCGCGCGATCTTTCCTTCCTCTTCCTTGCCCTATCCTCTCCCCCTACACACACACACACACTAACATGCACTACTCTGCCACACGTTCCGGGAGACCAGTCGGAAGCTTAGAGCTTGTTCCGGCTGGGGCGGGGCCCCGCTGGTGGGAGATACCTGGTTAGGGAAACCCCGTAAAGCGACGGGTAGGTCGGCGCCGGATTTCACCAGCATGTGGCGGACCATCGTTGCCACCTCCTGCGATAAAAACATACACTACACTTACTAGCCTAATGACCATAACTGTTGACGCACCCGGAATCCCTAATCAATCAATCAACTAAAAAAAATTATTATTTTGTCCTAGAAGACTACGCTCCAACCCCACTGCGCGAGGCTTGCGAGCGGGGTCAACGAAACGCGAAGCACCGCAGTCGTGGCAACGCCGCCTCGGATGCGCCAAGGCCGAAGGCGGCAGCGGCGGCGGCAGAACCCAGGTTCACGCGGCACGGCGCTGCGGGGAGCAACAGTGGGGGCGGGGCGGGGCGGGGCGGGGGCGGAGGCGGCAGTGCAGCCTGCGCGCAGAGTGCGCAGCAGCGGCAGAGCGAGTTCGCGGGGAGGCGACGGCGGTCGCGGTGGCGGTGGAGATGGCGGTGGCGGCGGCGGACGCGATGCGGTGGAGATGGGGGGTAACGGTGGTGGCGGTGGTGGCGGCGGTGTCGACTGCGGTGGTGGTGGTGAAGATGGCGGCGGCGGTGGAGATGGCGGTGGTGGAGGAGATGGTGGCGGCAAAGCGAGTTCGCGGGGACGCGATGCCGGTGGCGGCAGCAGCGGTGGCGGTGGAGGTGGCGATTGCGGCGGCTGCAGAGCGAGTTTTTGGGGAAGCGGTGGTGGTGGTGGAGACGGTGACGGCGGCAGCGGTGGTGTTGGAGATGGCGCTAGCGGCGAACGTCATGCGGTGGAGGTGGCGGAGGAGATGGTGTAACGGTGGTGACGAAGGCGATGGCGGTGATGGCTGCGTTGTCAACGGCGGCGGCGGAGGCAATCGGCGTGGCGATAGAGATGGCGGTGGCGGTGGTGGTGGCGGTGCGGCGGTGGCGGCGGTGGCAGCGGCGGTGGCGATGGCAGCAGTGGCGGTGGTGATGGTGGAAGCGGCACCCTGGCACAATGCACTATTTGCAAAGCAGCACGAGCATAATAGTCTGGAGAATAATTTAATTGCCCGACTGCTCTGTTCGGTGGTTCGTGCCAGGCGAATGCCGGAGCAGAAGCTCCACAAACGGGATACAGATGGCGCGTGATCTTTCTTCATCTTTGTTCTCTACTCTCGTCTTACACAAAGACACACACACGAATAACCATGTTGGGAGACCAGTTAGAAGCTTAGAGCTTAACCTAAAAGTGGCGGTGCCCCTCTGGCGCAGAGACCTGAAGAGGGAAACCTGTAAAGCCCACGTTTAGTACGGTGTAGATCCAACGGGGGAGAAACACTTCCACCTCCAGGGATCTTATATGTGCACTACGTTTTTGCTAATAATGACTGGAGAACTTGACGCGTCTGCAATCACTAAACTAATCGCTTCATTTAAAGTGTTTCTTTCCAAAATTTACTTGCCTGTTGTGAAATGGACTGATACTGAAGTTTATCCTATTGAAGACAAAATTGTCTCATCATATTTTGGTATTTCAAATTGCATTGTGTATAAATGAATGGATTTGGAAAGTGAATCTGAATTCTTCTTTGTGTTTCAATCAGAACCACTGCCCTTAAATTTTTGAGTCCGGTGAATAAGCTAATAAGTGAAAAAAAATTAATTTTACAGGGGAACAAAAATTAACTTGAAACTAATGTCATAAATAAGGGATTAATGATATTCAAACAAAACCTACGAAAAAATGGTTTTGTTTAAATATGACCTTCGTTTGAATATCCTTAATCCCTGATTTAATTAACTTAAACGTTGTTTTTTGCTCTCCTGTAAAATGAAGCGCTTATGACTTATCAGCTTATTCACCGGGATCAAAGAAATATGATAATTATTGGCTCGGTACTCCAGAGATTACGAAAACACTTCATGATAACGCGGAAGAGCACACTTATGATTGACTCACCTCGCAAAATCGAGATTCAATGTCAACGGCGGGAAATTCGCGAAAACGATCTCTTCTTGAAACCCGGACGCTTCTCCAAACGCTAGGAGCCTGGCGTCGTGATGTCACAACCACGCTCTCTCCTCCTCCCCTCTCCTTCTCCCCTTCTCCCCCTCCTCCTCTTGCACGTGTGCATCGCGTCGGTCACCCAACGGGGTCTCAGCGACCGCCTCTGCACCCACCCGTACCCGTTTCTTCACACCTCGACCGGTAGCGGTAGATCAGTGCATCAACTGATGTCACTGCAGCGCCTCTGACCGGGAGATCCTAGGTTCCCACTCCCCACGGCGGCAGGATTTTCGACACTATCTTTTCAGGTAGGTCGAATTCAGTCGCTGTCTGGAGGAGAATTCTAGCGGCCGACTGCTCTGATCGGTAGTTTTCCGTGGTTTCTCCGATCAACACCAGGCGAATGCCGGAGCAGTACCTTATCAAACGGGCCACGGACCGCGCGCGATCTGTCCTTCCTATTCCTTGTCCTATCCTCTCCCATTACACACACACACTTACACTAACATGCACTACACTACCACATATCGCGGGAGACCGGTCGGGAGCTCAGAGCTTGTCCCGGCTGGGGCGGTGCCCCGCTGGTGGGAGAGTCCTGGTTAGCGGGAAACCCCACTAGCCGACGCTAGGTCGGTGCCGGATCTCGCCATCCAGCGGGGGAAGATCACCGCCATCTCCCGAGGAAAACATGCACTACACTAACGGGACTAATGACCAGAGCAGTTGACGCGCCCGGAAACATGAATAAATCAATCAATCAATTCTTCACACCTCCAGCTAGCACTTCGCAGGAACGGGTGTGGCCGGGCACGGCGGCGTCGATTCCAGCACACCCATACTGAATGATTCGAGTTTCCGGACGCGTCAACTGCTAAGGTCATTAGTCCTGCAAGTGTAGTGATTTTTATCGCTTCCCCCACTGGTGGGCTAGATCCGGCGCCTGTACTCGGCTCGGTGATTCTCTCTAGCCAGGTATCTCCCACCTAGTGATCGCAAATTTTACCAAAACATCGATTCATCGATGATTGGATACATCGCTAAAGGGTTTTCGATGTCGATGAAAACATCTATGTTTTAATTATAGACTAATAAACATGCTATTTTCTTATCCATTTTTAATTAGTACAGTACGTAAAGGGAATATATTTTATTGTTTGGTTACAATAGATTTCGATATATTTATTTATATGGTTGGATATATTTTATTGTTAGTAGTATGTTAATGAACATTATTATCGGATGTAAAGAATAAAATTAACAATAAAGAACATCGTGTGCCGCTATTTTACCCTTCAGTCATCTCCATTCTTATACTATCGAAGTAAAACCACCTAAAATGCCCTCAGATTGCACAGGCGAAATGTGCAGCTTGATAAAGAGCATGACGAAAATCAACGATATTGCTGTGGATTGCTGCTACTCTACAACGTGCCTAAACCCCATTATTTAAAAAAAAATCATTGATGTTTTTGCAACAAAATATCGACGTGAAGAAAACATCGAAAGCAAAATATCATTGTTAATATATCGATGTTTCTTGTGGAAAACACCCATGTTTTTTCGCCATTCCTACACCCACCAGCGGGGTACCACCCAATTTTGGACAAGCTCATATTTCCCTACTGATCTGATATGTGTTGTAGCGTAGTACACTTACGAATAGGGATACTAATGTAAGTAAGAGGAGAGGATAGGACAAGGACGAGGAAGGAAAGATTGCGCGTGGTCCCAGGTCCTGTTTGTTAAGGTACTGCTCCCACATTCGCCTGGGGGTACTGCTTCGACATTCGCCTGGTGTTAATCGGGGTAACCATCGAAAACCACCGTTCAGAGCAGCTGGTTGCTAGAATTCTCCTCCAGACTGAGGCTGAATTCGACCAAGCTATATAGCTGGTGTCAAAAAAATCCCGACCGCGTCAGGACTCGAACCTTAAGACCTTCCGGTCAGAAGCACTGCAGGTACACTTTGATTAAAACACGAAGTCCTTTCAAGGTACCCAGCTGAAAAGAGGGGAACTTCCTGTTGGGAGGTGTTGGAACTCTCTTCCAATCGGGAACTTCAATACCAAAAAATTTACGTCAAAACGAAGTTCACGATTCGATGACAGTATCCCCCCTCTCCTGCGAGCTCGTGACCTTGAAAGAACTTCCTGTTTTAATCGGAGTAATAGGGGTCATTCCGCAGAAAGGAGTATGGCTGGTACTAGGCATTTCACGCACGGGTTGCAAAGTCGAAAAATCCTTCTTGTGCCACGTCAGGTGCGTGGTAATACAAAAGGAAATCCTGGCTAAATACCCAGCAAAATTAAATCTTCCGTCAATCCTCGGTCTAACCACATTCCAAATTCGCTCAGTCAGAGAACTATGCAATTAACGGATAAAATGACTGAGATCGTTGACATGTCGGTTCCTGCCTGAGAACATGCGAGTCACAAACTAGTTAACGTTGGACTGATGGCGTACTCCCAAGATGAAAAAAACACCGTAAGTACTCATGAAATGAAACAGAATAAAAAGTTGATTTCACATTCTCGTAAAATTCAAGAAATATAAATTAATTAGGCACTTCAGAGTCCTGGAAGTATCATTCCCACACAAATGAAGGACGCTACATTGTAATGTTTCACTTTGAAACTGTAAAATAAGCTTCAAGGCGATAATAACGTATGAACCAAATGTCCGTCACAAATATAATCAAATAATCATATGAAACGTTTCACATATGCAAAGGCTTAATTTGGTTATTCCATTATATCAAGAGCGTTTCCATCGTCATTTTCATACCTGCACCATTTCCTGCATTGAAATTAACAATAAATTAAACGTAACCGATAAAAGAGGTATCTGAATATTGCTGCAATTAAAGTTTTGAAACGTGATTATTATCTCTTTAGAGCCAGCACATCAAGGAGAAACTTTCACATATCGAAGGTTCGTTCCGAGTATCAACTAGCTCATTGCCGCTAAAGAAACGTAATTGAGAAGCACAGAGAAGAGAGCAAAAAACACAAAAAGCAGATTTGGAGAAACCGCCGCGGCGCCCAGTTCTTCGTACGCGATGCCGTGAAAGTGGCCCAGCAGCCCAACACCAGAGCAAGGCGACTCAACTGAATAACATCCCAGTCCTTTTATTTCTTTACTATAATACAGGGAAGAAAAGTATTACGATCTCCTAAACAATCGATCTCAAATTTTCGATCGTAAACTCCATCTTCAAGCGGTAACGTCGCACATACGCCAGAATTAAGAATCTTCAAAGTATCTACTGAATGTTGCACTTTTTATTACTTAGTTACGTAACATATTTTAAAATAGTAATTATTAACTTTTTGAAGATATTCAGTAACACTTGCAATAACTAGGATTCAAGAGCAAAATACACACATTCCGCTGTAAAATGTAAATGCATTACAAAATTTCATAATAATCATTATTATATTTTGCAAAACTTTCATTATAATCAGCAATTACTAGGATTTTAGAGAAAAAATAGAAGCATTCCGCTGTAAAAAGTACCTTACATATTTCCTTAACAACCCTTCTATTTGCGGTATTTTTTATAGTCCGAAATGAAATCCTTCCGGCACCCCTAGCTCGGTTCCGCCAAAGGCGTACGCGAAACCACTATTTAAAATAGCCATTACACTACTTTAAGCAATAAATAGGACTCAAGAGCAAAAATGCACACAGTTCGCAGTGTAATGTCAATATAATACAATGTAAACACAATGTGTTTACATTGAATGTGAATACGAAAATGTAAATACAATACTAATTTTTTTAATAATCCTTTTGCGGTGGTTTACATCGGCCTCCCTTTCTATCGTCCGCCAAGGTCGGTAGCGGGCTGTCGAGACAAAGAATAGGAACACGAACAGTTGCGATCGCTAGACTCCAAACCCTTGCGGCACCCCTAGCCTGCATCCTGCCGAGGGCATCCGCGGGAAATCCCCACACATCAACCCGATCTCCCCGCACTTTCCTGAGACTGGGTCACCGCTGGTCTGCCAAAGTCCAAAGCAGGCTGCTGAACCAAAGAGTAGGAACACGAAAATTTTATATCACCGACTCGAAAACCTTGCGACACCCCTACCTTGCTTTTCGCCGAGGGCATCCGCGAGAAATATCCACACATCAACCCGACCTCCCCGCACTTTCCTGCGGCTGGGTCACCGCTGGTCTGCCAAAGTCCAGAGCGGGCTGTCAAGCCAAGGAATAGGAACACGAAAAGTTTATATCGCCCGAATCCAAACCCTTGCGGCACCCCCAGCTTGCTTTCTGCCGAGGGCGTCCGCGAGAAATCCCCACCCATCAACCCGACCTCCCCGCACTTTTCTGAGGTAGAAACACGAACAGAATAGGAGCAGGAAGAGTTTATGTCACCCGACTCCAAACCCTTCCGACACCGCTAGCTTGCTTTCTGCCGAAGGAATCTGCGAGAAAACCCCACCCATCAACCCGACCTCCCCGCACTTTCCTGCGGCTGGGTCACCGCTGGTCTGCCAAAGTCCAGAGCGGGCTGTCAAGCCAAGGAATAGGAACACGAAAAGTTTATATCGCCCGACTCCAAACCCTTGCGACACCCCTAGCTTGCTTTCTGCCGAGGGCGTCCGCGAGAAATCTCCACACATCAACCCGACCTCCCCGCACTTTCCTCGCGCGCTCGGCGTAGGGCGACTGGCGGGGAAAGCGGAGAGCTTGTGACCCGGCGCAGCGCGGAATGCAGCCGGGGCCACTGCACACGCGGGGGCGGCACCCGGCGGCTCGCCCTGCTTCAGCGCTGCAGCAGCTCCGCTTTCAACCAGGAAACTTCTCTCCGCCCGGTGCGACAGAACGAATGGGAACCCACATTCTTCATACGGATGCGGAATGTGGGTGGGGGTGAAAGGGACGAGCGACTATTTCCGAACGCGTCAACTGCGAAGATCGTAAGATGCTAGGTTGTCCGGGAGATGATTTGTCTACAGTTGCCGACGTTTCGGCCTTCAAACTGCGACTTTCTTCAGGGCGAAATTCAGGGTCGTATTTCGCCCTGAAGAAGGTCGCAGTATGACGGTCGAAACTGTACGCTGGCAACTGCACTTAGGAGGCGGCGTCTCGCGAACAGCCAAATATTTATTGACCCCGGCCGTGGAAGCCCATGGTTTTACTTAGGTCATTAATCTCGTAAGAATATGGCATGTTACTTTCCAAAACGTGTCGATGTTCCTTTCGTACCCGAGATCCGGCGTCGACCTACACATCAGCTTGCACAAGGTTTACCCCCTCCAGGAACCTCCCCCAGTCGGGAGAAGCATTCATTTTCCTGTTCTGTAAGTAACTATTTACTTTTTCTTTCATGAAAATACATTTCGTGTGGGAGTGATAAATTGCATGTTGAAATTGTTTATTTTCAAACAATTTTGGGTTTCGTAGTTATGATAAAGGATCTCCTATTGCGCGACTACTTCGTAGACGGAAGGGGCGGGGGAAGCTGATTGATTGCTAGCAGCTGGGGTATATCGTGTAATCACCGCACGCCCCTGGTGGGTTGAATGGAAGATTGAGATCGAAAGGTCTACAGGGAGAGGGTTAAAATATAGGGGATGAAACGTGTGTGGAGTACCATTAGGGAAGGTGAAACTCGTGTGTGTGTGTGTGTGTGTGTGTGTGTGTGTGTGTGTGTGTGCTTGGAGGATGAAATAAAGAAAGGTTAGCGTGGAAGAGGGTGTGAGGCTGTGCACGTGAAACATATGTGAGTCACATAAAGAGTCAGAGAGAAAGATGTGTGAGTGATTGGAATGTAACAATGAAAGGGAAGGTGACACATGTACGGTACGTAACATGCAAGGGGTGAAATGTATAGAGGGATGAAAAGTGAGAAACCGAAGCTTGGTGGCGGAGACATGGGGGGTGGGGGGATGAAACACGCTGAATGGGATGGGTGTGAAATGAGGGGAGGTGAAACGTAAGAGGCGTTAAGAAATGTGGAACGAGAGGAGCATGAAACACGGGGCAATAAACGTGGTGTATGTAATTACAACGATCATTGAAAATGTGTGATCACTGGATTAAGTGAAAAAAAAATTCAATTTTTATTAGAGAAGTGCTGTCAAAGGACAACTCTTCACTCAAGTTATTATTATTCATAAATAATTCACCGAATGTTCATGAAAAGAATAAATTGTGAATAAATAGTTGATTTAAAAAAATTGAAAAAATAAACGCGGAGGACGAAATATTGTGTAGTGGCCAGGCTGCACACCATGCACCTCTGGGGCTGGCGTTGAATCCCCGTCCGAATAGAATTGATGACAGAGAAAGCGGATTCCGTACAAGTTTCTTCAGTTTCCCTTCCCTCTTACCATTTTAATGTTCAATACTGACCTCACATTACTCTTACATTACATCATATGTTATCATCATTTCTTAATACAAGCGCTTTGCGGGAATACCCAACGGCAACAATATGAGGATTCAAACTTGGAAATTATGATCATATTGTGTAACTAACTGAAATTCATGTTGTACGATATTTACTTATTTTACGTCAAAAAACACTTAAAACTGTATGACATGCTATGGGGAGAAGTGAATTCTGTGCACATTTTCAAAATCCTGTGATCCCTACACTAAGTCGTATACTACTTGAATTTTGAATTAAAAAAACGAAAAATTTGAGTAACTATACTCCCCACTGAATTCTAGAAGACGTGTAAGTTACATTTATGTCCAGAAGCAAAACAAGGGGCCATCTCAGCATTTATTTATTTATTTATTTATTTATTTTGCTCAATGGATCAGGGAAACTGGACGAAAAACCTGATCGAGATGGGGGTCATTGACCCAGAAGTTGCGATACGATACTTGTTACATATTGTTTAGAATTATACAGTCCAATGGTAAATAATACATTAAATAATGTATTTAATTAATAAATGATAAATATGATACTCCTGTAACTTAAATTTAATATAAGTAAGTATGATCAATATACACGTTTTTCAACGTATGTGAAACATATGTATATACAACCTTATCGACATAAAAATAGAGACTAATTCCGCCTTCTCTCGCTAGTTGACTCGCTTGGACTGGTCCCATCTTTCCGTAGCCTAGTTCTCACGGCATCCCCTTGACCACAATCTAGAGCCAATCCAGGTAATATTCCGTCAACACACTCAATTTCCATACGTTTATGCCTTTGCGTCTAAAGTTCTTTTTAACTCTCCACCCCAGCAAGAGGTCACGAACCCTGACCGAAGACGTTCTCATGCTCAGCGACGTCGTTCTTTTGTCAGCGGAGGCCGTTGCGAAAACCGGAGGCGGCGCAGGCTTCTGTTTCTCGGGAAAACAAGACACATTCGCGCAGCGCACGCGCGCACGCGCAAAACATCGCAAAGCTGCGTGTTGCGGAGAAGGAACGGCTTCGTTCCCGGAACGGACGATAATATTATGCAGACGGGCGGCGGCGCGAAAAACGAAACAAAAATATACAAAGCGCGCGCTGCGCGAATTTCTGCGCGCGTTCGCAGAAGGACGCAGCCTCTGCCGCTGAAGCGCCTGAGGTCAATGCGACGGGAATATGCGCGGAGGGCTGCCAACAGTCATCTTGGTACAGGTATTCGAACAGACAGGACGCGACGTGGGGCGGGAAGAGACGGGACGGGGCGGGGCGGGATGGGGCGAGGCGGGATGGAGCAGGGTGGGACGGAGCAGGGCGGGGCGGAGCAGGGCGGGGCGGAGCAGGGCGGGGCGGAGCAGGGCGGGGCGGAGCAGGGCGGGGCGGAGCAGGGCGGGGCGGAGCAGGGCGGGGCGGAGCAGGGCGGGGCGGAGCAGGGCGGGGCGGAGCAGGGCGGGGCGGAGCAGGGCGGGTGGAGTAAGGCGGGACGGAGGAGGGCGGGGCAGAGTAGGGCGGGGCGGAGCAGGGCAGCAGGGCGGGGCGGAGCAGGGAGGGGTGGAGCAGGGCGGGGAGGGCAGGCGGGGCGGAGCGGAGCAGGGCTGGTCGGAGCAGGGCGAAGCAAGGCGGGGCGAGGCAGGGCAAGGTGGGGTAGGGCAGGGCGGAGAAGGGCGGGAGGGGGCGGAGCGGAGCAGGGCGGAGCGGGATGGGAGGGCGGGGCGGGATGGGAGGGGGCGGGACGGGACAAGTGGAGCCAGTAAACCGCAGCTGACATGCATGCATTCGTCGTGACGCGAATTGATGCGTGCAGCTGGAAAAACGAAAAGGTTGAAACCCCTCGTGATATTTCTACAAAGAATCCATTTTTGAAACAAGTAAGTTTAAGGCGTAAGCGAAGTGATAAAGTGAATAAAAATATATGTAAATAAAATCATGTACGTGGCAAATTGTGGGGAATATGGGGGGTCCGAGAAGGAAATTGTACAACAATACAACAATAAGCGTAAAAGGAGAATAAGTGAAAAACAGACATACACAAGATGTCAATGAAGAGAAGGAAGCAAACGATGACGGCAAAGCAAACAGTAGATGCGTAGAAAAGAATACAAAATGGAATATGAAAAGTGAAGATAGTAGAAAATATGCATTGGAGAACAAAATAAACGAAGGAAGAAAAGAAGAGAGGTAAGAAAAATGAACATATTAGAGGGTGAGGAAGGCAATGATACAGCAGAAGGTAAGTCAAGAAAGAATATTAGAACACGTCAGACGAGAGAAGATAAGAGATGAAAAACGGAAGAGAATGGGGAGGCAAACGAAGACAAAAGATGAGGAGAAGAAACGAAGACGAGAGGAGAAGAAGTGAAAACGAATAGGAAGAAATGAAAGCAAACAGCAGGTCAGACGAAAGGGAAGCAGAGAGAATAAAAGAACAAAGCAAAGATAAAACAAAGCACAAGAAGCAGAAAGAAAGCAGAAAGCAAAAAGAACAAACGAGAGGGGTATAGTGAGAAGCAACAAATAAAGGGGAAAGAAAGATTTCAAGACGAGAGGAGAGAAAAAAGAGGAAAGCACAAACGAGACGGTCGAGTAAGAGGAAATCACCACCTCCGCACCGAGGGAGATACCTGCTTGTAGAAAAGCCCGCCAGTTGACGGGGAACATCGGCACCGGATCTCCTCATCCAGCGGGGGAAGACCACCACCTCATCCCGAGGAGGAAAACATGCACCTCACTTACGGGACCAATGGCCTTAGCAGATCTCGCGCTCGGAATAACTAATCAATCAATGATCAATCAGCCTCCCAGCGCAATCAACCAGCCATCCAGCGAGGGGAGATCACCACCACATCCCGAGGCGGAAAACATGCACCTCACTTACGGCCGAACTATACTCTCACTAACGACCTTACCAGTTGACGCGCCCGGAATCACTAATCTGTGGCGAATGCCGGAGCAGTACCCTAACAAACGGGCCACGGACCGCGCGCGATCTCTCCTTCCTCTTCCTTGCCCTATCCTCTCCCCTTACACACACACACTAACATGCACTACACTACCACATATTCCGGGAGACCGGTCGGGAGCTTACAGCTTGTCCCCGCTTGGACGGTGCCCCGCTGGTGGGAGAGTCCTGGTTAGAGGGAAACCCCGCTAGCCGACGGTAGGTCGGTGCCCGATCCCGCCATCCAGTGGGGGGCCGACATCTCCCGAGAAAAACACGCACTACACTTACGGGACTAATGACCAAAGCTGTTGACGCGCCCGAAATCACCAACCAACTAATATGTCAATGAATCAATCAGCCTCCCTACCAAGCGCCGGCTTTCGCTTGCCACCCCTCCCCCAAAAGCACCTCCGCCGGAGGAGAAGAGGAAAATCCTCGCCAACTTCATAAGCGACCCGCCCCTCCCCCGCTCCGCACCGGTGGGGGGTGGAGGTCGCTGACACAGCTGCGCTGGTAATGGCCCGCTGTTGACTTTGGCGGCCCCCGCGGCAGCGAAGGGGTACTCCACCCCCGCCCCCCCTTTAACCCCCGCCTCCAGAGAGCGGGAGCCGCACATCTCGTGCGGCTTACCGCCAGCAAGCACTGTCGCTGCCCGCCGCCTCCGGAGAGGCCGCAGAAGACAGTGCAGGTAAAAGGGTATCCCGACTGCATCCCGCAGTCAAATTTTCCTAAGCCGTTTACCCACTCCGCCAAAAGCATAGCCCGACTGCATCCCGCGCTCAACTTTTTCTAACCCATTTACCTCTTCCCAAAGGGCGTGTACCGACTGCATCCCGTGGTCGACTTTTCCTCAGCCGTTTACCTACTGCCCCCAAAGCATAGCCCGACTGCATCCCGCGCTCGACTTTTTCTAACCCGTTTACCTCTTCCCAAAGGGCGTGTACCGACTGCATCCCGCGCACAACTTTTTCTAACCCGTTTACCTCTCTTCCCAAAGGGCGTGTACCGACTGCATCCCGCGGTCAACTTTTCCTAAGCCGTTTACCTACTGCCCCAAAAAGCATAGCCCGACTGCATTCCTCTCTCAACGTTTTCTAACGTGTTTACCTCTCTTCCCAAAGGGCGTGTACCGACTGCATCCCGCGGTCAACTTTTCCTTAGCCATTTACCAACATCCCCAAAAAGGCTTAGTCGGACTGCATGGACGTATAGCGACAGCATCCCGCGGTCAATTTTTCCTAAGCCGTTTACCTACATCCCTAAAGGACATATACTGTCTGAAAACCGTTTACCTAACTCCCCCAAAAAGCATAGCTCGACTGCATCCCGCTCAGAACTTTTTCTAACTCGTTTACCTACCTTCCCAAAGGTCGTATACCGACTGCATCTCGCGGTCAATTTTTCCTAGTACGTTTACCTATCTCTCCCAAAAAGCGTAACCCAAACTGCCTCCCGCTCCTTAGTATAAGAATTGATTTTGTCGTCGTGGTCTGCTTCGAATCACGTTGAACGATTATAATTTATTCATTTCTCTCTGATTTCAAGAAACATTGGCGTGTCCTCTTAGAACACTGTCAACGTTGAAAACCACGGTTTTAAGGTTTATGGAAACCAAATTTGAAATCTCTTAACACGAGTGTTATCTCGCCTCGCTGACTTATCAAACAACAATTCCGAAGATTTTGCTGTAGTCACCTGTCTTCGAGGTTTTCTCTGGATTGGTACGAGACCATCTATATGCGCTACCTATGAATGCGAACTTCTCCGGTTCATCCGGTTTTTCTCAACAAAATCTAAAGAAATGGCTGAGGCAAGTCTAGATCCTTTACTGGAAATACCTCGAACTCCTGAGAAAGAATGTAATTTAATGAGAAAGTTGCGAAGGCATGACTTCAATTTTCTAGAGGTGGGTACTACCTCATAAATTCTAGTGGCCGATTTCGTAACTTCCAATCTACCCGCATTTCTCCAAGCCATCGGTCAAAGTTGCGCGGATGCTACCTGTTGGGGAAAGCTTCCGCAATCCTAATTGTATATCGGCACCACGCCTTGCGTTTTAATGGAGGAGAACCACCATCACCACCTCCGGGTTGTAACATGCACTACACTGCCGGGACTTATGACCTAACTGGTTGACATTCCCAGAAACAATAAATCTCCATTCACTTAACTATTACTGAATGTCGAAAATTCGCCACCGTCGGGACTAGAACTGAAGAACCTTCAGATCAAAGATTCTACAGAGGAAAAATGTTGCCGCTGAATTATCGCCGCCGACAGTACGTGCTGATTGAAAGATAGGAACATAACGGCCGGTTGATGGGGAATGCATAGTAAGTCAGCGGCTGAGCTAAAAAGAGAGGACGTGGTAACATCTGACGGGCAAAACTGGGCGACCATACGCGGTCGCCTTGGAGATACGGTTAAAAACGAGTTGCGCTAAATCGAACGTGCATATCTAGCGCGTGTGTGGGGGGGCCTTGGCTCACATACTACGGTAAATGTTAGTTACGCAATGCAGAGATGAAAGTGTGAATCGGTCGTGAATATATCGCGTCTTTGTAAGCAATGGCATGAATGAGAGTTTTGATATTGAACCATACTAAGAGGCAAAACGTTTAGGCGATTCAAGGTCATTTTCTAGTTGTTGGCGCTTTTCACTGTCGTGTCGTCCATCTTCCCCTTATCCTTATTCTTCATACCGTTAGCAATCATCCAACTTTCACTTCTGGGTATTAAGAGATCAATATTCTACCTTTCCCCTGGAGAAGAGATGGTAGAGTGCGGAAGGCTAAAGGGTTGAGTGCGTACCGCCTAAAAAGTTAACAACCGTAAGGCAAAAGTGATACCAGTTTTAGGTTTCAAGGCTATGTTCCTTTAGCTGACGAAATACTGCGCCTCTAGAAACAAATTATTATTTGTTTCAAGTACGTATTTAATTTGTATCAAAATACGTAACCATCTAAATAAATTGTCTTCCACTACAGTTGTTACATCTCTGGTTTTGTTTCATACGCAAGAACCAAGGAATCCCAGAAGAACCGTTGCACGATGAGCATGCTGCGTGAAAATGCATCTTGCACTTGATACGCTAGACCCGTGTCAAGACCCAGGGAACTCACTTAAGAAATTGTCAGACCTACGCAAAAGTTGGACAGCGCTACTGGTGCTTAGCAAAAGATAAAACGTTGAGTGTCGTTGCTGTGGGAATGCGGGCTAGTGTACTCAAACCGTCTAAAAGATTTCGCATCGCCTAAAAAGTTAACAACCGTAAGGCAAAAGTGATACCAGTTTTAGGTTTCAAGGCTATGTTCCTTTAGCTGACGAAATACTGCGCCTCTAGAAACAAATTATTATCCGTTTCAAGAACGCATTTAATCTGTATGAAAATACGTAACAACGTTCAAATTTAAAAGTTATGAATAACATACGAACACGATAGATACATGTTGGCTTCCGGGGTTATCTTTTCCCTCTCAGTTAAACTCAATAAGTAATCAACCAAAATGCCGAAAGCTGGGAGTGCATCCAGGGGCGGATTAACGCGTAGTCATAGATGGAACATGCATACCTACGGCGGCAAAATTTCAAGGGCAGCAAATTTTCTGGATTAAAACTGGGTCTACAGAGCTTCTTCGTCGCGTGTTTTTTCTACTTTTTTTTGTTTTATGCTACGAGTTTCTTAACAAAATGTTTAAATACTCGCAAATTAGTTTATTAATAGGCTGATAATGCCTTCCACTATATACCTTCTGATAAGTGAGAATGAGCGATGTTTACATTTTCAGGACACAAAATTAAGATATAATTATAATTTCCGAAAAAGGGGTCTTCATGTTACATTGATTCCAGTAACCTTAATCGAAATTCTTGCAACTTCTCTGTTGCAGTCAGTGTTGCCACATCAACGTTCCATCAATTCCATGCCACATCAATTCCCGCCAGATTTGTCAGTTTTTCAGTGTAGTCAGCGGGGGCAAAAGTAGTATCAGCACTTAGCGGGAAATTTAGTCATAAATATATGATCAAGTTTTAAACAAATAATACTCGTTATTACATATACCTTTCTCCTGGGTTATTTGCAAAAAATAGGCGGCAATTTCTCGCGTGCCTATAGGCGCCGAAGTTATTCATCTGCTTCCGAGTACATCTTGCCCTCAAGTGTGTTGTTGTGCTTGGTCCGTCGTAATCATGTTTACGCAGAGCCATTGTGCATAGCGCTGTGCAGATTGGCACAGAGGCCCTCCAACTGCCAATTGTACCCGATCCCCAAACGGCGCGCCCGTCGGCCTCCGCGTGAGTTGCCGCAAACCTTTGGGTTAACGGGTCGAGCGGGCGCGTGGGTGAGGTGGGTACAGCGCGGGGCAGAACGGGTCGGGTCAGCTCGAGGTGAGACAGGCAGACCGAGTAATTAGGGTGGGTGGGGTACGGAAGAGAAGGGTGGGCGGGGTGACGGGTCGGAAGGGTTCGTGCGGGGAGGGGCAGGGGGGATGTGGAGGAACAGGGAGCAGGGCGAGGCCGGGATGATTTGGCGGGGGAGAAAGGGGCGGTGCAGAGATGAGTAGTTAGGTGGCAGAACGGGACGCGCTGGACAGGCGGGGGCCGAGTTGGGCAGGGTAGGTTTAACACGGGGGGGCCGGGATAGCGAAGTGAGAAGGGTGTAAATTGAAGCAGGAAGTGGAGGATGTGCGGGCGAAGCGGGTTAAGTTGGGTCGGGCCAGGCCAGGCCGGGTCGGGTCGGGTCGGGTCGGGTCGGGTCGGGTCGGGTCGGGTCGGGTCGGGTCGTCGTGTCGGGTCGGGTCGGGTCGGGCAGGGTCGCGTCAGGCCGGGTCGGTCCATACCGGGTGGGTAGAGTGGAATTAGCAGAGGGAACGAGGAGGGCGGAGCGAGGAGGGTGCGCGGGGCGAAGAGGACGGAGGTGTGGCAGGGAGTGGGGAAGGAATTCGGGGCGATCCTGGCGGGTACGGCGAGGGCGGGGACGGCGAGAGGCAGGTAAAGACGGGAAGCGGCAGGTGGAGACGGGAACAGCAGGTGGGGACGGGGAGCCGCAAATGGTGACTGGGAGAGGCAGGTGGGGACGGGGAGAGGCATGTGGAGACGGAGAGGCAGGTGGGGACATGCTGAGGCTGGTGGGGACGGCGAGAGGTAGGTGGGGACGGGAGAGAAGCAAGTGGGACGGGGAAAGGCAGGTAAGGACGGGAAGCGGCAGGTGGAGACGCGGAGCGGCAGGTGGGGACGGGGAGCCGCAGGTGGTGACTGGGAGAGGCAGGTGGGGACGGGGAGAGGCATGTGGAGACGGAGAGAGGCAGGTAGAGAAGAGGGCGGGGCAGGGAGGGAGGAGGGGAATGCTGGGAGGGACGAGGGCGCGGTATGGAAGGAGGGAAGTGCTGGGAGGGGTGCAGGGAGGGAGGTGCAGAGTGGTGAGGGATTCGGGGACACAGGGCAGGACAGAGTGGGCGAGGTGTGTGGCGAGGAGCACGCCGTAGTGTACAGGGCGGGCGAGGCAGCGCAGCGAGGCGGGGCGGGACGGGGCGGGGCGGGGCGGGGCGGGGCGGGATGGGACGGGGCGGGACGGGGGGGGCGGGGGGGGGGGGGGGGGGGGCAGGGCGGAGGCGCGCGCCGCGACGCTGACAAACGCGGCGCCGGTGAGGAGAGGCGCGCGGGGCGGGGAGCGGCGCGCCCATTAATCGCCTCTGGGGCGCGTGACGTCACTGGCGCCGGCGCCGCGCGCGAGAGGAAGGCGGCTGGCGGAGGGGGGGGGAGGGGGAAGGCCGCGCGGGGGTGACCAAAAAGCGCGACAGAAGCCACGCGTGGCCACCGCCCAAATGCTCGCACGCCAGTTGTACGCGCGCCGGAAGTGTTCAACATCTTTGTTAACCATTGAAGATTCACGACCATCTAGTTCAATGTTGAAAGAAAAGACCACGGAATTTGGTCAGAGTAATTAAAACATTAAATTTGTTAATATTTCCGAATATTTTTCCATCGTTATAGCTGGTGTTGAAAACTAAAAACTACAGCACTATAAACAAGTACGTTTATAGTGTTATTTATCACTAGCTCTGATGATGTGATAAGATATTAAGAAACGTTGGCAAACCTAACAATTTAATATTTTAATCGCTCTGACCAAATCCCGTTGTCTCAATTTCCACTATATTTATTGTCGTTTAAAAAAACCAAACTTTTTTCTTATTCTTCTATAACTGCGTTCGCGTTTAAATGCAGAGATACGATACATACAGTTTGAACCAATTAAAACCAGATGATTCAGTCGGTTGAATGGAATACGCGCTGGTTTGTCTCTGCCTAACACGCTACATTCACAAGATGAACATCAATGTATTTGGCGGCACTAGAACATACAATTATCGTAGTGTAAATAAACAATGTAATACACGTTCGGAAAGCTTAACATTTCGCTGAATTCCTTTCTATCCGTCCGCGCAAAGGACCGCGACCTCACGCGGTTAACCTATCGCGAGCGTCGGCACGTGATATTTGTAAAATGGGGTTTCTGGTTTAATAAAGATCGAAACACACAATCCTCTTCGGAGTAGAGTGTGGGCAAGCGAAATGCGCAAATCTGGAATTAAACTAGCACGAATCCCGAACGTGTACGAGACCATTTAAACAGGAAAGAGTAAAACTGACACGCAAATCGAGCGTGTAAGGACCCCTTTAAACACGAGACGCGTACAATCACGGACGAGTAACTGCTATATATCCCAATTAAGTGCCCCTTTAAATACTAGACGGGCAAATAGAGACGGGTAAAACTGTCTCGCATCTTGGACATGTATGGGGCCTTAACTCCCGCAAACACGGTTGGGTAAACACACATACGGACATGCAACAGAAATATTTCTGGTGTGCCCCTTTAAACACGAAACACAAACGTGGACGGGTAAAAACTGCTAGGCAACTCGAGCGTTTTTGGGCCCCTTTGAAAATAACATACGCAATCAGACGGATAAAACCGCCATGCAACCGGCGTGTATACGTGTGTTAGTGTGTGTCCTTGAACACGACACACATTAACTCGTATGGATAAAACTGCCACGCAAACCGAACGTGTGTGGTTTCCTTTCAACAAAGGACACGTACGCGTGATTGCCACATATCCCGCCGGGAGAGGGTGGCTCAGGGCATCAATTGATGTCACTGGAGTGCCTCAGTTGATGCACTGAGCTACCGCTCCCGGTTTCGCTTCCTATGATGTGTACCGATACCCGGTGTGCAGGGCGAGCACCGAATGTTCGTCACTGGGCAAACAGCAAGCAATTCATCCGCACTACTCGGGATTCGGCGAGCAGTTGCTCGTGTGACGTACTAGAGTGAAAAACACAGACGACTGTTCTGATTGAATAAATACAATATATTTACAGATTTTTTACAATTAATGTACAATGATATGATACAAAAATCTAGCCCCTTGGCAACCTTTCAATTCTCTTAACCGCGAAACCCCGCGACCGTCCCCTAGGCCTCGCCCAGAACCACTGCTTCGGAAGCAGCAAAAAGCAACGCGAAGTGCGAAGCTGTCGGACATAGAGTCCCGTAACTACACCAGTTACATGGCTTGTCGCCCAACCGATCTTCGACCTGAAGATCACGTGCAAGGATTGCACTGGAGATACCTCACGTCTTTCGACACCCAGCGTATCCCGCGAGGCTCGTGTCGGCGCGGCCTTAAATATCCGACGGCTCGCCCCCACCCTACAAGCGGCGGGCGTCATACGGCTCGCTGGCCAGCCTTTCCAGAGCTGCAACCGACATCTCTTAGACTCGCATCCGCGCGCGTCCCTTTGAAGGAAATTCCAGCCGGGATTCCTGAGGGCTTTTCCAACCGGCGCGGCGTGGCGCCGCACCCGTCCACCCCCATCCGGCTTAACGCGGGTTTCCCCGAAGCGGCCCGACGCACCGGCGTCGGACCAGGCGACGCTACACTCGCTGTTCGCCGAATAACGAATGTGTGGAGCCGCCTTAAGGTAGCATGTTCGTTAGGTAGATCAAGGTGAAGTACTCCAAAAAACACATTAATGAAAGCAAAATCTCTGTTTTTCAAGTTGGTAAGAAAAAACCTGGCACTTACCGACCTAATTTTTAATTAAACAAGTTTAAATTAGTACAGGTTCTTATGGAAAAAAGTTTCACATGCATATGTTTTTGAAGAAGTTATATGGTGAAATTACTTTTTTCTATTATTCAATGAGTAAGAATTTTTTTAGGAATCAGAAGGTATAAAATGCAACGTACCGTATCGGGCATTCTCAGGAGTAATTGATACAAAACTGCTCCGAAATTCATCGCAACCGGAAATTACAAAGGAGTTATGGTGTGCAAATATGTTATCACAACTGTTTCTCTTGGAGTATAAGATAAAACCACCATAACTGAACATTTTGTACCACATACTATATGACGATAATTTACTTTCAGTGGAAACAATTTGAACTAATATTCAACGCAAAAAGAAAAAGAATTACGTGCGCCGGAGCGAACCTAACCTCTATCACGAATTGCCAACTTATGAAAATGAAAAATCATTCCAGAGACAAAATTGATTAGTAACCATGATTTTTCTAAAGCAACTATTCAATATTGGAATATTGGAATAGATAGACAGCAAAAACCTTTGAACCCTTTCTTTCCTCAAAGCGCTCAACAGTTTAGGAAATTAATTCAGGATATTTCTAAGTTTATGAGGTAGTTAACTAAGAATATTCAGTTATACAGTGAAGTGAGGTGTCGTGCAGTCTAGAGCAGAGAAATAATGAAGGAAATGTTTTTAGTGTTATAGTGGAGTGAAGTGAAGGATGGGGCAGTGCGGTGTTAATAGTATGAACACTCAGTGCGGCTTTAGATGATACACGTTTCTGTTCTTTTTCGTGTAATTTAATATTTTAAGAATTAGCAGTTTTAGTATCATTTTAGCATTATTATTACTATTATTATATTATTTGCATGAAATTTATTATCTTCTTTGTATAATTAACTGCCACCAAGTTACACCCACTTGCAGTTAAAAAAAATTATCATTATCTTTTACTCTTTCAACTATTTACAAATAGCTATTTAAATGCTCCGTTCCCGTATACGGACGGCTATTGTTGATAAGTACATACAATAAACGATCAAGTTGTTTTGACTAGCGACTAGTACGAACACACCACCTTAAACCCTTTTACGCAACGCGAGCGAGTGCGAGCGGCCTCTTCCGGGCCGAGAGGCGCCGCGCCGACCGGCAGATCGCGCCCGGAGGGGGCCGCCAGCGATCGCTAGGCCGCTGGGGCGGTGGGCCGGTCGCGCGACCTAGCACCGCCGCGGCGCCAACGCCGGCGCCGGCGCCACCGCCACCGCCACCGCCGCGCCCCCGGGCGGAGCCAGTATATAGATGGCCACGCCGCGCCGCGCCGCGCCGCCGCCGGACACGACGAGGTGCGAGAGCAACAGTGGGAAGCGGTGGGGGGGGGGGACGCATTTGTTGAGGGCAGGCACACGGTATAATGAAATGATGGTGGGGGAGAGGGAGTGCTGAGATTGATAGTGCTGTAAATCAGATGCATCAGGTTGTAGTTTATT